>JAJHSJ010000003.1:100856102-101068602 GCA_021015155.1 Magnolia officinalis
GCTTTGAATTAAGATGATATTCGTCGTCTATTCATCTAAGTATTTGTGATCTATTCATCGAAGTGTTTGTTACCATATTAACAGGTTGGATGGCAAATAAACAAATGGAATCCATAAAGTTTTTAATGGTGAAGATTCAGCCACGACTGTTTTGTGTGGTGTGATCGACCTAAGATTTGAGTCAGCTTCATTTTTTTATCATGCCGTAAAATGAATGGACGGTGTGGATTTAAGGCAAATACTAGAGCTGGACATCGGTTCGGATCGGATTGGATTGGACCTAACTCGGTCCGATCCGAAATTCCAATAGTCTGACCCGAACTCAATCCGATCCGAGACCGAGTCCGGGTCACCTGACTCGGACCGATCCGATGCTTGATTGACTTGATCTGAACCGAGTCCGACTCGGTCAGGGAAACCGAGTCGGATCGGGTTAGGTACGATTCGGATCGTTCGATACGGTGTGTTCCACTTTAGTCTTCAATATATCGTACGTTTGTGTTCAACGCCTAAAATGATACGTCAAAATGGATGAATGGCTTAGATAAAACATATACATCAAGGTGGGCCCCACATGACTATGAAAGAAGTGTATCTCGATTTCTCTGTACGTATTAAACGTTGACGTGCACTGCACGAAAGTGCAGTGACTTTCTTTTCACACAAGTGTGACTTGCTATATTGAGGTTAGCAATTTATATGGGTTTGATGGTGGGGTATGTGTTATATCCAAACTGTCCATTCATTTGGCGAGCTCGTCTTAAGGCTTGAGACTAAAAATAAGACAGATCTAATTATCATGTGGACCACACAAATTGTTTAACAGTGAAAATCATTCTCTGCTGCTATTTGTGGTGTGGTCAAGATGATCTGTGGATATTATTCATTTTTTGAACCATGCTTTATAATGGTCTCTAAAAATATATGAACGGTGTAGATATAATAAATACATCACTGTGGGGCCCATGTAACTTTGATATCCTTTGAACCGTTCATACAACTCGAAGCTCGAGGAGCGTCAGTGCTCGTCTTGGCACGACACGTACCTACAGCTAGCGCACAACCAGCTACATAGCTGTGTGCAGTACACCAGCAAATCACCCGTTAGTGTACACAGTAAACTCTGTTGGGGCCCACCTTGAATGCATGTGATTTATCCACGCCGTCCATTCGTTTTTGCAGATAATTTTAGTGGTTGAACCCAAAATTAATGCATATCCAAAGCTCAAGCGAACCATACCATAGGAAAAAGTAGAATGATTAATAAGAATTACTTCAGATCGGGTAGGATCGGATCGGGTTTTCGGGTCGGGTCGGGTCAAGGCTAGTCCGAACTCGACCCAAACAAATTTCGAATCTGGATGGGACTACCCGATCTGCACCGATCCAAACCGTCGGTTCGGTTCTGATTGGATCGGATCCACCGAATCGGGTCTGTTTTGCTCAGATCTAACAAATACACCACCGTAAGCTTCACAGTGAGGGGTCCACCCACCTCGGTGGATCCGGGTCTCACCTGATCCGCTCCCGTTAAAACAGGTGTTGGAGGATTCCGGTCCCCTTTCCAACGACCTTAACCACGAATTTGACCAATGGAACTGCGCGTGGAAGTATTCAGAGGTTAGCGAATTCCACACGCACGTGGGAACATCCACACATAGCCGCATGTGTCACGAAGCGATACGAGTGTGGGATCTGAACTTTACATGATATCAGATAAAGTGTCTAGATCTTGTGGACTAAAAATAAGCCCATTTCATGCCTCAGGTGGGCCACAGCATATCAAAACAAATGAATGGCTGGAAAAAAAAAATTAACCGTCAAGTTTACACAGTACGTTGGAACCACCTGGACAGTGAGAGTATCTGATTTTGCAGGCAGAAGATGGGAGCATTATTTCCAACCTTATGGAAAGCTCAGATCTTATACACGATGTTTAATACTCGCACATGTGGCTGCGTTGAGACGAGTACGCTCCACACGCGCGTCGAATTAGCTAACCTCTTTTCTAAATGCACGTGTGAGATTCTCTGACCGTAGCTATATCTTGGTGGATCGGATTCCGCAGGAGCCACGTGTCCAGTGGAGACTGTGGTCAAACATAATCCGGGTTGGAATCCGGAAATATCTGACGTTCCGACCAAACCAAACCAAACCAACGGCGGAGCAGTGGTAGTCAAATGTGGGACCATCCGAATTGGTGGGCCCCACAGTTCTCTTCGATTTCATTGGACGGTCTACAACTTCCAGACAAGTTCATATGGTTGGTAAGTTTTGGTGTAACCATTCTAACCATATCATCCGTCCGCTTTAAAAAAAAGGCGAGTCAGAAACCCAGCAGAGATCTTTCGCTGTCGCTGATCAGACAGTTGTTAGAGGTGGGCTTAAACGTTAAAGCGAGTGGGGCCCACTTCCTATCCCCTTGTGTGGTGAAAATCTAAATTCACCGACGTTGCTGAATGCCGGCTAATCTACAAGCCATTGTACCATGAGTTACTGTGCATGGACTGCCTGTGGGGTCTGACGGGGCGTGTGGCGTGTGTATGACATCCAACCAGTGGTCTATTAGGAAAGTTGGAAGACCCTAAAATCAGGCTCATCCAACCATAATGTGGGTGATGATGAAAATTTGGAGATTTGTGGATGGTTGTCAATTATTTTATATAGCTGTGGCCCACTAAATGATTGTATAAGCTCAATTTTGAGGGCATTTCATTATCATGGTAGGGCTTTCTTTATGAACGGGTTGGATAGATAAGAAAGTCAGCTCCATTGAAGAAAACAATCCACAACCAACCTAAAACCTACCATTTCGCATGGGAGCTCACGTAATGGCATTCGTGTTGTGTTGACGACACCGAGTTCTGTAGGTCCCATAATGATTTGTGTGTTATATCAACACTGTTCATCTATTTTGTGAGATCATTTTAGGACACTGGACTAAAAAATGAGGCAGATCCGAAGCTCAAGTGGACCACACCAAAAGCATTGGGGATTGAACGTCAACCATTGAAAATTTCCCCCAAAGCCTTGTAAGTTTTGGACCAAGCTGATATTTTTGTTTTCCCTTCATCCTGGTCTCTGTGACCTTGTGAACAGGTTGGATGAAAAATAAACAACATGATGGGCCTTGGGAAGGTTTCAACGGTTGGTGTCACTTTCTGTGGTGTGCTTCACTTGGCCTTTGGATCTATCTCATTTTTGGGCCCTTTCCCTAAAATGATCTTGAAAATGGATGGACGGTGTGGATACAACACATACATTATTGTGGGGCCGACAAAACTTGGTGAGGTAAACACACTACTGAGGTTGGTGGTGTGGGGCACACCACGCAATCCGATTCGATCGTTCATAGTTTTGGATATGCAACGGTCACCAACGGCTCACGTAATGCACACGTATGCCCACGCCCCGATGGGTCCCACGCCCAGCAGTCCAGCACTTGTAGTATAAGCGCATTGTACATGAACTAATAGAGAAACTGACCTCTACACTCCTGTTTTTAACCCGGCGCATTTCCCTCCTTCTACAGCGGCTTTCTAACGGTACTTGGAAATGAGAAATGATCAGACAGCTTATTTATATGAACTTTCACGTACAACCATTTATTTCCAGCTAAGAGGTTATTTCTGAAATTTCCAGTCCATGCAAAATGTGGAACACACAATGATAAACTCCCAACATGAAAATCAGGCCGATCCACACCCTGGGTGGGCCACCATTAAAATTAATGGACAGTTGATGGATTGACTCATTGTACTGTCGTGGCCAACGCAACGAGTAGATTTAATTTCGTACGTGGATTCACATATCAGATATTCTACAAATGGGATGAAAGAGTAGAGGCAAAAATAAAAAAAAAAAAAAAAAAAAGAAAAAAAAGAAATATACACTTAAAAATAAGCTTTAGGCACATTATAATGTCATTATTTTTAAGGGGGTGTTTGTGCTTTATTGGTGGTTAAACTAATTTGTAAGAAGGTTAATGTAAATCTACCTCCAAAATATAATAAATTTGTTCTTTTAAACTGAAGAAATGTGAGCTTTAGCCTATAAAATTGAAAAACTAACCCAAATACGTTTTAGCAGTGTATATCCCTGACTTCTTTGTCATTAAAATTTACCTCCTAACGTTGTCTTGTTAACAATTTACCCCTTAAAAAATTAGCAATTTCTGCAAGCTTTTAATAAATAATAATTAAAAAAAATAACAACTCAAAATGAAAAAATGGAGAAGAATGAGAGATGATTTTTGGAGTTGTTTTTATTTAGAATGAACCAAAATTGAGTTTTATAGTGTTGTAAAAGTCATTTGAATGCTTATATATATATATATATAAAGACGTATTCTTCCGTAGTGCCTTTTCATTAATGGCATTTCTTCACTAATTTTTCCGTAGAGAAGAGTAGTGAATGGTCTAGATTCAACCAATAGATCACAATTAATAAATGGTCAAGATTATCTAGTCAATCAAATTTGGTTGCTTGACCGTTCTACCTTAATGCTCACTGATGAGGTCGGTTCTTACATGACAGTTCTACCTTAATTCTCACTAATGAAGTTGGTTCTTGCAAGTCATGCTTATTCTATAAGTAAATTTACTTTAATGGCCTTTGAACTTCTCAACTTCAAACTTTACATTAGATATATCTTTACTTACATACTTTTAATAGATAATGAAATACTAATTGAAAATGTATACTACACACACCAACCAGAAATGAAGCAAAGCGCTAACACTTGTTGTCATGTAACTACATTTACAAACATTCGAACTCAACCGAAAAGTTTTTGAGATAAAAAAATCAGCTCGACTTAACTCAAACTCAGCTTCAAGTTGAAACGAGCTTTTTTGAATTGCGTCCAGCAAGCTAACCGAGCTAACTTAGTTCGTATACAGTTCTATCTGTCCCCATGTGGGACTCAACAAGAGTATCAAATAACACAGTAAAACAGTCGAAGGTACATACGGCTGTTGCTCATTTGAGGAGAGCGTCAATCAATGGACTTGGTATATATAGGCAGGGTCTCTGTAGGGCCCACTGTGTTGTATAGGTTTTATATACATCGTTTTTCGTTTTTGACATATCATTTTAAGAAATGAGCTGAAAAATGAGACAGATCTCAGGAAAAAATGGACCATATCACTGTGGTGATGGCCCAATGTTGAAACTTTCTTAAGGAGCCATCGTGATGTTTATTCGCCATCCAACATATGATCTAGATGAAGGGAAAACATAAATTTCAGCTTGATTAAAACTTCTGCAGCTTTCAAGAAGTTTTTAATGGTTGGCTTTCAATCACCACAGTGTGGTCCACTTGAGCCTTATATCTGGCTAAATTTTTTAGCTAATTCCTTAAAATGGTCCAGCACAATGGATGGACGGCGTTGATAAAACCCATACATCACGGTGCCCCCCACAGAGCCCCTGCTAGCATAAAACGTAGCATCCGTAACATGCATGCCATCTGCCCAGATCTTATACACGTGTTACCCACCTCACGTGAGGAGCTAATTCAAGATTTTCTCTATTACTATTCTAAGTAACGTGGGTCAAAATTTCAAGTTTGAATGAAAATGCTGTTGAGATGGATTGAATGAAAATGCTATTGAGATAGATTCCAATTGAATGTGGAGACAGATGGCAGCCACCAGAATCATCTACGATACTTGTTCCACACACTGGAAAAGCACCCAAGCTCGCTGGGGCCCGCCATGCTTTATATGTAAAATCCACTCCGTCTATTTGGTCGAAACTATTACTTTGACCGTACATACAGAAGATAGGCTGATTTAAAAATGTATATGGGCAAACCCAATGGGAACAATGTTAACCCTCTGCTCGAACGGATAACTTCACACGGTGTGGCCTTCTTGAGGCTCCCTACGAAGACCATTTTTCATACTGCCTTAATTCCAGTGGCTCCTATCTGATTAACGGATTTGATGAAAGCTACCGACCATGTTAGCTCTACAAAGAAATCTTTAGTTAGCAATTTATGGCCGTTCGTTCTATGTTGTGTGGCCCATCTGGCAGTGGATTAACTCTTTTATGTTTATATACGGCTAAATATATAGGATAGAAGCTGACAGACGGACTAGATTTTACATGTAAAACATGGTGGGCCCACAGACTTGAGCGTGTGGGTAAAACAGCTGTGGCATAGGATTCGAGTAAGGATGGGACACGTTGGAGGTTGGCTCCTAAATTCAACACATCTACTGCCTCGCATTAAGTGCGACACGACGCCTGTGCAACCAAAACCTCTGCGGGCCCACCATGATGGGTGCGTAACATCTACTCCGTCCACCATTTGCGCCTGCTCGCGCGAAGAAGGGATCCCAAAACTCATGCCAATCCACTTAGATGGGCCCGCAAGGCATGGACGCTCAGGATGGGACGCCCACTATTCAAATCTTTCTGTGCCCAACTGATGTTTATATGCAATCCGACCGTTCACAAGGTGGGTCCCACCAGGATGAGTGGAAAAACCAAACATCCACCGATCCACAATTACGGCTCGCACCGAAAAGGTTTTTCTAATTTTTCCAAGTCGTGTGGCCCACCTGATCCTGATATTTGTGGAGACTTACTAACATGAGCCGGCTGAATTGGTGGACGGAACAGATGTCATCCACATCTCGGTGGCCCCAGAGACCTTTTTTTTTTCTTCTTATTTTTGCACGTGTTGACTACAACATGAGATTGACTTTGATCACGTACAAAATGCAAGTGCTAGTTACGTGCCAAACAGAGGACTTTTTCTTTAAAATGCCACGTGGGACCCCTACATTTAGTGAACAATAGCCCGGAAAATCAAGGTTCGTCCGCTAATTAGGTGGGCCATACATGCACAAAAGGGAGTGGTTAAGAAATGGCGAACCAGTGTGGATTTATGTATAGGTGCAGAGTTCTTGGTAAGTAGACCAGCCTTATTTTATCTTGGGAACCATCAGATGAACGGCTTGGATTTCGAACAGGGATACTGATTTTTTCACAGGCACGGAGCTGTGTTTGTCGCCTGCAGATGGGCGGCTGCAAGTCAGCGTTACTGTTTCGAAGTTGAACGGTACTCAGAAAATTTATACGTGACATGAAAGCACTTGCGCTGTATAAGTCCGAAAATCAAGAAATGTGCTGTGGACTCCGGCTGTTTCAAACCGTAAGGCCCATGCTTCGATGATCCAGACCATTGATCTGATGGGCTCAAATGTCAGTGGAAGGTACACTGAAAATTAATAAATATGGGGAAATCCTAAGATTACATAGATGGACTACAACGAACCGTTAAGAAAAGTTGTCTACTTTGGAGAAAGGCCAAAAGGTGGGACGGTTAGGTTCTCTTGAAGGTCACGTTCCATCCTTGCCGGGGCCAATTTGATCAAAGGTCTGGATCACCGAACTATGGGCCATGCCTGTACAAACCAAAATTAAACGGTACTATATTTAATTTTCGTTCCTCGACTGGTCCGAACGATCCAACGGGCTATTGCATGGATTGGATAGACGCGGATTGTGTAGTGGGCCCACCTTGACGTATGTGTTTAATCCATGCCATTGAACTGTTTTTCCAGCACATTTTAGGACATGGGCTCAAAAAAGAGGTGGCCTCACTAATGTTCCATCAGTGCACATTCAATCCCCACTATATTTTCTCAAACAATCCACTTGAATTTTATATCTAGCTTATTTCTTTGTCCATGTTCTGACATGAGCTGGTAAAACATGAATACCCACTAATAAGAAATGTAACAAAGTCTACTTACTGCAGGGGTATTTATTTATGGATAAAACCATAGAGCTATTGCTACGGCTTTAATCCATAGTTAAAATTTAAAACCACACTAAGACTTACTAGAGACTGACGGTCCTGTAAAGGATTCTATGGGCCCACCACAATGTATATGTTTTATCTAATCAGTTCATCCGTTTTTACAGCTCGTTTTAGGGCATAATCCCGAAAAAGAGGTAGATCCAAGGCTCAAATGAACCACACCATAGGCCCCCCTAACTTCTCATCACGGAAAATTCTTACAAAAGTCTTTTACAGGAAATCCATGTCCAGCCAGCAGGGCCCACCATGTGTTATATATCAAATCATTTAGCATGTAAGATTCTATCCCAGATGTTAGGCCCTAAAAAAATTAGCTATGCAGCTTATATGAGTTTCACTGCATGGAACGATGGAAATGGGAATTCAATTATAAATTTGTGTGTGGGGTCACCATGTTGTGTATCGATCATCAAACCTGTTCATTACGTGAAACCATTGAGGATGAAGTGAAGATAATAACAAATCAGCCTTCTTTAGAATTCTTGCAGGCCACACCGTGTGAACTTAATGATTTCAGAACAATTTTAAATTGTTCCCATTGGTGTAGCTCAGGCGAGATTTCAGACTTCTTAATAAAAGTCCCAACGTGATGGACGGAGTAATTTTACAAATAGAACATGGTGGACCCAAGGAGCTTAAAACAGCTGTAGTAGTACTATCAACCTCGGGCTCAACCAAAATTCCAATCTTTCTAGATGGTTGGTGGCACTCTGTTTGTGAAATCCTGTCCATTATCGTTTATTTATCAATTACCTTCCCTTTGGTGGCCCATAAATCAAGCAGATAGGATAACATCTTTAAGAAAGTATTGGATTATGGCCCCATCCAAAGTAGGCTCAACTGTTTGGGATGTTCCGGTTGAGCCATTGCCTTTTTCTCAACCCCCATGATTAATTAAGTCGTGGAGTGCATAAGCTCAACAGCTAGAGGACAAGCCTTAAGTTAAAGAGGTTGAACAGATTTTCGGTCAATGATATAGTCTGTAAATAAAAAGTCTGAAGATCCCTATCTTAATCATATGGTATGGTTTGTAAATAAAAAATCTAAAATCCCTATATTAATCATATGGTACGGATCAATCTTCTTCCCCTTTCACTCCTTCTGGTCGATTGACTCTATCCCATGAGTTTGAGTCTTTGAACATTCCACTGTTAAGACGTTCCTACCATCTGCCCTTTTAGCAAGCGTCAGAGAGCGTGTGGCAGGATCTTATGAGGCAGACCTAGATGTACGTGTTTTATCCACACCATCCATTAGGGGTCATTTGGCACCATGGATTGGAGGGGATTTGAAGGGGTTTCAAATCCCCTGGTTGTTTGGCAACATGAAATAAAGTAATAGGGGGTTTCAAATCCCCTCTTTGAGGGGGTTGCAATCCACCGTGAGAGTTGGATTACACCTAAATTCATTTCAATAGTTGCAGGTGTAACATGTGTGTCACTATATTATTATTCTATTGGGCACATGACCCACTAATGATGATCAGCACCGGCCAACCATTGTCCATGTAAATCAACACTGTCCAAACATTGTCCAGCACCGTTCAAACATTATCCATGTAAATCAACACTGTCCAAACATTATCCAACACCATCCAAACATTGTCCATGTTAATCAATGATTAAAAATCATTAGTTAGTCATTCAGACATGATCTTGCGCTTGCGGCCCATCCGAGACTTGGAATTTCATCATTTTTAGGCAAAGCATAAATTTCAGCGTGCTTATCACAACCATTGTGTCAAAAATTATATATCTCACTAATTAAAGATATTAAAGTTGATTTAGTAATTAACTTCAAACCCCTATAAATATACCATGTATAGGTACTTTTGGATTAAAGTTGATTCACACTCGAGGGTACCAAACAGGCAGGGAGGATTGCAAATCCAGGGTGTTTCAAATCCTAGGGGTTCTCAATCTAGAGGGTTCTAAATCCACGCTCCCAAACAGGCCCTTAGTACTGCTGGTTCGAATCTGAATAATGGCGTTTCCGGTTGAAACCTTCTGGTAGCTACAGAAGTTTTGGATCATGTTAGTATTTGTGATTTCCTTTTTCCAAGAATTAGTCTAAGGTTAATTGGAAAATAAACATTACTGCAGGACTAAAAAAGTTTTCAACGTGGATGTCATTATCATCACTGCTTCTAACAGTATTGTTGTCCACTTGACTTTGCATATACTTCAATTTTGTGTTCCACCCCTTAAATAATGTATTTCATCCACCTGTCCATTCATTTTGCCACCGTATCATTTTAGGGCATAGCCCAAAATGAGACAAATCCAAATATCCAGTGGACAGCACCATAGACCCATTGTAATATTTATTTGCCATCTAACTTGTTGATAAGGTCAAATAGACCTAGATGAAAGGAGAACACAAATATCAGGTTGATCCAAAACTTACATGACTCTCTCGAGAGGTTTTCAACATGAAACATTCAGTATCCACTGTTTCCTCTGGTGTGGTTCACCTGAGGCTTGGATCTACCTCATTTTTAAGCTCATGCCTTAAAATGAGCTGTCAAAATAGATAGACAGTGTGGATAAAACACATACATCATGGTGGGGTCTATTGAGCTTTGACACCAGGTAACACATATAGATCGGATGATCCTTCTGATCAGGACCCTTCACAGAAGGTGTAGAAGTCAAAAAGTTCTTAGTATTTGACAATCAATCCCAAATTGAAATAATAGTGATGGATATAACTATGCGGAGGTTGAAAATTTTAAATATAGCTCATCTGAAAGTGGGCCCACTATATGAACGATCCCGATTGCTATACAAAACCCTACACCTGCAAAATAGGGAGCTAGATCTACCGTATTCCGGTTTTACCCAGTCTAACGTATCTTCTCCCTAAACGTGGCAATAAGAATACACAACGCGCGAGTTATTTGATACTCTGTCATCGAGTGATGCTTGATATGCAGGCACTTAGAAATCGTACATGTTAACTCTACTTAAACATCAAAATTGTGTAACCCTCTGTAGCAAAGTCCCGATCCCAAAGTCAAATTGGTTAAAAAATCAAACCTCTGTCTGATTCGAAGACTGTTTACCGGATAGAACCATTGAATTCATCCTAACTGTCCAATAAATGTCTACCAATCTGATAAATATATAATCAAATAAGTGTAATTTTTAGTTTATGATTCATCCAAACTTGAACACATAACTTGGCCAGTTTAATTTGGATTTCTGATATATATGCTACATGCAGAATTTCTCTGTGCATGCGTATCATCCATCATGCTCTGTCAGAGTATCGAAGGTTTCCTCAAATTAAGTGGTCCACTTGCAATAGACCAAAAAAAAAAAAAAAAAGGAAAAATGATAGCAGTCTAGTGTTCAGTTCAGAAAAGTTTGTTCTACTGATTTAAGAAACATAAACCATCCATCATGTTGTGGCCCACTAGATGGACAGACTCGATTGCGACCTTACAATGCTATTCCGATCCGTCCATCTCTACGGTTTCATCAGCTCACACTCGATGGAAAAATAAGAATAATAGTACTTCAAGATTGTTGGTAAGCCAAGGGAATGTGGCTGTCGGTGTTCTCTACTGCAAGATAGCATCATCTATTAAAGGCATGTACGAATGTTTCCACGTGTCACTGCCATGGCCATCCGTTATCATGGCCACGCCGGGTACACATATCATCAATGTGGCCTCGAACCAAACGACAATTTTATGGGCTCTGGATAACCATCGATTGTCTCTTTACAAGCAATCCATCGGCTGTTGTAAGAGGCCTTGCCTCTCAATGCTCAGTAATTAGCCGGAAAAAGAATGGATAGTCCGGCAGAGAATGACTTTCTAAACTCTTGCATGTGCCTACTGTACAAGTAACAAATGTATGGATTAATCCAAGCCGTTCAAGTAATGGGTCCTTGATCTCTATATGCGGGGTCCCTGTTTTTATGATCCATACCGTTGATATGATAGGTTCAACGGTCGATGTCTTTCCATTAACAATTATCCTGATATTAGGAACCTAGCCTCCGATCTTTGTCCTTTTATAATTCGACTGTGGCTCAATTATCAAAGGCCTAAGATTTTTTATCATCAATTATTTCTAGACATGGTTAATTCAATTTATTATTTATCTGGTCAACGGTCTAGATTGTTAAACTATGGCCCGCTTGTATATGCTGGAGCCGTTGGACAGAATGCGCGTCCCGAGTATTGTCATGCGGAGCTTTTTTATTTTGATTTTGATTTTTTTTTCAAGTTTGTTTGATACTCTGGCAGCTTATTATCCTTAATAAGCAGGCATTCAGAAATTGTACACGTGGCTTACGCTGAAATTACACGACTAAATTATGGAACCGACTGTCACTAGGTCACAATCCGAAAATGATATTGGTTGAGCAATCTCAACCTTTGATTAGAAGACACTTATCTGTTGAAACAGGACCATCAGATACTTTTCACTTTCAAACATCCAATAAATGTCCGCAAATCTGATGGTAAAATATCACAAAATCATAATTTCAGTTCATGGTAAATCTACTTTGAATTACTTGTACGCCAAGTAAGTAACTTCCCAGTAATTTCTAAGTGCTCGCGTATCATGCGTCAGTCTCGGTCAGAGTATCAAAGTTTTTGGCACGCTCAGGGCACCTATGTTAAATACGAATGTCAGCGAATCTAAGACACTGGTAAAAAGGTGGACCCCACGTGACCCCGCAGCCTTGCAAAGCCAGCATATGGGGTCCAACATCTGTCGGGTAAACATTCTCCCACTGCATACTTTCACCGCGGATTCTCCACCACGAGTGATCATTTCCCCGAAGGGATGATCATGTGCCCTCTCTTCCACGCATCCCTCTCTACACGCACCTTCGTACATATAACACGTGCCAGCATGGCAAGCGTGTGGAACATCTGAACGGGTCATAGTGTCGCCGCGGCAGTCAGCTCACATATACCACCCATCTATTCATCAAACAGCTCACACGTGTATGCGCAGTTAAACCATTCAAAAGTTTAAAAACCGTCCATCCTTTTCCTATAGCGTTTTCCACCAAGTCTGAATTTTATATATGGTAATCTTCAATGTGAAGGACACCTTATGAACGGATCAGATGTCCCATTTAGTTTCCCGTTTGGCACGTGTGCCGACTGTTAGGTGTCAACGTGCGGTAGCGCTGGAAAATCCCTGGGAGAAACGAAATCGATTAAAAGTGGAAATCAAGCACTCACTACCAGGATCATGAGGCGATGTTATCAATCTCGTCTCGGAATATCATGAGTCGCTATAATCAGTCTGCAGTAAGCAAAAATGATAGTTTACCACCATTTGGTCACTCATCCACCTTATAAGTGTATTCTATACGTACACTTGCTACAGGTTAGGTATTTAGAGTCGTTATTGGTATTTTAAGGCTATCAACCATCTACGGTGGATCACATGATATGGGACCCGAATCATCTACATTTACGCAGCTGTCTAAGACACCTCAGCATTATGAGGGCCACCGTGTTTTATACGTGTGAATCCATTATCTCCATCAGGTTAAAACTATCATTTGAACCGTACATGTAATAGTCATCCTGGTAGAAAGACTATTGAACAACACTAAATGGGAACAGTGAAAAATTACTATTAGTGTGGCCTACTTCATAATTGGATTAGTTTGATTTTTGCATTTTTACATCATTCTAATTTAACGGATTCGATGAAAGACAACTGGCATGATGACCTCACGCATCCCATTCTCATTGTTTCTTGTAATGCAGCTAACTTGAATTGTGGTTTGGCTGATATTTTGTTCAGGTCTACCAGATTAGTGATTTTTGTATAGAAAATATCACAGCCCCAGAAGATAAGGTGTTTACTGGCTGCGTAGAGTAGATGTTAGGAGAGTATAACGGTCCACCGATTTTGAATGTCTGTTGTTGCATCTATGCCACATCTAGATTCCAGAGTGGTATGCATATATGCCACGTCAACAGGGTAGGTGAAGGGACTCGGATTGGGTCGGTGCTGTGGGCCCCACAACGACGGATGTGTTTTATCCATGCTGTCCATCATTTTTTGAGGTTCATTTTAAAGAATTATCTAAAAATTGAGGCCGATGTAAATCTCAGGTGGACTACACAAGAGGAAAAAGCGGTGATTGAACGCTTACCATTAAAATTTTTGTGGGGCTCACACAAATTTTGGATTAAGCTGATATTTGTTTTTCTCTTTCATCCAGTTCTGTGTGACCTAATCAACGGGTTGGATGGAAAATAAACGTTACATTGGGCCCTAAGAACATTTTAATGATGGGTCTTCTATCACTACTGTTTTGCTGTGGTGTGGTCCACCTAAGAATGGTATCTGTCGCATTTTTTTTTTTTTTAATTCATACATTAAAATATTAAAATAATAGTACAAAATGGATGGACTGGATGGATAAAACACATAAGCAGAGCTTTTCCAGCACCGACCATGACCGTGCTGGAGGGGTCCCTACCGAATCCGAATCCGTAGTGAAGAGCCTTGGACCGCGGTTTGTAAACCGGTACAAACGAGGAGTTATTTTGATACACTCGCAAAATGTGATCATTTATAAACAGTACACGTGTCAATAGTAAGTAAGCCGAATAAAGCGTCCAAACCGTGGGACCTGCTTTAGATGGATGATAAACCAAAAATCAGATCAATGAGCCAATCCTAACCTTTGATTGATTTACATTCCTTTACGTGATTCAGAATGGAAACTATTTTAACCGTCCATTATATATCCCCCCAATCGCCCAGCTATGACATCTATCTTATTTTATTTCTAGCCCATGACCCATCTAAAGTGGGACCCAGAACTCGGAAGGTTTAATTTGATTTGCATGTATACTACCTGTACTATTTCCAGTACAAGCTTATCAACACCATCAATTTTTTCAATTAAGATGGCCCACCAAAATAAAATCTTTTAAATTTTTATTTTTTTTTTAAAAAAGAAAAATCACTGATTTTGATGCACCCTCACCCTTAAAATGCAGGACACCCTCCCGTCAACATCGTAATGATGAGAGAAAAGGAAAGAAAAAGAGAAAAAGCAGATGCCACTCACAACAGGTCGTTATGATCATGATCATCATCATGAATGGGCCATGTGCGATGGGCCAATAGTCCCTTTCTCCTTTGGATTGGATACAGCTATTTTCGAGATCTTCGGATCTCATTCTATGTTAGACTTTTGTTAGAGGATCTGGTATGGAAGTTTGTGTAGGTACGTTGGGAGACCTATGTGGTGGGAGCCTTGCATTCTGCCTTTCACTCTTTACATTTTCTGCTCAAGTAAACGTGGTTGCCTTGAACTTTACACGTATCACACGTGTAGCATCTGTATATTGTATTGGATGGGCCCCACCTTGTCCACATTCAACTACAGGCAAGGCCGGCATGATGAGTATATTGGCCTGCTCCAGGTTCATCCACGTGGCTGCTGTTACGTAATTCAATCGGAACCATTCAAATCTTTGGCTCAGCTCAGCTGTAGGTGGGACGTGGCTGCGAAATGTAATTGACTGGACCAGTTAACTCAGGTCTAGAGGACATCGGTTTGGTGAAATTGAGCCGTTGATTATTTTCAGCCGTCTATTTGATGGATGAAAGTGTACGGTGCCATTCGGGTTTTCGCGAACAGTTCCGGTTGCTCTATTAACATGCCACGTGTCAGTGAAGATGATTTTCACCAGCAAGCGTCGATCTCTGTCAAAGGATCTGCAAAAAGGATAGCGAACGGGTGAGAAGGCTCGGGGCCATCAGGTACGGCCGTACTCTGAGGGACGCGGTTTGGCACGCTGCCACTGCTGGTCGATGTCTGTGGGACCCGGCCATGATGTATTTAATCATCCACGCCGTCCATCCATTTTTCTAGATCATTTTAAAATGAGGTAGATACAAATCTTAAGTGGAACATATCATAGGAGTAAGTGTTGATTGAATGCCCACCATTGAAAACTTCTCAAGGGTCACAAAATTTTTGAATCAAGCTGATATTTCTTTTTTCCCTTCATTTAAGTTATGCATGACCTAATCAACAGGTTGGACGTCAAATAAACATTACAGTGGGCCTAGGAGGTCTTTAATGGTGGACATTCAATCATTATATCTGTTTCATTTTTTTCGACCAAGCCATATAATGATCTGAAAAAAATGGATGGACGGCATGGATGAAACATATACATCATGGTGGGGCCCACAGAGCACTGATCAGTACCCACCTGGCTACTCGCAGCGTCACTAGCCAAACCGTGTCCCAGTCTGAGCATGTGAGAACGCTCTGGCCCAAAAATCAAATGCGTCAGCGCATCAGACGGCCAATAATCGTTTACGAAAATGGACGGTTTGGAAAAAAAAAAAGACCAACGGTCCTTACTCAACGTGCACATGTGCTCCGTTTTATGCGTGGACCCGACCAATTGTTCTAGGCATGCTCCCACGTGGCAACTTTTATCGTGTTAATAGTTACTTTAAGAGAAGCGTGCCTTGCTTTCACGCGACTTAGTATACTCGAGTGCAATTGGCACGAGTAACGATGCTTCTGGACACGAGAAATTCATGGTTTGACTATTAACCAGGGAAGGGGTGCGAGAGATAATTCAGCCCCGCCCCTGCACTGAGCATGGCTTGGGAGATAGGACCGGAATCGTCTACAAAAACTGTTTTAGGCACTCTGTGGAGCCCACCGTAACGTATATATGAAATCAGCTCCGTCCATCAGGTAAGAACCCTTATGTTCACCTTATAAAAAAATCGCAGTTCGATAAATAGATCTCAGGTGGGCCACACCAATTTAAACAATGTAAATTTGCCACGATGTGGCCCACTTTAGTTTTTGGCCGGGCTGATTTTTTATACTCACTATCTGGCGAGTTACACTCATACTTGATGAACGGGTGTGATAAGATACACAACCATGGTGATAATGGGCCATCCATGGTAGTGTCCTTGTGATGAACGGTCCGGATCGACTTCATTTGTCAACTGTACATTTTCATTTACGGTGGAAGTGCGTGATTCTCATCTCATTTTACCAAAAGTGAACTTCATTGCTAAGTGGTAACTGAGGAAGACCGTTGCTATGTACTCTAACACTTGAAGGGCGGTGCCTCAAGAGTCTCACGTTTTCCCCTTTTTCTCTGCAATGCAGATACTATTTTATCCTAACTGTCTATTTCCGACTACCCATCAAAGGGTTTTCGATAATAGCATACCACAGTGGGACCCACCACTTGCAAATTTCCGAGTCGCCTGAGGTGGGGCCCACTGCAGAGACATAAGACTCTAGGACTGTATCCATGGTAGGATCACATAAATTCCTATTAAAACCAAAGAGTAGGCCACCTAATAAAAGGTGGGGCCCACAGCCGGCTAAGTAATGCTTATCAAATTTGTCGGTAACGAAGTCCCTATCACATGAATCCAACTAGACTGACGGACAAAATTAGCGAATTTGCTCTTTAATGTCCGCCTATTGAAGTGGACCACATGCTTCTAGTTCTAGGAAGATAAATGTTTCCATACATGTATTATCTGTAAATTTCCTCATACAGCCTACCCCTCCCACCGACGGTCAGGCCCTTTTATAGAATATCCAATACGTGCTAACGTGATCAGGCCATGCCATGAGGATCTTCTTTGGCAAATTCAGGATGATCTGCAATCAAACGGTCGACACTTGCAAAATCAACGGATATGCAATGGCCAGACTCAGCGTGGCCCATCTAAAGAGCTTATCTGATTGATTTTCATGGAAGACAACCTTCATGGCCTGACTCATCTTCTGCAAAGCTCGGATTTCCTGTACGCAAGACACTTTGGTGTCAAAGATAAAGCTGTACGTAAAAGAGCCCGTCCAGTGGCTGGTATGTTATCTTTTCTCATGGATTCTATCAATTAAAGAGAAACAATCATGCAGTTGTGCGTGAAGTTTCACATACAATGCTTCCTTCCTCTCAAACTGTAACTTTGGTACCACCTAGTGATGGTCCACTTATCAGTAACACCACACGGTTGAAATCAGTGGACCACCAACGGTCTTACTCAACGACCGTTACCAGTATGGCTCATGTAATGTGTTTGGATTGGTCTTGTTTTCACCCAGGATGGTATTTATGGTGTGGTCCACCTTATGAACGGCTGGGTAGAAAAAGTCGTATTTTACTTTTCCTTGGATCCTAGCACTTGTATCTTTCCCTTCATTTTCCTCCACCCAAATCACTTTCTGTGGTACATCTCACAAGACACAAGATATGAAGGATTTGGGACCCACATCACCTAATGCCTTTGAAGATTGGTACAACCTCCACCGGCATAAAACAGTCCATCTCAATAATTAAATGTGTATATTATTTTATAAATGGTGTTTAGTGGTCCAAAATATCCACATGGCCTAAGAAAAAATTGAGTAACGTTGGCCCATTTGAGCCTAGTAAAAGGCGTATATATGATAAAGCCAATCAACAATGCTTAGAGATGGTCGTTGCTTTGACTGGAGTAGGAATGGGTTAGCAATAATCAATATCTTGATTTAGACAACTTTGAGTTTCCATCACATCCATTGATATGTTAGAAGTCTTGAAAATAGATATTATTTTCCCAACTATAATACCCAAATAGCAGTACTGGTAAACAGCTAGTCATTTTATAGTTACTAATTTCTTCTCTACTATTTATAATGTGAGTGGTTAGGGACAACATGCTCAGGCATGCAATTAGTCTTTGGAGAGTTTTAAATGTGGGTTTAAAATGCCATTGATAGAGATTTTGAACCTAGAGAGAGCCAATGGGTAATTTCAATGTCTTAATGTGCTTAGTAATAAAGGTTCAAATTTTATCTGTTGTCCCATAAATGGTGGTGATTTACTTGTTCTAACAATATTTTTATAATTTAAAATTTTTTATGAGAGTAGCCTATAATTATATATATATATATAATATATATATATATATATATATTATATATATAATATATTATATATATTAATTATATATTATCCTTTTCTCTGTTGATGCCATAGTGTGTGTATAGTTTATCTTTAACAGGCCACTTATATTATCTTTATGTGAAGCTGTACCTTTTTATGGTTGAAGAGCATGGCGACATAGGGATGGACATGTTCATCACTTTCTTCGTTTGGAAATATCTACTCTAAATCCATGGAGCTCTTTAGACTTTGACAAAGTTTCCTCGATACCACAAAGGATAAAAGTATAAATAAATTTTAATAAATTCAAAATAACTTGATTCTTGATTTTATTTTATTTTTATAAAAAGAAATTATTAGTCTTTATATAAGGAAATCAAACTTAAGATGAAGTTTTAGACTCTAACACCCTAAAAATGTGACTTACTATAAATGGTAAAATTATTATTTATATACGACCTCTATTTATACTAGACTTCATAGTTTTTGGTCAAAAATAGTAAGTGTCCAGTTTAGTTCAACCATGTTATTCTCCTAACTTAATTTTCTAAGTTATGTTAATGTTGAACATGACTTCTACATCTCAAATGATCAAAAGTTATACTCAAACTAAAATTTTTTATTTACTGTAAAAAAAATAAAAATAAATGTGACTTTTGGCTGTCGTTTTGATGAAATCTGGTAAATTCGGCATGAACAACCCAACGTAGCGGGGTTGGTGTGATTAAATAGCTTCTTCTATCCCAAAATCATATATAATATGTTGAAAAACTCATCCTATTTTATGAGATATGACTGTTTTAAGGCTCCGACGGTCTGGACCATTTCCGCCTCCGATAAAGCCTTCTCTGGTCCATCTTTGCAATGAAAGTAATAGCGACCTGCTCTACATCACATGCTTACAAGTTAGGGTTTTAAGTGTTATTATTCCATTGTGTTAGAATGTCAAAACATGAGATATCATGGCTATTGAAAAGTGTTTTCTAGCTCTTACTCCGGTGGTAGACTCTTGGGAGTTTCAACACCTGGTTGAGGGTTCAAGTACCCATAGGTGGTGAAATCCCACCATGGCGTGTGTGTGGTGGTGTGTGTGCGTGGGTAAATTTTTTTTTAAAAAAAGTGTTTTCTAGCTCACCCAAATGTTTGTGTTATATCCTGTTTATCATCTATTTTGCCTGCTCATTTTACATCATAATGTCATATGTGAGATAAGATCAAAAACTCAAGTTAGCTACACCTTACAAAATATTGAGGGTGGAAATGCTCAGAAACCTTTATAAGACTAACTGTGGATATGCCATCCGATATGCGTGGGCATTAAAAACTTTTTTTTTTTTTTTTTTAATTTCTTGTCAATGGTAAGTATTCAATCATCACTATTTCTTGTGGTGTGGCGTACTTAAGTTTTGGATCTTCCTTCATGACCGTGGCCATGCCTAAAAATGAGCCAAATAGCTGAATGGATTGGATTTAACACAAACATCATGCTGAACTCCATGGAGGAGAGCGGAGGAGAAGCTAAAGAGGAAAACACTTGCCAACGTGGCACATAGAGATCCGAGCTATTCGTCAGGTGGGGCCCACCATAACTGATCTCTGACCCAAGACCAGTCAGGTCTTCGTTTTCAAGTGCACTACATTGTATGTTAAAAAAATGACGTCAACAAAAAAAAAAAAAAAAAAAAAAGAACAATGGCCCCACCCGATAAATGGACCAGATCTCCCACCGGTGTCACTTTGACAGGCGACCCACAAATCCCCTATCCAACGTCTCATTGCACAATAATCACACTAAAATATAGCCAATCTGCATGTGGGTCCCAACCCAACCTTACAGGTTTTGGCATTTAATCCAAGTTAAAGCTACCCAAAATAAGAAAAAGGAGTAAGGGAAAAGGGATAGAAATTCCTTTCAACCATAGCATCAGTAGAATGGCAGTTGCGTGATAGAAAGCTGTACCATTTCAACTTAAAAGCAACCACGTCACCTATCGTAGAAACATCATTTTCATGTACGGAGTGATCGAGCGGCTAACGAGACGTGACACTTATCTAACCCACATGAACAAGGCCACTAGTGGAAACATCAAATAAATTAGATTTTGCCCTCCTCTATTCTCGTCGAGTAATATCCTCCCATGGCCCATTTGATCTATGACACATCTCTTTAGTCCGAATTGATGTCAGCCGTTCATATTGATGGGGTTTTTGGGGTTTTTTCCCCCTACTCGATCGGTCGTGAGCCTTACACGACCAGTCGAGGGCTGGTGCACGACCAATCGTGGAGTCGAGCCCTGACTCGACTCAAAGTCCAGCGACTTTGTGCTATTTTTCTCCGGAGTGCTCGACCGGTCGAAGGAGGTGCTCGACCGATCGGGGGTGGCACTCGACCGGTCATAGCCTCGTCTCAACCAGTCGTGTGGTTATACAGATCCGTTCCACGATTTTTATGGATTGTGGATTTTTTTGTCCTTTCGCAATATGGATGCCGAAGGGAGTTTCCTAAACAATAAATAGGAGGTACCTAGGGATTTCTAGGTATGACAAGAGGATTTCCTAAAGCTTTACAATGAATTTGCTAAAGGGTTTAGGGCTATCAAAGGTGCGAGAGAGAGAGAAAGAGAGAGAAGAAGCTTGTAGAATGGAGGTTATGCTCGTGAATGTTATCTACTGTATAATTTATATCTCAGTGCTTCTACGTCTTCGTAATCGGTGAGATCTCTCTGTTTTTCTTTTATTCTCTTATTGTTTATCCACTCTTACGTGAGTGAAGACGGTTGTAACGTTCTACTTCATAGTAGATTGTTGATCTGGACGAGGTCCCGTGGTTTTAACCTCTTTGAGGGTTTTCCACGTAAAATCTCTTGTATGGTGTGTGATTTATGCTTTGATTTATTTCATTGCTTTATTATCCATAATTCTGGTTTGTTTCGGGATGCTAGATTCTAAGGTTTTGTGCAAGGCCCCCAACAAGTGGTATCAGAGCTAAGTTCATTGAACGGGTAGGATCGGCTTTGAATTATGGAAGGTGACTCATCAAGGATGATCAACCTCAATGGTTCTAATTGGACCATATGGAAGGCTAAGATGGAGGACTTGCTTTATTGCAAGGACCTATATTCTCCAATTTTAGGCATATCAGCAAAATCTAAAGATATGTCTGATAATAATTCGAAGAAGATGGACCGAAAGGCGGTGGAGTTTATTAGACAATGGTTGGACGATTCCGTATTCCACCATGTGTCTACAGAGACCTCAGCCGCTAGCTTATGACTGAAATTAGAAGGGCTGTATGAGAGGAAGACAGCCAGAAATAAGATTTTTTTGATAAGGCGACTTGTGAATCTCAAGTTCAAAGATGGTAGTTCTGTAGCCGAGCACATGAATGAGATCAGCAATATAGTGAACCAACTCTCCTTTATGAAGATGGTCCTGGATGATGAATTGCAGGCTTTGCTATTACTTAGTTCGTTGCCTGACAGTTGGGAGACATTGGTAGAGTCTCTAAGTAACTCTGCGCCAGACGGAAAGATATCCATGAAACAGGTAACCAATTGTCTCTTCAACGAGGAGACAAAGAGGAAGTCTCAGGGGTCTACTCAACAAGAGGCCCTTGTGACACAGGAACGAGGGAAAGAAAAGAACAGGAAGGGCGGGAAGGCCCGAGATAAATCAAGAGGCAAGTCAAGTATTAGGAAAGATGTTGAATGCTAGAATTATGACAAGAAGAGCCACAATAAGCATGAATGTCGTAAGGCTAAGAACGACAAGAAAGGAAAAGGAAAGGAGAATGAAGATGAATCAGATTCCACTGCGGTTGCTTCAGATGGCGACGTTGTAGTTATTCTTTCAGCAGATTATGATATATGTCTCACGGCTACGAGTCACGACACCGACTGGGTGATTGACTCGGGAGCTTCTTTTCATGTGACTCCACGTAGGGACTTCTTCACAAGCTACAAGTCAGGTGACTTTGGGACCTTGAAGATAGGAAATTCTGGCGTATCGAAGATCGTACGGGTGGGTGATATTTGTGTGAAGACCGATGTGGGCTCCACATTAATTCTCAGGGATGTGAGACGTATCCCAGACCTTCGTCTCAACTTGATGTCAATGGAAAGGTTGGATGATGATGGCTATGAAAGCCGATTTGTTGGTCGGCGCTGGAAGCTCATCAAGGGTTCGTTAATCGCAGCCAGAGGAAATAAGTGTTGCACCCTTTATAAGGCAAGTATTACTATGTGCAAGGGTAGGTTAAACGCAGCTGAAGATTCAGCTATTGACATATGGCACAGGCGTCTAGGACATATGAGTGAAAAAGGGCTTCAGGTACTAGCAAAGAAGCGACTCCTTCCAAACGTGACGAGTATACATATCAAAACCTGTATTGATTGTTTATCAAGGAAACAACATAGAGTTTCATTTATTAAATCTGTTTCTCATGTTAATAAAGTGCATACATTAGATTTGTTTTATTCTGATTTTTGAGGTCCTATGAGGACAAAAATCTTGGGTGGGACATTGTATTTTGTCACTTTATAGATGATGCATCTAGGAGGGTTTGGGTTTATGCTTTGAAATCCAAGGACGAGGTCTTTGGTGTGTTTAATTGTTTCATGCTATGGTCGAGAGAGAGACAGGTAGATCATTGAAGTGCATCCACACTGACAAGGGTGGTGAATACATTGACGACTTTCATTAGTACTGCAAGTCCCTGGGTATACGGCATGAACAAACAGTTCTCAAGATCCCCCAGCATAATGGCGTAGCTGAGCGAATGAATCGCACCATTGTAAAGAGAATCAGATGCATGTTATCCCATGAGAAATTTCCTAAGACGTTCTGGGGAGAAGCAATGCACACGGCGGTATATTTGATAAACAAGTCTCCATCAGCCCTATTAAATGGAGAAGTACCTGAGAAGGTGTAGACTGGACAAGATCCATCGTACAGTCATCTCAGGGTATTTGGATGTAGGGCATCCGTTCATGTACCAAAGGACGAGAGGTCCAAGTTCGATATGAAGATCAAGCAGTGTGTGTTCTTGGGGTACGACGATGAAAAGTTCAGTTACAGATTGTGGGATCCGACCGAGAAGAAGCTCGTTAGGAGCAGAGATGTGGTTTTCTTTGAAGATCAGTATATAGTAGACATTGGTAAGCCTGAAAAGAACCAGCCTAGTTCAGGTGAGCTAGAGGACATAATCCTGTTATTCCTCTCGTGGTGCCTGATGATGGGGGAGTACAGCAAGGTGCAGAGGACGAGGGAGTTCTTTTAGAAGATAGACCGGGGGAGCAGCCCCCACTTGATCCACATGTTGAGCCACAGGTGAGGAGGTCATCTAGGGATAGACAACCATCCAAGAGGTACCCGCCGCATGAGAACATTATACTGACTGATAGGGGAGAGCCAGAAGATTATTCCGAAGCCCTAACCGACGAGCATAAGGGGGAGTGGTTGAAAGCTATGCAAGAGGAGATAAAATCCTTACATAAGAACCACACCTATGATATGGTGAAATTGCCTAAGGGCAAGAAAGCTCTTAACAATAAGTGGGTGTTCAGAAAGAAGGTTGAGCAGAAGAATTCATAGACAAGGTTCAAGGCCAGACTTGTGGTGAAGGGTTTAGTCAGAGGAAAGGCATAGACTTCGAGGAGATATTCTCACCAGTGGTGAAGATGACATTCATACGGGTGTTGCTTAGGTTGGCAGCTAGCATGGATCTGGAGATAGAGTAATTAGATGTTAAAACTGTCTTCCTCCATCCATGATGACATAGAAGAAGAGATATACATGCACCAACCAGATCGGTTCGAAGTCAAGGGCAAAGAGCATATAGTATGTAGGCTGAAGAAGAACTTGTATGGGCTGAAATAAGCTCAACGACAATGGTACAGAAGTTTGACTCATTTATGTTGAAACATGGGTATGACAAAATGGAGTCGGACCACTGTGTGTTCAAGCGCAAGTTCTCAAATGGTGATTTCTTAGTTTTGCAGTTATACGTTGATGACATGCTCATCATGGGAAAAGACATTAAGAAGATTGACAGGCTGAAACAGGAGTCGAGCAAGTCGTTTGCGATGAAAGACTTGGGCCCGGTTAAACAGATCCTAGGAATGGAGATAATCTGTGACAGAAGCAGCAGGAAGCTTTGGCTGTCACAAGAGCGGTATATTGAGAAAGTCCTAGAGCGGTTCAATATGATTTTAGCGAAGCCGGTCAGTACTCCACTGGATGGTCACTTCAGATTGAGCGACAGGCAGTGTCCCAAGACAATGACAGGGTGGAAAGATGCAGAAGATACTCTACGCGTCAGTTGTAGGCAGTTTGATGTATGCTATGGTGTATACACGCCCAGACATAGCATATGCGGTTGGTGCTGTCAACTGGTATCTTGTCAATCCTGGCAAAGAGCATTGGGCAGCGGTAAAATGGATACTGCGGTATCTAAGAGGCTCATCCAGGTTAAGCCTATGCTATGGTGACGGTAAACTTGTGTTAGAGGGCTACACAGATGCAGATATGACAGGTGACATAGACTCCAGAAAGTCTACATTAGGGTTCATGTCCACATTTGCAAGAGGAGCGGTATCTTGGCAGAGCAAGCTACAGAAGGTCCTAGTATTGTCGATGACAGAGGCTAAGTACATTGCAGTCACAAAAGCATGTAAAGAGATACTTTGAATGAAAAGGTTCCTACAAGAACTTAACCTGAAGCAGGAGGAGCACGTGGTCTATTGCGATAGTCAGAGTGCTATACACTTGAGCAAAAATCCAAGTCAACATTCCAAGTCCAAGCACATAGAGATTCGGTATCACTGGATCAGGGATACTTTGGAACAGAAGGTGTTACAGCTTGCGAAGGTCCACACGGATGATAATGAGTTAGACATGATGACCAAGGCTTTACTCAAGGGCAAGTTTGGGGTTTGTAGAAACCAAACTGGCTTGAACAAGGTGAATCCCTCCTAGGTCAAAAAGGGAGAGATTTAATGAAATTTTTTCTCCGTGCTCGACTAGTCGTGAGCCTTACATGATCGGTCGAGGGATGGTGCACGACCAGTCGTGGAGTCGAGCCCTGACTTGACTCAAAGTCCAGCGACTTTGAGCTATTTTTCTCCGGGGTGGTCGACCGGTCGAAGGAGGTGCTCGACCAGTCATGGGTGGCACTCGATCGGTCATAGCCTCGTCTCGACCAGTCGTGGTTACGCAAATTCGTTCCGCGATTTTGTGCGGATTGCGGATTTTTGAGTTCTTTCGAAACAAGGATGTAGAAAGGGAGTTTCTTAAACTATAAATAAGAGGTACCTAGGGATTTCTAGGTATGACAAGAGAGTTTCCTAAAGCTTTACAAGGGATTTGCTAAAGGGTTTAGGGCTATCATAGGTGTGAGAGAAAGATTGAAAGAGAGAGAGGAAGCTTGTAGAAGGGAGGTTATGCTCGTGGAGTTTACTACTGTGCAATTTATATCTCAGTGCTTCTACGTCATCGTAATCGGTGAGATCTTTCCATTTTTCTTTTATTCTCTCATTGTTTATCCACTCCTGCGTGAGTGAAGACAGTTGTAACGTTCTACTTCATAGTAGATTGTTGATCTGGACGATGTCCCGTGGTTTTTACCTCTTTGAGGGTTTTCCACGTAAAATCTCTTGTGTGGTGTGTGATTTATGCTTTGATTTATTTCATTGCTTTATTATCCATAATTCTGGTTTGTTTCGAGAGGCTAGATCATAAGGTTTTGTGCAAGGCCCCCAACACATATACAGCTATGTATTATCTGACCATAAGAGCCGATTTGGATGCAATGTAAAAGGTGCTTTTGACGCTAAACACCGTTGCAAGCCAATTCTAGTTTGTTCTGTGTGTTTGGGTGCACTTTTGCAAACTTCGGTTTGAACCCTCACTCAATGAAATAGCTGCTAAAAAGCCCCAATAGGCCAGTTGATTGATAAAGCAAGTGGGAAACTCTTTTTGCAAAAACCCCTTCTCCGATAGTTTCATCCAAACAAGCCCAAATGGCTGGTTTGAGTGCCACTTAAAAATGAGTTTATCTTATTTTAGTTAATAATAATTATATATTGTAGATTATATTTTATATTCTAAAGCCACTCTCTCTACAGTCCTTGTAGGATAAGCTTTAGGATAAGCTTATTTTATAGTTAATTAATTTGTGCGTGAAAAGTCATTTACTTATGTGTGAAATTTAATTACCTGCTAATTCACATGCTTATACCTATGTAGGTCGACTACCATGTTGCATATTCCATCCAATCAAAGACGATGGTATGTCCCAAAAATGACTATCTAATCGTTAGCTGGACACATGATGTACATAATGTGGCATACATAACGTGGCATAGATGTATTCTTAGCTTGGCTGAACCAAAAGAGAGCCAAATCGAAGTGAAAGTAGTTTGTCAGATTTGGGCCTAGTTTTATATAAGGTGTGACATGACTGGTCCTTAGCATGCATGGTTCAAAGAAATTCATTTTGAGCACAGAGAAATTATTGTTTGAAGTGAACCTTAAATCAGCCATAACTTTTGATCCGAATATCACTACACAATGTACGATTTATTGATTTTTATTTAACGATGATTTTAGGGTCAACCGATCTCTTGGCAAGTTGCCTTCAAACATGTTACAAGAAAGCATATGCTTCATATTTAAAATTTTAATTTTTAGAAAAAATAATATTATTAATAATTCTAATTTTTATTGTATTTCCTTACTTTTAGAGTTTTAGATTTTCATCCTTTTTAAAGATTGATTGTAATGATATAAGAAATCCTTTAGTAAAACTAATTTAAGACTTTTTATGTTTGAAAAAACTTATTATTTTAGATAAATTCTATTTTACTTGAATTAAGACTTCTATTAGGATTAAAAATTTACTATTTAAAATAATTTTGAATTTTGAATTATGATTTTATTTTTTATTTTTCTTTATTAGCAGTATAATGAAGAATTCATATACATTACACATTATTCAATAAAAATGTTTGAGTTTTCTCTTATTATTTCTTATAAATTTAAGAACTACCTTATGGAATAAAGGTTTTAATCACTTGCAAAAAATTGTGATTTTTCTTTAATTGTTTTACATCCTTTCCTATATCAACACGGCGTATAAAACAATAAAAAAAAAAAAAAAAAACCATTTAAAAAACCTACAAAATCATGTGCTAGCCCACATTTCACATTATGTTTGGATTCACTTGGTTATTTAGGCATCCAACTCTTAGGGTGGACCAACTGTTTCCGACAAGTTAGATGCAATACACACCATATATAGCTAACCCCATACAACGACCCTTGTGGAATTAGCTTATTCTACAAGCATACAAGGACATGTAGAGGAACTGACCTTGTGTTGGTTATCACGGTAATATTTAATTCTTAGAAAAAATCTCTAATACATAATTACTATTAATTAAAATAAATGAATTCATTCTTATGTTCCACCAAATTGGCCATAAGGTGTTGCAATTTTTTTTAAAGATACATAATAGGACAAGCCCAGCCCATAAATTCCAATAAAAGAATAATAGGTTCAGCCCAGCCCATTGACAGCCCTAATCAGGTTTGTATTTGGATGGTCCATTAAATTATAATAATGCAATTCAATAGTGAAAAATGACCGTAATGGGATGTAAATATCATTTTCCCCTTTATGTATTTGAGTGTACAGCCCTTCTCAATTACCCACCAGGGCCGACCGGTTGGACCGAACCACCAACCAATAAATAAAGTTCAGTCGGGAATGGTTTGAACTGAACAAATATGTGTGTGTGTGTGTGATTTTTTTTTGTGTGATTTTTTTTTTTTTTTTTTTTTTTTTTAGTATTTCATTTGGATTCGTTGGCATCCACATCACTTTTAAAAAAAAAATCCATTAGCTGATCGGTGCCTTAAAAAATATATACTGATTAAATGATCCAAACCGTCAAGTAAGTGGAATGGAAAATCGATGGACCAGTCATAGATGTTTAGAAACATCTGATTGCAGTGATTTTTCTTCTTAGCAGTGGAAGAAGAAGATAGTGAACCTCATGGACAGTACAAATAGGTGATGTGAATGCCAACAAGTTGCAAATACAAGCATGTTTATAGGATTATTATTATTATTATTATTTTTAACTTCTTCTTTTTGTACTTAGCCCACTGGATAAGTACTCTTTTACACGTAAAGAGAAGAAATCTGATCATGTAAGACGTAGATAATTACTCTTTTACACGTAAAGAGAAGACGTCTGATCAGGTAAGATGCATGTGGCTGAAAAACCAAAATAGAAGAGTAGGGCCCACAATCATGAAATCAGCTTAGCTTAGGTAAGGAGATCTAGAACGTTGGTCTTTTTACCTAATCCCATTTCCCAGACCACATCCCCTCACAAGTTGTAATCCTACTTATTCCATTATTATTTTACTACGTAGAGCTTATGTTTATTAGCTCAACGTGCATTATATCATACTCATTCTAATTCGTCTCGTGTAACCAAAAATACAAAACAAAAAGAAAGTAGGGGTGAGACATATGTTTTGATATTTACAACCCATTTTAAAACTTTTTTTATTATTTGATTAGGGAAAGGGTGTGTGTTTGAAAAAAAGGGTGTCAATATCACTCTCCTTTATACGTTTAACTGTGGGGCCATCTCAGTTTATGCATATGCCATCCAATCCATCTAGAAAGGTCATTCTATCGCGAGAATGGACGCCATTAAAGGTGGACCGGTCATCACGTGAGCTACTAAGTTGGAGGGCTTTTGGGTGGTTTTCCTTTATTACTATGTTGTGGCCCACCCGATGATTGGATCTGGCTGATTTCTGAGGTGTACCATTTTCATGCTGGAACTACAGTGTTGAACGGGTTGGATGCTATATACATACCATGATAAGTCCGACACTCAGCTAGTTGCACCAAATTTTCATGGACAACAGTTGCAGATGAGGCCACCTCATGTTGAGGTGTTTTCTGAGTCAAGTTCGCCGTTTGGCTGAGGAAAGTGTCACAGTCAAACAGGGGATTGATGACGAAATGGAAAAAACCACTTTCAAACTTTCAAAGCCCAGTCTCTGAAAGATGGCGAGCTTTGACGCTGACCATTTATTACGTAAGCTCTCTCCATGGCTCCACGTGAGCACCATAAGTTATAGTCGCAACTTAAACAGTACAATACATTGATCCATACCGTTCATTACATCCAACATATGTTTGATGGGCTACCATGCAAACATCACAGCAATCTGACAAATACTAGCCGTTCGATCAATGGTCTTGAACATGGACGGTCAAGATTGTTTGCAAAAAAAATAGATGCAAGCAGCACTGTTGTCCATTTATTTGATAGGATCCATCATGGATGGTTTATGAGTCTAAAGAATCACTTTTTTAGGCAATCACAGCCATTGGGTTGATGTCTGGGAAAGGGATTGGCTGTAGAAAATAAAGCCAAATCAAGGATGGATTGGATCATTTGATCAGTGCAGTTTTCGTGAGGTAGTCTATGAAATTGTTCTGAAGTTAATGGATGGTTTGGATGACTGATAGCTTATGCAAATGTATAAATGCAATCAGAAATACCTAATAACAAAGGAGAACTAAAACTCAAGTGGGCGACAATACAAGACAGTGGGTATGGAAATTGCCTACCGTTGAAACCTCTGGGACCCATCATGATGTTTACGTTCCACCCAACCCGTTTATGAGGTAATTCCTACCTGTAATACAAATAGAAGCTTGATCCAATCCTTTTGTAACCTTAAGGAAGGTTTTAATGGTAGACCTTTATTCTCGATTCGTCTAGTCTACTTAGGTTGGGCTCATGCCATCAAATGAGCTGATGAAACGGTTGGACAGAGTGGATATAACACAAACATCACAGCAATCTGACAAATACTAGCCGTTCGATCAATGGTCTTGAACATGGACGGTCAAGATTGTTTGCAAAAAAAATAGATGCAAGCAGCACTGTTGTCCATTTATTTGATAGGATCCATCATGGATGGTTTATGAGTCTAAAGAATCACTTTTTTAGGCAATCACAGCCATTGGGTTGATGTCTGGGAAAGGGATTGGCTGTAGAAAATAAAGCCAAATCAAGGATGGATTGGATCATTTGATCAGTGCAGTTTTCGTGAGGTAGTCTATGAAACTTGTTCTGAAGTTAATGGATGGTTTGGATTGACTGATTAGCTTATGCAAATGTATAAATGCAATCAGAAATACCTAATAACAAAGGAGAACTAAAACTCAAGTGGGCGACAATACAAGACAGTGGGTATGGAAATTGCCTACCGTTGAAACCTCTGGGACCCATCATGATGTTTACGTTCCACCCAACCCGTTTATGAGGTAATTCCTACCTGTAATACAAATAGAAGCTTGATCCAATCCTTTTGTAACCTTAAGGAAGGTTTTAATGGTAGACCTTTATTCTCGATTCGTCTAGTCTACTTAGGTTGGGCTCATGCCATCAAATGAGCTGATGAAACGGTTGGACAGAGTGGATATAACACAAACATCACAGGTGGGCCACACAAAGTTTAATTAGAGTTGCAGGAAACTCCTGTAACCGTGTCACAGGCAAGTCGTTTCCATTTTCCCTCACGTCTGACCTCAAGTATATTGGTCTTGGCTAGGTAGAGATTGGGTGGTACGTGTCAAGCACGTGGGGGGTGGGAGAGAGCTTTTAAGAATTATTAAGTAGTGATAACAGTAGAGTGGATATGGACGGTGAAATGCACATGGAGAAATAACAGGTATGCTTGACTAAGGGCGGCAATGAGCTGCCCTGGCCCCAACCTCATTTCGTCAGCTGCCACCATTACCTCTATTGACATTAATCAAGCTTAACATCTGTGGGGATAAATGCACATAGAGAAAGATGATTTTTCATGACTGGGATTAACTTTTGAAATCAAAGCTCAAGGTCCAAGAAGTATATATTACTTAGGGTAGCAAAGAGACCGTCTGATCATTGGGCCCATTGGAGGGGTGACACACGATTTATATACATATATATACAAATAGAACCATAGTTAATTGATCTAGAAAATCAATCTGTTGAGCCTCAAATTGGAGGGACCCTGCTGCTAGGATCTTCCATATATGCGTCTCAAATTATTAAAGTTGCTAATATACATTAATATGCCATCCTGTAATAGCTCGAGCTTATAAAACCAGTGGTGGTTTGACAAGGTATCTTCCTGTAGCCATTATGGTGCGGGCGAATATCCTCAACAGAAATTGATATACATTGATATGTCATTTTCTAACCGCTCCAGCTTTTAGAGAAAATGGTTATTTATATGTTGATATACATTGATATGTCATTTTCTAATTAACCGTTTCAGCTTTCAGAAAAAGTGGTTATTTGATATGTTGATATACATTGCTATCTCTCATCTCTGTATATGGATCTTTCTCTTGGGTCATTTGTGATGGACGGTCTGGATTCATGCGGCTGGTGATTCGTCAGCATCCAGTCTCCCTTTTATCACCAATTCAAACTTAAAGGATTTACTGTAATCATTTTCCTTTACTTGCAATATTTACTCAAACTTTGCAGTTAGTCACTCAGTATCAGGACTGCTATGGCTACACGTGAGAGTAGTCATCTGAAACCTATGCACGTGTGTGCAAGATCCAAGCCATTCTCATCAGGTCGGTCACTAGCTCCCTGTATGTTTTGTGGCCCCTAAATCAGGCTGGCGAAATTTGGACGCTCTTTTAAATAAAATTGGTGTCTGTCATATACATGTGACCGATCTGATGATGATCAGATATTATTATTATTTTTCCTTCATTGCATGGGACATTCATGGTTGTGACCACCAGATGAACGGCTCCGATCTCACACGTGTGCCAAAGCGAACGTTCAAAGCCTACTCTCTCAACATGATCATGATTATGAACTGACGTTGGGATTCATCAACTAATTACAGCAACGGACAAAAGAGAAATACACCACAGGTCCACAGGAAAATGAGTTGAGCAACTTTCAAAGGGAAAAGATCCAGTGAGCTCAATGTATGGAAACCTTCCCATGCACTTTAGTTACATTTGGACTAGTTAGACATCAACATCAACTATCTCTGCCGCCCATTACGTCTAGTATACTCTTTGTAGGCTTGTTTGAATAAATAATACTGATCAAGTAATCTAAACCGTCCAATCCGTTGCAAGAAATATGGATGTGCAAGATCGTTTGTAGAAGGTAGGTCCAGCCATTGATATTCAGATCATTAAACTGCTGTAGTTTTTGTATAGCATTGAAATAAGGGTGAAATGGACATAATGAACGGTTCAGATAAAAGATGTGGAAATCATCAAGTTCAATATTAAGTACGTGCTTGGGAAGGTTTCGATACACACCCCACCAGATTATTTCTCTCTATATTTGAAAAGCTCTTGCTAATCTATTTCAAGAGTTAGACTCCAGTGTGTGTTTAGCACCGTATAAAGCTTGGTGATGACTCTTCGACCGTACAAAGGACATTATGGTAAGGAAATCCAAACCGTTGAAATATCTGACCCAACTGTGGTTGGAGCATTACCTAAAAATTTCCACTGAGTAGATAATTTTAACCATTCAATCTTTTTGTGTCATTTTAGGGATATGCTCCATCCACGACTGATTCGCAGTTTGAATGGCCTGGGTAGCTGTACATCAGTGCCACGTCTGAGAGAGCTGGATAATCACCACTATTTCTAAAATGGTGCTAAATTAACATAGAAGTCTATATGTATTTCAACGTGGAGAAATTATCTAGCACGTCAATTGCATGGATAACTTTCCATGCAGCCACTTGCATTTAGCCTCATTAGCATATACAACACGTATCCAGCCTGTCCATTAGATCCAGTCCACTCTTCATAATCTGCTTTGAGAAAGTCATACAGAGTGGATGATCCAAACCATAAAGTGAGTGGCAAGGAAATGGATGGGGAAGATTATCCATCCAAGATAGGTCCATTCATTGATGTTTAGGACCATCAGAATGCTGTGTTTTTTGCATAATATGGTATGAATAGTGTGCTAAACTAATGGACCGTCCAGATAGATGACCTAGATGCATGGAAAGGTTTCATACACGGAGCCCATTGGATTACTTCCCTCTAATGATAATTCACCAAAAATGCAAACGATATCCATTGAACATGTGTTGTACAGCTTAGATATGACCAAACTACCTACTGATCAATGACGTAGACGGCTAACAAATGCTTATTTAAAGTACTAATTGTTGATATTTATATCATGTAATGGGACCCTGTGATGAAGGGATGGTGGGCCATAGTAAACTGATGAGTTTGAACATCTTAGATATTCAGATAAATCACAAAAGGATAACATCATCAAATCAATCTATCTTATCTTATAATAGAGTAGTTGATCTTTTCTAGATTCAGTGTTTATGCCGTCACCAGTGTCTGCGAAGTGCACGTGCACAAAATCTACGGCCCACATCATGAATGAGTGGGCCATAGCTAAAAGTTTCACGGATGTGATGATCTTATCCATCTAATCAATGTATGTATTTGGGAATGGTCACCCAACTCCTTTAACTATTTGCCAAATGTAGAGAAGAAAAAAAAAAGAATAAAGAAATATATTTATTGATCGGACGGTTAGGAACATAGCATGCAATTTTTAGTCTATGGCCCACCTGTGAACGGCCAATAATGGGCATGCGGAAATTGTGTGGTAGAGATCACTTGTAATGTATACCTAAAATATCCAACTTGCCTTTAACAAGGTAATTGCACAGGGCTGTCGATGGGCTGGGCTAGTACGAGTAAGCCAGGCTAGTTCTGGGTCTAAAAAAGCCTCAGGGTGGCAATGGATCATGTTACAGCTGTTCTAGGGATGGACCTGGGTCCATAACAACCCAGGTTGGGCAGAAGCCTCGGTTTAGTATGTGGGCGGGGCTTGGACTGACCTTAACGGGCCTATTGAAAGCTCTGCAGTTGCAAAGTCCAATGTTTATTGAAAATGATGAGATCAAGGGTAGCAAGTAGGTTATGAGATAACATGTGATGTCGGAAGCAGTTGGGAAATGGTCATAAAACATTGAATTGGAAGTATTAGTTTTCAAATCCAGCCGGTTGGACCGTCATTTACGGGCCGTCTAGCAAATAATTTCCAACCTTTCATGTGTGTGTGACATCCAACCCATCGAATAGGTTGACCAACCATTGAAATTATTGTGCAGAAATCAGCATCATCCACTAGCCAAGTGGACCCCACTTGTACTTTGTTATTCATCAATGGTTAAGTAGTTTCTATGGAATGGCCCACCTAATGAGTGGATAATTCCATCGCCTTTTTTATCCCTAGTGCGGACCATTTAACATCAACGGCCAGCAGAAACAAGCGACTGATTGCAACCCTTGTTAGGATATCTGTCGCATGCAAGTTTAGCTACACGTGCGCCTCCGAGGGAAAAGCTATTTGCAGCCGCACATCAAGAGCCCATGTAGACAATGGTTATGGAATCCGGGACGTTGATTTCATGGGTCTCTCATTGAATGTATCCTAGACTTAAATCATGCCGTCCTGTTCATTGGGTAGGCCGTATATTGACTGTTGGCTATCCTTTCTAACCATTGATTTTTTTTCGTAGACATGGCCCATGTGATCAGTGGGTGGGACAGATTTTGAGTCAAGGAACATTCACTCTTATGAGTGGCTCGGATCTTTCACAAACTTGCCATGCTAGCAAGATGCTTAGCCACCTGTCTTATGTGAATGCAATGCGACTTGGATGCCAAAGAGCATTCGTCTAGGCATGTACACCAGGTATATTTTTATTTTCAACCATCCATTTGTGTGTCTGTGATGGATGAATATGATAATTGAAGGGAGTGATTTTTCTCACCCCATTGCCTATCTATGGTGGGCCCACCAGACGAATGGTTTGGATCACCTAAACGTAGGTCCAATCCTCCAAACTATTTGTAAAAATGTCGGAAATGATAATGCTTCAGTAAGATTTATCTTAATCATGTAAGAGACATGATCTTTAAGTGTACGGGAAACTTTTGTAACGTCTCGGAAAAATCTGTACAAAGACCCGATTATCACCTCAGAGCAGAAATCAATACTAGGAACGAATTCTGTGGAAATTAAACGAAAATAAATTAAGTATAAACTAAATTAATCGGTGGATTAGTTCGAATCACTTTCTATACGAACCGCAAGACCCAAAACCATTAGAATCGCTAACCCGACATTTCCTAGAAACCTAGGATCAGTCTCAAAACCTAGTTGCTCTCGGGAGCACATTGAAACTCCGTATTGGACCTGGACAGCGCGTTGAAAGTTCGGTGACCGCGAAACTATAAGGTTATGACCACCTTACTGGGCTTGACAACCATCATGGGAATCTAGTCCAAATAGTATCTAAAAACGCACAACTTGAGCCTAGAGTGAAGTGTGTGAGAAACGCGAATATCTTTAAAAAATAAATTCAAACTTAAGTGAATTGGGTCGTTCGCTTGTAGGCCAAATTTAAGGTTTCAGACCGTCAGATTTTGACCCAAGTATACCCTTGGATTAAGAAAATTTTCCTACACTCATTGGTATATTGTAGCCCTGATCGAGTGAAGATGACCGTTGAACTAAAACGGGTCCCCCACGATCGATCTACTAATTCGATCGAACTAAAACCTTAACCTGGCATAGATTCATTGTTAGGGAACTTTCTTCAGGCCGTATGCGAGCAATGGACCTCTAGATGAGCTCCGTTTGCTCGAAACAGACGCTTTTTGGCTGCAACCCAAGTATATCATGGCCCTGGGGCCATTGACATCACTTCTGGGCCTATATAAGGACCTTAAACTCACCCATCTCTCTTTCATATGAATTTTTCTAACCCTAGGAGAGAGAAGAGAGAAAAGATGAGAAAAGAGTGAGGAGAAGAAAGAGAAATAGGGAGTTCGTTGCTGGGATCCTTTCCCACTACTCCACGCACTGAATCGCCTCTCTACTATCACTACACGGACCACTCCAACTTCGATTTAGGTAAGAAATCCTAACCCTAATCTTGATTTAAGGATCCAAATAAAGTAAACGACGAAATAGCTAACCTATTTCGTGATTTAGGTACCCGTTATTCCGTATTCGGAAACGTAATTCGAACCGAGTTCAAAACGAGCAATCCGACGAAAGGTGCGGACTATAAACGTTTAGGTTATGGTTTTCAAAGCTTTCAATGTCAGCTAATGATTTATGTCTGACTTGATTGCTACCATATGATCTTAGTTACGATATATTCGATAATTTATACATGTGTGTGAACTATGTGAATATATGAAGCATTCCATGTGTTTGTTGAAATGTTCGAGTGAATATGAAATCATGATTTGTGCTTGCCATGACTATTAACTTAGAATACATGATTGTTGTATGTATACAACTCCTTTGCGAAAGGATTTGCCATAATATATGTTATAACTATTTAGTTCATATATGTGGTAATGTGTAGTCTAAGTGTTTGATAATATGTCTGAATGAGAAATTGTCCGATGAATTGTATTTATTAAGGGTGTTGAGATAGGATTCTCAACTACTTTATCTAGATGTATAATTTCCTTCATGTAGTCTTAATTTCAACTACGTGATTTATGTATAAAATGCATATGGATAATAACATGTTCTAAGTGTTTGATAAAATGTCTAAATGAAAAATTGTTTGATGAATTGTATTTAATGAGGGTGTTAAGATAGGATTCTCAGCTACTTTATCAATATTTATAGTTCCCTTCATGTAATCTAAATTGTTACTATGTGATTTATGGATGAAATGTTTATGTATAATGATATGTTCAATGTGTTTGTTAAAATGCTCAAATGAAATTTATATTTGAATGGTTTATTGAATGTTGATATGACTATCACATGTGAATACCTATTGTATTTTAGTATGATTGGGACTACTACGTAGTTCAGGCAATCGGTAATAATTCTTATTTGAGTGGCAGAACCAGTCTCACCACATTGGATACGTTCGATGAATCCGAGTTGTACGACGATTGTCGACAGTGGTTAGGCCACGTAGAGTGCTTATGCACTCCATGTTGATTAATTCAGTGTACGCTCGTACCAATCGAACTTGTTAAATAACCCGATTGGCCTATCATGTGTTTACCATGTATGGACACTACTGCTTGAATCTAAGGTACTACTTACCAATGTAAAGCCCGTTCAACCATGGTACCATGATCCGCTAAGACTCATGAGCCGGACATGATGGTATGGGACACCATGGTCGAGCTGTCGACCTACGCTGGGGTGACGAGCCTTCCCGTAGTGACCAGTGAGCAATCCAAAATCGTGAGCCAAATACAGTGGTATGGGACACTGTATTCGAGCTGTCGGCTTACAACCGGCGTAGCCTGGTTGCGGTCCCAGCATGGGTGGGGTGTACCATCTGATCCGGACCCCCTTCAAAAATAGCGCTCCAGTTAATAGGGCGTTGGTGAAGTGACCTCGAGAATGATCAATTGAACTTGCCTATCCACTGCTTTCATTAGGGGTGATGTCCTACAACTTGCTTATCGTATGTGATTAACTAGGATTGATGACCCTAGATGGATCCCCGTCAGGTTAATGATATAAAGGGAGGTACCTTAGCTTCCCGAATCTACTGTATGAATCAGCCTAAGTACTTGGCTAACATTATCATGCACTGCACTGCATGTGGTTTGGCGAGGAAGTGCACAGTGGGAGTTACCATGCACGACCGTGAGATGGTGTCGCTGAGGGAGTGTAGGAGAGGGTATGCATCATTTCTGCATATCATCCTTGCATTAATAAGAGTAAGTAGGATTGTTTGATTGCTTTAGCATTACTGTTTGACTGAATTGATAACATGTTAACCTTTGCTTTATAGTTTCACTGAATTAGCTACTCATTCCCACTTGGGATGGTGTTTTAAAACACCAATCAGACTCTGTTGTAGATACAGGTAATGACGGAGTCATGCACTGAAATGGACGTCATGGACGAGGAGGAGGAATCTACTATGTTCAGCTATCAGGCGAGTCTTCGTAGACCTTGTTTTAATTCGACGGGATTATAGGGTTACATGGATTAGTTGGACAATTTCACTTTGATATTTTGTAAAATTAAGAATTTTATATATATATTATATATATATATATATATATATATATATATATATATATATATATATATATATATATATATATATATTCAACCCTGTTACATTTCATACTCTGGAGGCAGATAACCGCTTACTTATCTCAATACATATATTTCAGTCTTCTGCTTGCTAAATGACATTATCTCTGGAGTATGATATGATGTTTTAGAGTAATCTCACTCATGTTTAATGCACTAATATGGACAACATTTAAACATCATTATCTATATTACATAAGTGATGCGTTGGAACTCGGGAGTTGAGCTTGGCTTGACCTCCGATTTTCAGGGCGTTACACTTTTCCATGCACCTTAGATGGATTTAGACTTTTTGCACCTACAACAGGATATCGGCATATACAGCTCATTTGGGGACAATCACAAATGGATGGATCCCATGCAAAAAAATTTCTTCTTATCTTTTCTAATACTTTTTCACGGTTTAAAGTTGAATTTTAAACTTTAGAGTTTAATTTAAAATTTTAAAATTTTTAATTCAATATATATATATATTTTATTTTTGGGTTAGCTTGTTAGTACACACCCATGTCCGTACACACACTCCATGTTAGCCACCCCCACTAGGGATCGATACCAAGACCTCAAGTGTTGAAACGAGGTATCTCCACTCAGTCTGCTAGTTGAGCTATGGATTTGGGTGTATGGGTGTATACTTGATATTGAAATAGAGGGAAATTGGATGATACCGTGACCTTATTTAAATGACTCACCTTTCCAAATACTATCGGGTAGTTTTTATAGTTTAAGAGTGAAAAATAGTATATTATAGATTTTGTTTATCAAGCCCATTTCAGCTATGCTCGTCCATCCGCAGTTGGGCAGCAATTTAGACAATCTGGATTGGGTACGACCATGCCACATGTATAGTTTAATGGTCTCCACCATTCTTTCTAAAAACGGTGTAGAATTAACACAGGAGTCCAGGGGTAACATTTTTGGCACAATTAATTTTTGTAGTGCTCAATCCTTGTGTTGGGACACTTAGTCTAATCCATTGATCTAGACTGTTCATTTGGTCCACACTCATGTCATGGACTATCATATAAACATCACACTAATCGAACAAAATTTAACCATCTAGGCATCTAGCCTTCGTATGAACGGTTAAGATCTTTTACACAAAATAGGTAAAATCAACCATTTAATCCATCTATTTCTTAAGACCTAATATTAGGGCTGAAAGTCGGGCGGGTTGGGTGGGTTGGGTTGGGTTGGTGCTCAACCCTAGCCCAACCCAAGGTTCGTATACCTTAGCCCTAATCCAACTCAACCCAACCTAACCTCAGGTTGGAAATTCTCAACCTAAGCCCAACTCAAGTGGGTCGTCGAGTTAGCCGGAGTTGGTTGGGTGGATACATGCTAATATTTTCATTATTATATTAGTCTATTATATTTCAATACACACTTATTTTTTCTATCTATGATTTTATTAATTAATTAATTATATATTATATAGTTATTTATTGCAAAGAACTTCATTTTTTCTAAACAAACAAGCTAAAATATAGAACAACTACTCCTTTAAAAGTCATGTTGTGTGGCACACAATCTATCTAGGACAGAGAAATCTAGCATATCTTATTAGCTTTAGTCATCGGAAATGACATGAACCAATGAAACTAGACGGCACTAGAATTTCCTGTGCCTTTAACACAGATGATCCACACTCAATTATAATTTATAAGTGACTTACATATCGATCGGGTTCGGGTTGGGCCGGGTAACCCGAGCCAGGCCCAAGTTTTATCGGGTTGGTGTTTGTATAGCCCAAGCTTGAGACCGGACTCGATACATCCTGCCTAAGCCCAACCCAATGCCGGGTCGGTCTGGTTAAACCCACCCAACTTTCAGCCCTACCCAATATGGATTGTTTATGGTTCTAAAGAATCACTGTTCTTAGGTAATTGTAACCATCCCATCTATCCGTTAGAAGAAGGATGGCCATAAAATAATGGATAGAAAAGGACACGGATACATTTGGGAAAAATATTTTAGGGCATGATAAAAAAAAAAATTGAGGTAGATCCAAAGTTGGAGGAGACCCATCACAAAAAATAGTGGGGAGAGTGATGCCCACAGTTGAAACCTTCCTAAGTTCCACTATGATGTTTATTTGATATCCAACATGTTTATAAGTTAACACATGCATTAAAAAAGAGAAAACACAAATATCAGCTTGATCATAAACTTTTGTGGCCCTTAGAAGTTTTTAATGGTGGGTGTAACTCTCTCCATTGTGTTTTCTGTGGTGGGGCCCACTCGAGCTTTGGATGTGATTCATTCTTTGGCTCATGGCCTAAAATGATATCTCCAAATGGATGGACGGCGTGGGTACAAAACATACACCATGGTGAGACCTACAAAACTATGTGACGTCACTTCCGTGGTGAATCTCGCTACTCAGCTTGTAATTGCACCTAGAAAAGGTGGAGACGGACGCGGTTTGGCTAGTGATCCCAGCATCCACCTGGCTTGTGTCAAAGCTCCGTAGACCCCATTGTGATGCATGTACATCCATTTCTTCAACATGAGCTCAAAAATAAGACAGGTCAAAATCTTAAGCAACCACACCACTGGAAATAGTGAGGATTGAATGCTTAGTGTTGAAATTTTTTTTTTTATTATTATTATTTTTTTTTGGGGGGGGGGGGGGGGGGGGTGGGGTTGGTTTTTTTTTCCCTTTATCTAGTTCCACGTGACCTTATCAACAGGTTGGATAAAAAATAAACATTAGTGTGCCTTGAGAAGTTTTAATGGTGGATGTTTAATCCCTGTTGTTTTCCTGTGGTATGGCCCACCTGATATTTGAATTTATCTTATTTTTGGGATCAAATACTAAAATGAGCTTCCAAAATGGATTAACAGCGTAGATTAAAAAAAAAAAATACATCACGATGAGGCCCACAGAGCTTTTACATCAGCTAGCTGGCTGATGTTGGGGTCACTAGCCAAACCTGGTCCGGTGGGGACGTAGAAAAACTTTAATACATTGGTGGAGTATTATAGTTGATAAATAGAGATTGAGAAATTGTATACGTAATGTAGAATTGGTGACTCGACTCCCAACTCATTTACATAGATACGGCTGAACTAGATTTCAACCTGAGTCATGACTCGATGTGACTCACCAAGCCCAACTCAGTGACCCGGAGGTCTTTTTGTTTTTTAAGAGTATGCAGACCTGCCCGAGTCTCCGAGTTGACCCAACCTCTCTGGACTTGAGTTGAGTTCTCGGGTTTTGGAAGCATGAGACGTACATCCATATTCACCACTAATTACTCTTGCAATAACTGTGAAAAGGGATAGAAAATCAAAAGGATAAAAAAGAGAAGATATGGAATTGAGACATCATAATAGAAGATATGGAATCAATATCTGGTCGATTCAACATTATATGATCACAGGTGGGGTCCACCACCTGCTCGATGTAATTGCTCGGGTGGCCCGCTCGCCTACCAACTTAAAAAGCCTTAAAATCATAATTTTAAATCTTCACAGCTTTAAATTTTAGAAGGGTAGTTACTATATATGGTGTGTGCCCATCACCGTTTATCAGACGTGGTAATCCATCCACAGTTCACATGCGTACATGAAGAATAATCTGGACCGTCCAAATGATGGTCCCGTAGTGGATGGACTATGAAGCATGAGGAAAAGTTCAAACTGCTTGGATGATATTTCTCCTCTTGAATTTGGACCATAGACCGTCTATTTAATGGCCAGTGCCGTCAGTATGATCCAATCAGTTTGTGACGTTCCTAGCATGGTCCTTTGAAATTGGACCTGAAATTTCGACGGTCTGGTTTGACATACATGTCCCCGGTCGATAAATGAACTTCCCTGATGCACACCGAGTTTGTACATGCGACCGAGGGATGGTTTATCATCCAAGCCATTGAGTTTTTACAATTGGGGCCATGGTTGGTTTATCCAAGCCGTTGATCTGACTGCTCTCATCGTGGATAGATCATGTCCAAAAAATCACCTGATTTTGTGAACACTCACCATTAATATATATATATATATATATATGGATTACTAATAAAATTAGTTGAACCCAACCCAATTTTAACCGGAAACACTTTAACTGGGTCCCAAAACCGAACCCGACTAAAAAGGGTCCGGTTACCCATTGACAGCTTATGGGCTAAGGCAAGGAAGGCGACGAGTCAAGTCTGGCCTGGGCCAGATTCAGCCCAAGCGTGTCTCTGATTATTAACTGATCCAAAAAGTCAGGACCTGCCCCAGCCCATGTATGGACTGGGTCTTAGATATCAAGCCCAAATCTGCCAAGACATTTACGCTCGGTTATGAAATCAGGGTCATAAACAAACCTCGGGCCTCTGGTACAGAACCCAAGACGACAGCTGGGCCTGTTCCCATCCCTATAACGGCCTTGTAGCTCAAATGCATGTGTACAAGATCCCAGCATCTCATCAGATGGGGCCCACCATTTATATATCCTCGCCTAAAAATCAGGTCTTTATGTTCATCAAGTGGGCCTAACGTGTACCGAAGAAATACCCCTGAAAAGAAACATTAACCAATGGTGCAAGTGAAATAAACTCTTGTGTGGCCCATCAACAAGTGGAGAGGCCCACCTGATGAGTAGCTTGGATCTAGCAGATGAAATTGGCACTTGTAGGTCGAGAGTCTTGCATTTCTCACAAACAAAAAGAAGAAAAAAGTAAGACAAAACCGAACTCCGTTCTATTTTAATTCTCTCAACACAGCAGGGCTAGGGTTGTCCTAGGTCCGGATTTTGAACTGTTTGTGCAGGGCCTATTTGAAAATTTGCAATTGATAGGCTGATGTCTTTCTCATTGACAACCGTAGGCAAATGGGCCCAGCGAGGCAGACATTACACATCCCAGGTCTAGTTTGCTTTGGGCTGGGCTTCGGATAACCCTTGAGTACTGTGGAGGTTTGACTCGTTTGAGTTTTACCTGAAGGCCCAAATCCAGCCAGACACGTGTTATGACTTGGGCTAGGATGGGCCTAGACCCAGGCCCTTAGATAACAGGTTGGTCTTAGACATCCTTCGGCCTGGCCCATTTCCTACTCCACTTCTTTCTAATCCAATCCCAAAACAAAAGTAGGCCCAAAAGAAGGCGGTGGAAAACGGATATTTACAGAAAATATTCTCAAGAATTTTATTTTTTAAGCAAAAAAAAAAAAAAAAAAAAAAAAAAAAAAAAAAAAAAAAAAAAAAAAAAAAAAACATCACCACTAATTAAAATCCCCAAAACCTGCTTCTGTGAAATCCGAAATGGTGGAGTTGAGCAGTGCGGGGCCGCGTGTGTTTTTACGAAATCCAAACCGTCCAACATGAGCAACCTCACCATTTTCATTAGTGACCCAAAAGTCAAGCGGATCCAACCATCAACTGAGCCAAACATACATTCAGATGTTTGCAGGTGGTGTACATTGGTTTCTATGGTGCGGTCCACCTGATAATTGGATTTCCTAGAATTCTGGGTTGCTTGATTGTGGGTTGATTTACACACAGTATGTGGGTCCCACAGTGCTCGACTCCAAGTTATAGAAGGAAAAAAAAAACATGCAAAGGGCATTTTAGTCATTTCACCCTTCAAGAAATATATTAATAAAAAATTTAAACACATCAATGCCCTGCTGGAAATCAGACGGCTGGAATTGGTTAGCTTCAAAACTACACCCCTCCTTCCCGCCATAACTAACCCTAAAATATCCCATTCCATAACGGTCCACTCTTTCCTAACCTTCCCTTTTACCCACATTAAACAAAAAAAAAACAACCAAAACCCCCTTCCCTCCTTTTGAACGTTCCTTCCTACGCGTTTCAGTTTCATGCAACCCATCCCTCCTCCTACATGTACACATCCATCCCACCCACACCACATCCATCTTCCAAACCACAATCAAATCATACAAAAGCAGCATCTGGGCCACCACATCCATCTTCCAAACCATAATCAAATCATACCAAAAGCAGCAACTGGGCCACCACATCCATCTTCCAAACCACAATCAAATCATACCAAAAGAAGCAACTGGGCCATGGAAATCAAGCCAGCAGATGTCGAATCTCAGCACCGACAGCCACTCTTAGACGAGCATGTCCTGACTCCAGCACCACCGGCACTGCCTGACCAAAATCAGAAAACTCAAAAAAGGAAAGTCATCAACCGTACATTCAAAAGCACGGCCCGTTTGGCCAATCTCCTCCCGACTGGAACGGTTCTAGTATTCCAAGTCCTCTCTCCCATCTTCACTAACCAAGGCCACTGCACCGACCTCGGCTGGCATCTGACCGTCGCCCTTGTTTCCATGTGCGCAGCGTCTTGCTTTCTCTTATCTTTCACAGACAGCTTCAGGGACACGGCCGGAAAGTCCGTTACGGGCTAGCGACTCGCAAGGGATTGTGGGTCATCGACGTCAAGGGTTCTGTCGCCCTATCTGCCGAGGATGCGACTAAATACAGATTGAAATTCATAGATTTCGTCCATGCATTCATGTCGGTGTTTGTTTTCGCTGCGGTTGGTTTAATTGATAAGAACATGGTGGGGTGCTTTTATCCAACGCCATCGGAACATACGAAGAATCTTCTTGCAGCATTGCCGGTGGGATTCTGCATCGTTTGCAGTATCCTCTTCATTTGTTTCCCTACGAAGCGCCATGGAATTGGCTTTCCACTCTCTTCTCGTTAATTCATCTCTGTTTCTTTATATGTTTTTTCTTATTCATACATACCTCAAACACTTCATATGCATACTGTAAAGAGACATCAGTCTGTACAAGAGGTTCTCATGATTCAGTGATCCAGATCATTGATCTGATGGGACCCACCAAGGGTGGATGACGTTAAAAAGATCTCACACGTTGGAATAGCCTAGCTATACACTCTTTGGCCTTTTCTCTATTGAATGTGGACCCCAACAATGCATTCTTAAGAATTTTTACACAATACTACCTTGTTAGTATGGTATTTACATTCTGGTGCTTATTTAAATTAACTTTTCATTCAGTTACCTCATTAATCAAGTCAATTGCAGCACTTAGTTTTCTCTAAATTCCATCAGATTAAGTGTGCTTTATTCATAAATGACAAAAAGCCCACCAATTAACTTGATTAATGAAGTAGTTTAATGAAATATTAATTCAAAATAGGTACCAGAATGTAAATACCATATTAATAAGATAGTATTATGTTTTAAAAAATCTTATTTTATTTATAAGGGTACATAGGGTCTCACCTGATTGACGGAGTGGATTTCACATAGACATCTTGGTGGGCCCAGTGTCATGGGCCTACTCACGTGTTTTTTTTTTTTTTTTTTTTTTTTTTTTTTTTTTTGTTTTTTACACACATTCACACGCCCACGTACCCATAACATAAATAATGGATACTCGAACCCATGACCCAAAACTCCTGTGAGTACAGCTTACTCACGTGCTAGTTCAGCACGTTTTGAAATTAATGGTGACTCATTCACCACAAGCATGTCGTAGTTGTACGTTGATCCAGACGGTCCAATTCGCCGAACCAACCTGTATTTGACCAAAATATTAGAATAAAATTTGATCAAATAATAATAGCCATCTGATTTCATCCGTTGAATATGGACCAGTCAATGATTTAATTCCAACCATACCATCCATTTGATAGACAGTAATTAGATAAATAAAATTGTTAGAACATTGAATTTTTTACCCATGATACATCATCCATTATCTTCACTATCATTTGGACGGTCTGGATAGTCTTTCTCATGTACCGTATATAAGGAAGATGAATCACCACTTTCTGAACATGAAAGTGATATTGAGGATGGGCATTCCTGGCCATACGAACGAAGGACGCGGATTAGCTACTGACAGCGCCGAGACTGGGTACTGAAGTGACGTCACCATGTTTTGTGGGGCCATCATGGTATATGTATTGTGTCCACACCGTTCATCCATTAGGAGAGATCATTCTAGGGCGTGAGCCAAAGAATGAGGCAGATCCAAAACTTAAGTGGACCCCACCACAGATAACAGTATGGATTGAACGCCTACCATTAAAGACTTCTTAAGGGCCCCAGAAGTTTTCAATCAAGCTGTTATTTGTGTTTTTCCTTCGTCGATGTCTGTGTTTACTTATGAATAGGCTGGATCTTGAAAAAACATCACGATGGGTCCTATGAAGGTTTCAATGGTGTCCCCTTTGTTTTCTGTGGTGGGGCCCTTTGGCTCATGCCCTAAAATGATCTCTCCAAATGAATGGACGATGTGGATACAACACATACATCATGATGAAGCCCTCAGAACCTGGTGACGTCACTTCAGTGGCTAACGCTGTCAAGAGCTAATCCACGCCCACGAATAAGGGAGCGGATTAGGGATGGCCCGGCCTCACCCAAGACGGTGAAGCGTGCAGGCCCAACTTGATGTATGTATCCACGCTGGCCATCCATTTCAACATATCATTTTAGGGGGGTGGCTAACAGTGGAGTGTGTATTGACATTGGGGTGTGTACTAACAAGCTAACCAAAAAAAACATATCATTTTAGGGAATGAGCCCAAAAATGAAATAAATTCAAATCTCAGGTGTACCATACCACAGAAAACAGTGGTGACCATTCAAAACTTCTCATGGGCCATAAAAGTTGATCAAGTTGATATTTGTTTTCTCCCATTATTCAGGTTTCTGTGACCTTATCAACATGTTGGATGGCAAATAAACATTAGGGAAACATTACCATGGGCCATGGGAAGTTTTTAATGGTAAGTTGTTTAATCATCACTGTTTTCCATAGTATAGTTCACTTGTGATTTAGATATGCTTCATTTTTGGGCTCATGTCTAAAATAATTTGGAAAAATAGATGGATGGCATGGATAGATCCAAATCTCAGGTGGACCATACCATAGATTAAAAATTCCTGTGGACCACAAAAGTTGATCAAGCTGATATTTGTTCTCTCCCTTTATCCAGGTTTTTGTGACCTTATCAACAAGTTAGACAGCAAATAAACATTATGTAAACATTACAATCGGGCTTAGAAAGTTTTTAATAATAAGGCACCATTTCCTGTAGTATGGTCCACCTGAGATTTAGATCTGCCCCTAAGTGGTCGATTGAGGAGTTGGTGGATCCCACATGCAGGGATGGTAAGAGAGATCCGAGATGGCCATTGTCCGGTGACTATTGTGAGCCGTCTCTCGCACTCATGCTGAAAGATGGTCCCGCCCATTGAATATGAGTCGTTGAAATTTTCTTTTTCAGTGGTTCACATTCAATGGCCCAATCAATGTGAGCCTTGATCGTGGCCCACTTGTGGCAGTGCCAAGAAGATGGATGGTATTAATCATCACTGGTGTCTGTATGCGGACCCCAATGCAATGAAGTGATGAGCAGCCACTGAATCTCATTTTGCAAGGGAAAAAAAAAAAAAAAAACTCATGTGTATGAACAAATATACTGAATTGAGGTGCACACAGGGAGGAGATTTTTTCCCTTTAGTCGCAATTTAGGATGGACACTCAGTTAGATATCAGTCGTACAATTATACTGCTCAGATGATAAATATTAACCATTTGATTTAACGGACAATCCAGATTAATTATACAAAAATAGGTACAACCAACAATACAATCCATCTATTTGTTAGGACCATCACTCTAAAGAATCACTTTTGTTCAGCAGCCGTAACCATTCCATCCATGGCTTGGAAAACAAATGGCTATAGAAAATAATACAAAAAGAAAAAGAAGAATGGATTGGATCATCCTATTAGTGCGATTTTTGCATGGTATCCTGTGAAGTGTGTCCTAAACTCAATGGACGGTTCAGATGGATTGGACAACTAAGAGCACTATAAATTACGGTGCTCAGAGAGCACGGGAGCATTCATCATATCAACAACATGTTCGGTGCCACGATCCTGACCACCGGAGTCTACATGCCGAGCAATCCATTATGGGAACCATCCATTTACCGGACACCACACTATACAAACAACCATAATAAAATTACACAGAAGGGATGATTCCAAACATTGCTGTCTGTAAAAGAGATTTTTGAATGGCTTGCATCAATCATAAAAATCAAAGGTTAGGATTGTCAATGAAGCTTAACTAGGAGAAAACAAGATAGTAAAAAGATTGCACGGTTCAGATCACCAGACCATCACAGCATGTGGGCCCATTTGGTGACACAAGCTAGGATTATCATCCTAAGCCACCACAGTCACGGATGCATTGCCAATGGGACGAGACTTACCTGCATACCCGAAGGCATTGGTGGGCATTTTTGTCATTTATGGAAAAAAAAAAAAAAAAAAAAACAATCTAACGGAATTTAGAGAAAACTAATAGAAGGACCTTCTATGATAATTAACTTAATGAAAAGTTAATTTACATAAACACCAGGATGTAAATACCATATTAATGAGGTAATATTATGTAAAATCCCTTTTTGAACCATTTAGGTATCAGCCACTAATCAAAGGTTACGACCATCCGTGGATTGGAACATGGTTCTATCAATGCAGAGGTCTATCAGATCAGACATCTGAATAACTGAATCATTAGCCTCACTTGCAAAGAGGAGCTGAGGAGATGATACCTTATCCTCGCTTCTTCACATTGCTTTATCATTTTTCTCTTTCTACTCTTTTTGCAAGACAACCATATAATCACGTATCATCATCATCTAAGTCTTTCTCCCAGCAATTTGGGTTGGATTGTATATCAGTTACCTGAATATCAATTGCAGATGAGAAAACACAAAAATCATTTGAATGCTTGAAACTGAGTGGAGAAAAATTGTATCTGGGCAAATTTAAATGCACAATCTTTGCATTTCATCATCTCTGTAAAAAGGGGTAGCTAAAGACCATCTACCAGTTTGATCCATCCAACAGAAAATAGCAAATTCGCATAGTCATTCAAAATAGCATGGGAAATTGAAAATATTGGTATTACCTTCGAGATAATGCGGGGAGTATGCAATTCATAGAATGATGCTCAAGAGTGTCATCAGTATCAAGACTAATGAAGTCTAGAACTTAGCCAAAAAAAAAAACTATGGAAATTGTTGGTGTTTAATTTAATCCTTAAAAACATTTTTTTTTTACCACATCGACCATGGGCTACTTTGATCGTTAAAAACGTGTCAAAACAGAAACGTCAGAAATTCGGAGAATGAGAAGTTCAGTTTAACACTGTTTGGAGAAAAAAAAAATGGATTGAAGAAAAATGTGCATATTTATGTCTATATATCAAATATAAATAAGGTTAAAATAGAAAACCTTAATTAAAATAATTAGAACTGCTATATGCATGAATAATAATGTATATAGACAGTTGAATGGTGTTCTTTGCCTCTCTCAAATCCTTCCTTTCAAGTAATCCTCATATAAATCAGTCTATCTCTACTAAAAAATTTCACCTTCTACTCAACCTTTATCAATGTTTAGCAACTACCAATCTATATTTCTTAAATTGCCCCAAAAGCTTTTTGGAATAAAATGCGTTTTATTGGGGAAAATGTGTTTAATTTGGTTTTCCCAGAAAGAAAAAAAGAAAAAGAAAGAGTTTTTGGCTATTTTCTGAAATACACCAGTTTTGAAGGTTTAATCAAATTACACAAAAAAAAATAAAATAAATAAAAATCGAAACCATGGAGTTTAAAACAGAGCTTTGCTAACACACGTCTAGACCAACATAAAGAACCAAAAGCATATTCCTTCAATACAGCTTTTCAATGCCAACATCATCTCTCCTTAATCTTCTTAGCCTTTCTCATTATCTTATTAGCCTTTCACACGGATCTAAGTTTTCATATACGTTCTAACCAAACCTTCCAACATGCAATTTGATACTGACCTAAGTTTTCATCAAATCCAGCTATAAATTATCTGAGATCACTTTTAACAAATCCACCCATCCCAGGCAAATACACTGCACCTTGAAATCCACTTAAGTCTCTAGAATAGCCTCCTACAAGAATGATGTACCCCTTTGATAGAATGACATTGATGAATGATGTGATTTGTTTTGTGAGAATGATGGACCCCTTTGACATAATAGAAGATCAAGACAAGAACAATATAGTCTAAGAGCAGAAATTACTTAGAAGACCATTAATCAATGATTTTTCTTTTGAAAAAGCAGCTAAGATTTTATTAAGAGCGAAAAGGATAGATGATGACAGATCATCACTCCCGTTACAAAGATAACCTCATTCCCTAGAATTATTCGATTAGCAGAAGCTTTTGATCCCCCAGCCCGGTTGAACACTCTCCCTCTAACCTTTTGAAAGATTCTGGTAGCCGCATCTGCTATGTTGCAAAACATCCATTTGTTGCATTCCTTCCAAATCAACCACAGCCCAGCAAGCAATGTGAGATGTCGCAGGACTTCTCTTACCCACTTGTTCCTGGCATCAACTAATCCATAGAGAAGAGTTCATCGAACCTCTGCTCACAAAGTCGGCGCATAAATAAATGTTCTCCCATTTCCTCATTGCAAAGACAAAATACATTTCCAAGCATCCATCTCCTCAAGGACTTTTCTCTCAGGACTTCTCTCTCAGCATTCCATTTCCAAGCATCCATCTCCTCAAGCAGAGGTGCCCATTCCTCTTCTCACACCCACCGAGATCAGACCATAGAATGACTTCACTGAAAGGTCCCCGCTATCTAAGGGTTCCATTTCTAAGCATCCCTCTCCTCAAGCAGCAGGTTCCACCTGCTCAATGAATTCATAAGGCTAACGAAACCTCCAACCTTGGTATCATTGAGATTCCTCAAAAATACTGAAGACCAGACCACCAATGATTATGTTGTATCACCGTGACACCATAAAGTCTTTTATCAGCACCACTAGGTATTGCTAGGGCAAAAGTCTCTATTAATGTTTATGTGTAAGACACTCGTATTTTCAATTAATGGAAAGAAAATCCCTCCCGCAAGATGACAAGATGATGCACATGTACAAAATTATTCAAAAAATAAATAAGCAACTATAATCATGTGATATTCAAGTAGAGATATTGAAAAGGTTGAGATCTCGGCCTTTTTTGACTAAGATCAAGCATAGTACCTGTTCCTATCAGTTTAATATCTGATATGTGGCCCATCAGGTCACATGATATTGGGGACGGCCCACACAGTAGCTTGCTGCTAGGGACCTCAAGCGTCACCCATGCACTGTAGTACTGCATGGGCATGGCGCATCCCTTCAAATAAATAACTTGATAAACCATCTCTTCATTTTGACACCCAGATCCATAGCTCAAGTGGTAGACTAAGTGAAAGATACCTCGTTTCAACACCGAGGTCTTGGCGTCGATTCCCTAATGGGGGTGGCTAACAGTGAAGTGTGATCTGACAGTGGGTGTACTAACAAGCTAACCCAAAAAAAAAAAAAAAAAATCTCTTCATGGCACTGCACGAATGCAAGCATGACACATCTTGAAGGGACAGGGCAATCATCTGGCAAGCCTATGAAACCGCCCTCACCCAATGATCTGACATATTTTCTCATAATGTGGACTGTATGTTCTAAAAATATTGATGGCTAAATATAAAGTATAAACTTACCTACACATACCAAAATCCCTCTTTAGGAACGGTTTTCAACCGTTCCTAAACCATTTAGAAATGGTTTTCAACCATGGCTAAATAGGGGTTCGCAAAAACATCCCTCTTTATTTTCTCGTTTGCTTGTCATTGGAATCTAGAATGTCAAAGCACACTAAAAAAGCATTGAACTGTTATAGAAAAACAAGTGAGAGTTCAAAATTCAAATATGAACATGCACCTCTAAATAAGCATAAGATCTTTGGAGCTATGAAAATTAGCACAAGAAAATGAGAACTATCACATGAAGGTGTAAAAGATGATGATGCTGAAAGAAATATTACATGAACCAGGTAAAATGGTATAAAACAAAATTCGGCATTACCAAAGGCTATCAGAGATGTATATACAATCAGTACCAGTAACCTTACCTAAAAGAATGGAATTGTCCATCATGGCTCAATTAGGACTTTAAAACAACATAAGAAAAAAGAAAAAAGCTCCAAAATGAATGGAAATGTTATAGCACATACCTGACCTTTGGATCTCGTAGAAGAAAACTAATGCTTGGATAACAAAACTGCCACACTAATGAGAGGATATTTTGATAACGACCCTTTAAAAACTTTTCTGAAAATCTTATCATACAAAGTCTCAAATGCCACTTCCAAGATAACATGCAAAAATCAAGAAGTTAAACTGAAGGGGTTACAAAGTTGAAAGGTATAATTAAATACATGTAATCCAAGCAGTTTGATGAGGCTAGAATCATTTCATTTAGACACCTTTTGACATTTTAATTTTGGGCCCAAAGTCAAACTCATTTTAATTTTGGTCCCAAAGTCAAAAATCATATTCTAAAAGTGAAATTTTTACAGTATTTTTTATTCCGTTTCCTCTCCTTTTCTTTCTAAACAAACTGAGAACCAAAATTTCTGAAGTGGTAGTTCCGTCAAAGATAATAGTTGAAAAGTATAAAAATCTAAAAATAGTTGAAAAGTATCTCAGAAGATTAATATACAATGGTAAAAAAAGAGTTAACAAGAGAGTAATGTTGAAATAAATTCCAAGTAAAGAAACAAGGTACAAGAGCATTTATTAACGTGCTAAATGAGTAACGATGAATTACATGGGACAAGCTCTGAGCAAAACTGCTGACTGGTACCCTTTTTTATAAGTGTCACGTAAACACTGTGGGCCCACCATGATATGTGTGTTTCATCCACACTGTTCACTCATTTTGTCTGATCATTTTAACGCATGAGCTAAAATACTAGGTATATCCAAAACTTTTGTAGACTCAGGAAGTTTTCAATGGCAGGCGTTCAATCTCCATGTTTTCTGTTGTGTGGTCCATTAAGATTCGGATCTGCCTCATCTTTGGGCTTATGTCCTTGAAATGATATGAAAATATGAGTAGACGGTGAGGATATAACATATACATCATAGTGGGGCCTGCCTCATCTTTGGGCTTATACCCTTACAATGATATGAAAATATGAGTAGACGGTGAGGATATAACATATACGTCATAGTGGGGCCCACCTATTACGGCATTGAGTTATGCTCTACGCAAAACCAAACATGTGGGTGTGGCAATTGTTATAATTGTTTGTTTAGCACTATTATATGAATTTACAGTCAACCAAATAACCCCTCATAGAAAACTAAAAAAGTTGTTACAAGGACAGAAAATTAAAATTTTAATAAGAAATGTTATTTTCAGAGAAATAAAAGTAAAAGATTGTTTTTTGAGTGATTTTCAAAGCCACGTAGTTATCAATGGAAGGTTTTGTCCGCTCTTCGCACTTGGTGAATCATGAATTGCACAAATTTTAAGTAAGGGCATTTCTGTCCTTTTAATTCATATGAGCAGCACCTTCCTTTGTCTGTATCCCTCACCAACCTTTGTTTCTACCGTTTATCTGATTGCTAATAATTTCGGTTTGGATGGCATATAAACATCATGGTCAGCTCCAAGAAGTTTTCAATCCCTACTGTTTCGTGTGGTTATGGCTCACCTGAGTTTTGAATCTGCCTGATTTCATATTCTATTGTGGTCTTTCAAAACAGGTGGACGGAGAAGATTTTTCAAGGACATATCTGTGGACCCCACACAACCCCACAGAGATATCTCTGTGCCCGGGGTCACAGGCAATCCACTCCCTTCTCCTTCAGGCTATAGCCCAGAAAACGAGAGGACCACTCCATAAATAGGAAACAGCTGGTATAGCACGCCCACCGTTGGTTTTGTGTAGGGTTCACAGCCCTGTCTATATTTCATCCAATCCGTTCATCTAACTTACCTCATCAGGATGAAAGATTCTCCAAAAACCACGCTATTCCAGAGCTCAGGCGGGCGATAACACGGGGACTTGGAGTTTTAAGTATAATTCCCAATGGGGTGGCCCACTAACTGTCGCATTATCCTGATTCTTGGGATCAATGGTAAGAAAAGGGTGTTTTGCATGATGGATGGGGTGGATCTCATGAAAGTTTATGTTTTTCTTCTCTGGCACCAGCGTTAGGCACGCGAGAGTTATCCCGTAGAAAAAGGGCACGAGACTAGTCGCATTGGAATAATTCCATACGTGCCAACTGGCACACGTGTCCGCCCGTCAGGCACTCCGCTTCGCCTGTGACCCCGCGCACAGGGATAATTCCGTGCCCGTAGCTGTGGGGCCCACATAGATGTCCGTGACAAATCTATTCCGTCCATCTATTTTGCAATACTAAAATAGGAAATAAATCTACATATCAGGCAGATAAAAAACTCGTGTGAACCATACGACACGAAAAAGTGGAGATTGAAAGCCTGGGGTGACAGAAATTTTGGATCAAGATGGTATTTGTGCCTACCATTTATCTGAGTGGCAGTAACCCTACGAACGGTTTTGGATGTCATATAAACATCATGGTCAGCTCAAAGAAGGTTTCAACGGTGGACGTTTCCATTTTCACTGTATTATCGTGGTATTTAAAAACACATGTACGGAAGGACTTTATCGGGAACATATCCGTCGGCCCACACAGCTCGGGGTCACAGGCAATACATAACCAACCTGCCCATTTCTTTCTCACGCATCTGAACCAGCTTACAAGCAGCTCCTTCCGCAGCAAGACGAGCACGTGCCCGGAGCTCACACGATTAACTTTTTACACGTGCCAATCTGGCACGCACGTGTGGAAAATCCCTTAAGGAGCTGTTTATTTTTAATACGTGTAAAAATAAGTAATTATTACTACGTTAACCAGTTTGCGATCGAAGGGATTGCATCTCAAAAATCCGTCCAAAACTAATATTTTTGCTGATTTAAACTTTTGGGACCCATCATGATGTATGTTACTTATCCACACCATCCATCCTATGTAACGGCACATTTTAGGATATAAGTCCAAAAATGAAGAAAATCCCAGGTTCGAGTGGGCCACACCTTCAGAAACAATTTTTGTAAAGATGTGAACCGTTGAAAGCTATTTTCTCCCTAGGGCCTATATTGATGTTTATTTGTCATCCAACCTGTTCACTAGGTCACATAGTCATAGATAAAGGAAAAACAAAAATATCAGTTTGATCCAAAACTCCTAAGGCCTCAAAAAGCTTTCACAGGTACGAGCTCAATTCCCATTATTTCCTATTGTGTGCGGTCCACTGGAGCCTTATATTTGCCTCATTTTGTTGACTTATGCCCTAAGATGAGCTAAATAAAGGGATGAACTGTGTGAATAATAAAGTTATATCATGGCTGGCCCCACAAAGGCAACCTGGTAACATGAGGGCTATAAATGAATGTGGCCGTCAACATCACCTCAAAAGGACACGGTAAATACAAAGGTAAATAATTATTACAAATCATTAATTGTGAACTACCACGGTCATTGGAAAATCAAACAGCCTCTAATTCTAAATATCATCCCGATTAGGGCCTCACCTAACACGGTGCGGCCCAAACCTTTGGCCTACCTTGATGTATATCTACGCCGTCCATTCTTTTTTCCAGATCATTATAGATAATAAGCCAAAATAAAAATAAAAATGAACCAGATCCAAATATCATGTGGGCCATTACATAGGAAAAAGTGGTGATTGAACGCCCTCCACTGAAAACTTCCAACGGCTCATCGTAATGTTTACTTTCCATCCAACCTGTTGATAAGGTCACAAGGACCTGGACGAAGGAAAGATTATTAAAAAAAAACAAACAAACATCAGCAACATCCAAAACTTTCATGGCCCACGAGAAGTTTTTAAATGTAAATCACCACCGTTTCCGGTGGTATGGTACACCAAAGATTTGAATCTGCTTCATTTTCCGACTCATGCACTAAAAAGAGCTGGCAAAACCGATTCACGGCGTGGATATATAATACATTCATCAAGTGGGCCCCACGATTAGGGCCGCACCTGATCCGCTCCCTTCAGACGAATAAAAAAAGAGCAGAAGCGATAAGGGGTTGAAAACTGTAGGGAGGAGATGGATGACTGGACAAGACAAGCGCTCACGCAGAGGCCTCTCATTTGAGGATAAGATGAGGACAGCAGACCCCATCCCAACAAAATCATCCACGAGAAAAATAAATATCTCAAAACCGCTTCCACTCGTCACACCTCCCGCGCAAGATAGCCTCCCCGGCGCACCATAAACTCCTTCTCTCTCCTCCCATGAATAAGAGCTAGAACTAGCATTCAACCGGAACAAAACCATATCTGATCCGCTCATTAGAGAATAATGGAGTCCAGAGCTCTATCCTGCGCCACCATCTCCTCCCTCGTCCGCCTCAGGAAGACGACAACAGAGAGTGCTTACGTCATCTCGGCGCGATCCAACCGCTCCGTCGGCGGGAACCTCATCTGGGGGCGGCAACTCCGGCCAGCGCTGCTGCTCGAGAAATCGTCGCCGGCGAGGAATGCCACCGGGAGGCGGGACCTGCTACGTCCGGTCTGCGCCACAGCAGAAGGGAGCGATTCCGCCGGGTGAGGTCCGTTTCCACCATTCCGACTCGGTCGCCGGAGAATCTCAACTTCCGGCTAAGATTTGACATTTTATTGTCTTTTTCAGGGAAGGGAAGATTACTCCGTTGGGATTTGCGGAGAAGTATCCCGCTCTGATCACCGGTTTCTTCTTTTTCATGTGGTAAGGGAACATTCCCCGAGTGCGCCGTGTGCGCAGTGCGCATCTTCTTTGTCTCTTTGAGTTTGTGAAATTACGAAATTGTCCTTTGCCGGTGCAGGTACTTTCTTAACGTGATCTTCAACATACTCAACAAGAAGATCTACAACTACTTCCCCTACCCTTAGTACGTGCAGTCGCGCTTCTTTTTTTTTCTTTTTTTTTTAAAAATATTCTAAAGGCTGGTTTCACTTAGGGCGTACGTTAACACAAGCATGCTGATTTTTACTGGCTGTGACTCTGCGGTGCGCAGTTTCGTCTCGGTGGTGCATTTGTTGGTGGGGGTGGTGTACTGTTTGGTGAGCTGGGCCGTGGGTCTACCTAAGCGCGCTGTAAGTCAGCTTTCTGCTTTTGTCCCTGCCACATGGCAATTTTAGTTAGAGGTGTTATACGTGGCATTCAGAAATTGTATACGTGGCACGTATCGACTTAAGTTAAACCGACTAAATTGTGGAAAGCACTGTAGCTAACTCGCATTCTCAAGATCAGATTGGTTAAGCTGTCCTGACCTCTGATTCGTGAACACTTGTTTGTGGAATAGGATAATTGGATTTTTTCAATTTTCGCCGTCCAGTAAACATCCAACGATCCGATAGTAAGATAGTCAAATAAGTGTAAATTTTGATTGATGAGACATCTAAAAATGGGAAACATAATTTGGACGGTTAGAATTGATTTAGTTATATTCCGCATTTGCAATTTTTAAGTGCCTGTGTATCATCCATCACACTCTGACAGAGTAAAAGTTTTTCTAATTTATGGAAATTAGCCTAACGTTTATGTTAATATGTTGTGGTGGGAAACACGGGTGACAGTATACTCGGTTTGATTTTTTACAACTGGGTTCATAGTTTGATGATCCAGACCATTGGTCCATTTGATTCCACGGTTGGATGGAGCCATGTCTGAATACTCTTTGATAGGACAATCCAAACCTTTTAATTATCTGTATGCAAGTAGACGGTTAAAAGGAGAATGGTTCAATTTATTTTTATTTTTATTTTTAAAAAAGGCTGAAGATTGACGGTTTGGATCTTCCAACCTTGGACGTATTCTGGGTCATGGTCCATTCATGGGCGGGCCGGCAGATTAATGGTCTGGATCACTTGAACAATGGGATGTCATAAATCATAATTAGAGTACGGTGCTCTTGTGGCACTTCAAGTGACCCTGCTATTTGTTGCATTTGGACGTGAGAACTCCAACCAATTGATTCGGACCATCCATTTGGTGCAGATCACTCTTCGTGGGCCAGCATGCAGTAATCCCACCAAAAAGGCCGTCCAATTAGCGTCTTATAGAATGGACGATCCATATTGTTTATAACAAAATGGTCATCATCAATCTGAAGCATCTATTGAGTGTGCCACCTTGGTTTTTCTGTTATTCTCAATCGCTTGGATGACGTGATCGTAACCATCCAAACTATGGCTTTGAAAACGAATGGTTATAAAAAGATGTGTGTTCGGATGCGTAGGATCATACAATTGGTTTAATTTGTGCACAGCTGCCCATGAAGGTGGTCTGTACGGCATGGACGGTCTAGATCAATTGATTTGAGTGTCTGCGATCAAGTGCAGCCCAAAATACTGTAACTAACACTTCTAGCACTGGGAGCATTCCTCATGTCTAAAAAGCGTATTTATTGGGAATTTTTGGGCCTGTTTGGTAGATGCCTCAAAATGATCTCTAATACATAAATGACGATTAACCAAAATGAAATGAATTTGCCATTAAAAAAAAAAAGATCAAAGAAAAAAAAAAGAAAGAGAAAAAACTTAGTTTTAGGTGTCTGCCAAATTGGCCCAATAGAGATTGAAGTCAATGATCACAATATCTCTAAGCCTATAAATGCGAAAGGAGGAGCATTTTCACCCTCTGGTGGCCAGGTCGAACGGTGTAAATCCCAACTAATAGTGGATTTTTTATTTTTATCATAAGGGATTTGAATCCAAGAAAATTCGATCATTTAGTTCATCCAAAATGTTCAGGCCCACCTAAACAGAAGCCTGATAAAAGGGACCTTTTTTTTTTCTTCTTTTAAATTATAAATTTGCTTTGTTTCCTCACCAACTTGAAATGAAATGGACTTCTATAACCCTTAGTGTTCATATGTTAAATTTCCTCCTTTTCCTCCAACAGGTTAGTCTATTCAAAGTAAGGTTTTCTTTCAAGTGTACATAATGCAACGACGTAATACAAAACAGCACAGTATACCCAAGAATCAAATTTCAAGTTTTGAATGAGATTTAGTACATGATGACGACCAAGCAATCATGTCCATCAAATAGAACGAGCCTTTAATCATTAAAATGATGAACCTACCCTTTCAAATGACCATCACTTCCTCTCTATCCACATGCATTGTATGTACAGCACAGGAGTTAAAATAATTTAAAAAAGAAAATTCATGACCTTCCTGCTTTTAACTTTCATGCCAATACCCTAGCTAAGATCCTGTGTGTTTCTTACCTACTCGCTTGGAAATTTTTGAAGTACAGCATCTCATCCTTGTATCTTTCTTTTTTCACTTTTCTTCCTTTCTAGCCTTCACTAAAACTCATCATCATCACATCATCTAAGCCTTATCCCAATGAATTGGGGTTGGCTACTTGAATCCGTTTTCTGCCATTCCACTCTATCTAAGGCCATGACTATGAGCTAAAATTATCTGTTGCAGATAAATTTTTCAGTTTCAGCATCAAGACTTGAATATTAACTACGTGGGCTGTAGTGGCTGGTACGATATGTAATGTCTAAAAGGTAAGTGAAAGAACAGACTCAACAGACACAAAAGTGACATGTAAATAGTTTTAAAGAGACTTGTTATGTTATACCCGATTTAGCAAGTTACCAAGTGCACAGCAATTAGTTGGACAGCTGGTAAATGGTATTTTGTGACTAGCATAAGGGGAGACCTATAATGGATGATCAACTGTGGGATCTAGAAATGGTGGAAGATCAATGGCCTGATCTACTGACAATGGATGGCCAATAGTCAAATCTAGAAATGATGGTAGATCAATGGTCAGATATAGTGATGAGGGATATTCTTCTTTTAGATCTGAACTGATGGAAGATCAATAGTCAGATCTAGTGATAGTGGATGATCAACAGTCAAGTCTTTTTTTTTCTTTTTTTCTCTTGATGAATATCAACAAATGAATCTAGAAATGATGGAAGATCAAAGGTCAGATCAAGGGATGATCAATGGTCATATTGAGCGATGATGGAAGAACAATGGGCAAATCTAATGATAAGAGACGATACTCAGATAGGCATGTGGAAAATCAAAGATCACATCTGGTTATAGTCGATGAGCAGTGGTCGTATTGTTCAATGATATAGATTAATGATCAGATACAGTTATGATGTCGATGAGCAATGGTTGTATCGAGCAATAATATAAAATCGATGATCAGATACCGTTATAATGAATGAATGATGGTTGAATCTACCGATAGTGGACCCCCCAACTGATTGCACATTTTTTTACTAGAGTACTAAATTGTTCCAGGATAGCAGAGTGTATTCAGGAAACAACAAACAGACTATTCCAGTATCTAAATAGCCCTTTCTTCTTTTGCTTCTTCAAAATTTCAATTCAAATTTCCCCTAAAATGCTTAGGATCAGTACGCCCTTTCTAATTCCTCTCTCATCTTTTGCCCCTGCTGGTAGCCCACACACTCTCCCTACTGCTAGCCACAACCCCCTACTCACTCCAACCCTCCTTATGTGGTGCTGAAACTGTATGAGCTACTGTGATGATTTTGAAGGTTCTCGATCTACATACCGAAACCACTCTTAGATGGTCACAGCAAAGCTTTTGGTTTCCCCTTGGAATCTTCGTGCACTACCATCATGATTTGATGGCTCCTGTCTCCTTATTCAAACTGTTTCTTGTTGGAAACAGCAAAAGTTATGGCTTTCCTCTTCATCTTTGAATTCTTCCATGGGCCTGGTTTCTGGACTTTGATCTCAATTAGAACATTGAAGTGTTGGGTTTTGTAGTATGCATGTTAGATATATTGTTTATCTGCATACATGTCCTGCATCGAAATTGATTTGTGAAGAGTACCTAACACTTTATTCAGGGAACCTAATCTTTGGCTGTTGAAGTTCTTTTTCTTTTCTTTTTTCTAGTATGGGCTCGAACCTGAGACCTCAATGTTGAAATGCACTCTATCTACCATTGAGGCATGGCATCGAATCCTTTGGCAGTTGAAGTTGATTCGGATTGATGTCATTCAAGAATTGGAACAAGATTTGTGGACAATGGATTGTTTGCTTTAAGTAAAAAATCTCAATGACAAGGAATTTGATTTTGTTTCCTACTGTCTGCTTTCTACAAATGATAACATGGAAACAGTCACTGCCAAATGCATCTCCCTCAGATCATTCCATTGTTTCCCAACTTGGATGATGCAATTCATAACTTTCAAAATGCTAAAGAGAACTATGTGGTCCAAAGTCAGAGCTGATACAGGGCTGGGGCGGTAGGAACCAGGATTAGGTACTAGAAGATGGGTTTGGTAAAGAAAAAGGTAATGAGGTATTAGAGAGGCTTGAACACGGGGCTTCTAAGTGATAGGGGTAGAAAATGGGGACTAGTCATTGGGGAGGGAAAGTGAGTTGTAGAAGAGGAGTTGAAATGGGAGGAGAGGAGAAAGTAATCTCAACGGTTAGAAAGTGGTGAAGAATGGGGAAATGGTGTTGGAAAGGTGGAAAAGGAGATTAGAGAATGTGGGGAAACTGAGAAAAGAGAATGAAGGAATTTGCTGCTCTGCGGAAGGAGGCACTTCTATCCATATTTTTATGACATTCATGTAAATATGAGGAAACTAATTCCCAGACCATTTATATAACATGTAAATATGACAAAACTAATACCCAGACCATTTATATAACTATGGAAATTCCATTACATATGGTAGTCATAGGCCAAGTTCTGTTTCGCATGTTTTATTTTATGATGCACTCATTGTAAGATAACAAGACCACCCTTCAATAAATAATAATAATAATAAGAGGATAACAAGGCCCCTTTTTAATGGGATTCTTATTTCTTTTTAATGGTTCTCAGAACACTTTGTGCCATCTTGTAATGTTTAAGTGACATGTGACTGTGGTTGTTTCTGTGTTTTAGCCCATGGACTCGAACCTGCTGAAGCTGCTGATCCCCGTCGCAGTATGCCATGCCTTAGGCCATGTTATGAGCAATGTCTCGTTTGCTGCGGTGGCTGTCTCCTTCACCCACACAATCAAAGGTATATCTTTTGACGTGGACAAAGTATTGTCACTGTACATTTTCTGCAATATCTCTGACTGTGTTTATTCATTTCAGCTTTGGAGCCTTTCTTCAATGCTGCTGCTTCTCAGTTCGTTCTTGGACAACAGATACCCCTGACACTATGGCTATCTCTGGCTCCTGTTGTTCTCGGTAAACCACACCTTTCTGGCAGTTTTTATGTTGCAACACCAGAATGCGTTTCTTTTGCTGATAATGGCTTCATTTTTATTTTCACAATGAGCAATTTTGCAACTAAATCAACTTCTGGAAATAATAAGGATGTGTTGGAGGAATACGTTTTTGGTTTGTCATAACTCACGAGGAATCTGCATGGCCACTCACCACCATACAGATGGCTATATGGTTGTTGCATCTGTACGATCCATTTGATAGTCATGATACAAAAGCTGCAGTAATCAGATGATACTAGCAGCCGATCAATGAACTCCCCCTCTGAATGCTGCCTGCGGATTTTTTTTTCAAGGTATATTTTCAATGTCCGCTTGAAGGAAGGGCACCAAAAAATAGCTGGGTTCATCCAATTGACATGGTTTATCTACTATGGGCCTACCAGATGCATGATCCATACACAGTATATTGGCCAAAAGAATGGGGATGAGTCTTGAGGAATCCATAGAGCTTTGCTGATACAAACCCAATCTTTTTGTATAAACCAATGTTTTAAAAACTGGACTGAACAATGGCTTTTTTTGTGGGTGGTTCAGTCCAACCACTCCGGGCTGTTTCGTCCCAGGACATCTACTTGCAGTAGTACTACTGCATAGTAGAGAAAAGTAAAAGGAATGAGTAAACAGAATGCCTCTGGTTCAGTGGATGAGATGCCTGGTTCTTATGTGAGTGCTGTAGGTTCATAATCCGCTGGGTGATTTTACAATTATCAAGAAAAAAACACTTGGGACACTAATTGACCAGGGTTTTTGGGAATCCAGTCTGTTTTTGTGGCCCGTTCTGGTCCAACTGTTCCATTGAGTCTAGGTTTTAAAACACTGGTACTAAGTATTATGTGTATTGCAATTTTACTGCATTCAAAATGACTAAATTTTGCTTGGAGACTGTAGGTGTGTCAATGGCATCTCTAACTGAGCTTTCATTCAACTGGACGGGCTTCATTAGTGCCATGATTTCCAACATCTCCTTCACTTACAGGAGTATCTATTCAAAGAAAGCGATGGTCTGACAATATCTCTCTCCATTCTTTATATCTGGATTCTAAAATGTATCTATCTGTCAAATGAAGATTGACCCCTTGTTTGTTGCAGACTGACATGGACAGCACCAATATCTATGCCTACATTTCCATCATTGCACTCATTGTTTGCATTCCACCAGCAATTATTGTGAGTGGTTCTTCAATCTCATGCATGAAATTAAAATATACTTGCTATGGGGGATGCCTCCATCTCTTGATCGGCTATTTGTAGCAGTTTTGCCTTTTGACTTTCAAGTCCCTGGATAAAATCTTTGTCACCGATCAAAAATTTTAAATTAATTAAATGTCCGGTGTATGGACATGGATTTTGTTTGTAGGCCAAATCCATGACCTTGTTATGATCCTAACCATCCAATTATGGACTTTTTTGGCTGTTGCCCATATTTCTTGTTGACCCTCCGGGCTTGAACTGTTGTTCGGATGCTTTAAGAGCATCCTACTTGCTTGTTTCTACACTATATGGCTTACTATTCGATTACTGGTCCATCAATTGGATAGGCTGGGTCAAAGAGCTTATGCACCAATCAGGTGGCGACATGGTATTCAAAAACAGTTACGGCCATTGTACAAGGCTGTAATGGCTGTTCTGAAGAAAAAAAGAGAGTTCCGTAATGGACCTGTTACGGCTGTAATGAGCCAATACAGGGCCGCAACAATACAGGCTTGATTCAGTTTTTCCCTCTAAAAATCGACTGTTACAGGGCCGTAGCTGCCATTACAGAATGACCGTTGTGGCCCGTATTGTAACGGTCATAAGGCTGGCCGTTATGGCCACTGTTACCATTATTGAATACCTTGGGTGGTAAAGATGTTTGATACATTGAGTCTCACCATATAGTGATAGATTACATCATGCCCCCATTGATACGAACACTAGCACTGCTCCATCTCATCTCATCTCATTGGCAAAGAGACACTGTGCCAACTTACTTCCAAAAAGAGCTTTGCGCCAAAGCAGACTACCATTTCTAGTTTGGTCCATCCATGATCTGCATGGTCTAATGATACTGAATCTCATGAACAAGGCACGATCCAAAAAGTTGCACTGACTCGGTGATCCTGATTTATCTGATCGGTGGATGAGTTATAGTCCACAAAATTAAATTGACCACTGATCGACCTCTAAGATTTTCTGATTGGTGTGGCTTTGTACCATCGGCAGTCCTTGGTAGAGTCCATGACAGGCCCTGTAGCTCTTCATTTCAGCAAGCAAACCTGCATGACTAAAATCTCAGAGACTACAAAACCCTTCTTCCTTTTTAATTATCACATCCCCACATCTTAAATATCCATTTTCTTGTCTGATGTTCAGTTGGAGGGGCCTCGATTGATTCAGCATGGTTTCAATGATGCAATTGCTAAAGTGGGTTTCACAAAGTTCCTCTTGGATCTCTTTTGGGTGGGCATGTTTTATCACCTTTACAACCAGGTATTCGTTTCGCTCCTTTTCTGGACGTTGTAATCTCACAAATTATCATGTATTACTTACCTGCTTGTGATGATGATGTGGATGATAGCAACTCACTTGTATTGTTGATGATCTCTCTTTCAGTTGGCAACTAACACCTTGGAGAGAGTAGCTCCACTTACTCATGCAGTTGGGAATGTGCTGAAGCGTGTGTTTGTGATTGGGTTCTCGATCATTGTATTCGGTATGTATTAGCTTGGCTTTTTTCTCTTCTCAGATTATTTCAATCTGCGTGGACCATGGTTTTCTAATCCTCTATCATGTGCAGGTAACAAGATCTCAATGCAGACAGGCATCGGAACATCCATTGCGATTGCCGGTGTAGCAATTTACTCGTACATCAAGGCCAAGATAGAAGAGGAGAAACGAGTGAGTGCTCACTAGCCATATCAATAGGGAACAGTCTATTGGGTATCACACAGAGTGAACGGTCTCTGTATATCTCACAAAGGGATGTGTAGGGCCCACCCAAGCTGGGTATTTCGAGCAGGCAGTGGGCCCAACACTCCATGCCTTTGATCATAGTCTGGCAGTGGTGGTGCATACACCAATTATTTAGTGTATGCCCTATGCACCAAATCCCTTTTATATCACTTAAAACACGGTTTGGACAGATATTCTAGCCAGCTAACATGCGCATTTGAATTGCAAATTTGCAGCAAATGAAATCTGCATAAGATGAAAAGGCGTTCTTTGGACGGGTGCGTTGATCGTTGTGTAGATGTAGATGTTTGTGGACATGAGGCTCCCAGCCATTTGAAGTTCACTTAAATTGTATTTTTGCTCTTCTTTCATTTGGAGTAAAACTATCACTATCTGCAGTCTTCCCATATCCACTGAAAATAATGGTTCTCTTAAACACTGCTTACATGGGGAAGCTACCGAGAGAGACTGGTATTGTAGCATAAAAAAACTGCATGTATCATAACCAATGGAAGTGCAATCTGCAACCACAGCGTCTTCTATCATTGTTTTTGCACTCTAGCACCAGCAATCTAGAAACACTTAACCATTTTTTCTAAGCGGCACGCTCGAGGTGTTTCAGTACCACCCTAAGTTTATGGTTGTACTGGGAAGATGTGGGGGCCACATGATATATAAAGGCCATCCAATCCGTCCATCAGATGCGTCACCTGATCTGGTGAATTTAGAAACAGCTGGATTTTCAACCTGCCCCTTCATCCGGATCTGGTGAAGGGTCTGAATGTGTGGGTTTCATATATACAACATTGTTGGCTTTTACGGTCGCAATAGTTTAAAGAGCCTAGCTTGACTCTTTCTATCGGTAAGAAAGGGCGCCACAGCATGGAAAGAGCTATCTGAGCAACTGGATTGTAGCTGAAGTGAAAAGGGCTAGCCAGATAAAGAGTGTAGCTGCCCAGTGAAAAGGGCTAGCTAGATAACTGGAGTACAGCTGCCATGACTTCTTAGTGCTGGCCACAGAGTGGGCACCCGTGGACGTTGGCTGCGGAGCATGGCGGAATGTTAAGACCCTAATGGTTTAAAGAGCCTAGCCTGACGGGCTCCATCAGTCCTGTGGTTTTTGGCCTATTGCTTAGGTTCTTAACATTGGCCCTCTTCACAAATCAAGGGTGGATGTTCCCTCTCAACTTGCTTCCTGTAATGTGGCCCACTTGATTGGCAGGATCAGCTTGATTTGAGGGTCTAGGGCTATAATGTGATATGTTTCTGATGTAGGGGTTGAATGTTATGGATGGATCATATGGGCCCCACATCTGTCGGTTACAAGGGTAATTTATGGTGGTGTGAGTACCACTGGAGCACCCCGTTTCCTATATTGGCCTATAAGAGTTGTAAGGTGTCCTAGTGGGGCCCTCTTTTTTGGATTTTAGACCGTCGTCCCGATGTGCATGATTTGAATCTCAACAGGTTTCCAAAGTGGATGGTTTTACTCATCCCATCTTCAGCTGTTGTTTTGGACTGTTGACGTGTGTGTTTCCCTCATCTGAAACCAGATTCAGTATTAAGTTTCCCTAAATTGAAAGTAGAATAGTTTACCCACAGTTCAGATTTCCCCTTAGACACCCAGACAGATTTGCTATAGCAGATTGTAATAATTCCATCAGATCTGTTTTAGCAGAAACGTTCACTCACAGTGGAAAACCGAGAATCAGAGAGACGAAATAGAAAAGAATAGAAGAGACTCAATGTGGAGTAAGGCATTCGATAATGGTAATGGTGGCCGTAGCGGCCGCCATCATTACTATTATAATACAGGCCATAAGGGCTGCTAATATGATTTTTTCTTTTTTCTTTTTTTGAAAATTAAAATTGTATTCGACTGTAATGGTACAGGGCCGTAACAGCTACAGCTGTTACAGGCCATTTTTTGCCTGTAACATATAACAATGGCCACCACTACTTTTACATAGCAGCAAGGATACTTTGACATGGAATCATTCAAAACAATTAAAACATGCAGTATGAAAGGACACGAAGTTTTTTAAGCAATTACAAGCCCTGTCCTCTCTCTTACCAGCATTGCATGTGCCAGTTTTATTTTTGTATTTTCATGTAGGAAGATACTTGTATATAATATATATTTGACTTAACCCTAATTAATGAGAGATTATGGTTTTTCCCAAATCAATCTACGATACAACAAGAAGGAAGCTAGTGCTGCTGTAAATGGACTAGTTTTAAGTAAAACAAACCATCCTTATTTCAAGTAGGGATGTCAACAGGTACCTTGACCTGCAGTCTCTGATTTTAACAGGTCCAGGTTCAATTTTTCTGACACACTTAGAAATTGGGTCTTGGGTGTCGTTCTCAGTCCATCCAATAATCCGGCATGCCATCCATCCATCCGTTGATTCATCTAACTCATCTAGTTATCATCTCCAGTAACCCCTTCACAATCTTTGAAGATATTACAGTCACACACAGGTTAAACCATGGACCCCTCAAAGACTTTTAAGACATTCTTATCAATTTCTACTAACAGGTGTTAAAAATGCTTAAATCTATTTTGGTTGCTTAATGATGAATTAGAGAACTATTAGATGAATATGAACACACCTTTCAGTCTGATTCATTTTCTCAGATGGGACACCATGTGAAATTAGACCTGCAATGGGACCTCTAAATTTATGTGGTATGGCTCAACTAAGTCTTCCAATACCGTGATTTTAGGATAAACAACATAATAGTAATTACACAAAACTAACGTTAGTCATTCCTTCTCAACTGTTTCCTATAGTGTTGCCTATCTAATTTTTAGATGATCATAATTTTTGGGTTTAACAATTAGAATGGGATTAACAATGAGCAGCTTACTTGATGAACGGGATGGATCTCATGAAAGTTATACACTAGTAGCTAAAGTAACCATAGTGCATAGCTAGCCACACCATTGGGAAATTTTGACTATAGTGAGAGAGGGACACGGCTGTTCATCGCCTTTCTCAGATGTTATCCATGCTGTTCATCGCCTTTCTCAGATCATTTAAGTTATGATCATAAAAATGAAACAGGTCCACGGCTCCAGTGGACCACACCAAAGGAAGCTGCAGTATTAATGACACCCACTGTTGAAACTTTTCTAAAGGCCACCGTGATGTTTTTTTACCATCTAACCTATTCATAAGGTCACGTAGACGTGGGTGAAGTGAAAAAGCTTGATCTGAAACTTTTCCAGCTCCCAAGAAGTTTTTAATGGTGGACGTTCAATCCCCTCAGTAGTCCACTCAAGCCCTATACCTGCCTCGTTTTTTGGCACATACTTTCAAATGATCCGAGAAAAACGATAAACCACGTGGATAAAACACTTACATCACGAAGTTGATTGCTTTTCTTTTTCAGGACATAAAAACTGTTGAATGCATTTATGATTAAGATGTTAACTGCACAAAGTTGATTGCGAATATTTTTTTAATTCCTAAAATATTCGTAACTTTACTTAAAATGTCTTTCTGTCTCTCTTACACACTCTTATGTTTATCTTTCATTGGAAACCTACAGATCCTAAAAATAGGAAGAGGGATGGGTCAGAAACAAGTTGGAGCAATTTCTTTTCCTGACATGCAACTTGAATATCCGTCTAATATCCAACTTTTTTGACAATATCCAGCATATGGCTATAAAATCAGATATTCAAAAAATATTTAATTAAAATAAATTTTTTAAAAATAATTAAAGACCTAATATAGACATTGTTTGATGTAGAGCGGGTCACAGACACTTACATGGCTAAGATGGATCGGAAAAGGCCCGGTCGACGACAGAAGTGATGCGGACCGTCGGACCTTAAATCAGGCGTATCTCGCAATCCGGAATGAGTTATTGGACATAAAATATATGATTTTTGGGTAGAACGAGCTACTTTAGCCAACCAATCCTGCTATGCCGGGTTACGCAAACTAGATTTGCGAAATACTGCCAGATCGACGGCCGTTTTCCTATTTTAATTCCATTTTTACTACAAATACTAAGTTTTAGTTTGATTATAACTCTTCATCCATTGGGCTTTAGTAGTTGTGCGGTGAAAAGACCTTGTGCACTAGTAGATATCATGGCCGTCTATAAATAGTAAGTTTACTACTTATAGTAAGTTGTGAATTCTAAGAGTTTTAGACGTAGTTTGATTCTGATTTCTCTCCCATTGCTTGGTATCCCTATTTTGTTAACTCGTTTTTTTTCATTCATCAATCAATTCAAATTTTATTAGAATTTATTTTTATTTTCTTGCTTTCTTTTCTTTCTTTTCTCGTGAATTCAAGAAGTCTATGTAAGGAGTCCAGACAAGTTTCGTGGATTCGTAATAGCTAACTATCCTCTTGAAGAAGACGGTGCTCGACCTCTCACATCCTCCCCTGTGTCATAATTGAGTTCCAATTTCATGGTAGGGGGACCATGATGGACCGCGGCAATGGGACCAAGGCAAAAACTGTTTTATAAGATGTCCAGTCCATTTCATGATTTGGAATTGAAACGAGTAAGTTGCAGTTGATAAATTTAATTAATTACTACATCATATATTAGTGTTTAATAATTTAATTGAAAATATCATTAGTTAGGTAAATTACAAAAATGGCTCAGATACCGATAAGCGGATGTAGGCTGTAACCTACGCACATGATTTCAACTGGGGGCCATGGCTGATATGTAGTGCAAGATCCAGATCACTTATCTAGTGGGCCCTACCATTATTCTGCTGCTGCTCCGAAAATCAGGACCATTGGACAGGCCTAAGTACTCTTTTATCTCTACTTTGAGGAAGGAATGACCAGCCTGGGCCCTGTTCTGATCAAGTTGCTGGGATTACCTGATCGTTCCAATCTGGGCCATTGAAATGGATGTAACGCACACTGACCATATGCTGATGGGAAATCTTGATATCAGGATTCTTTGTTAACACACACACTACACTAGGTTTAGTTCCAGTGTTTGGTTGTAAGTCCTGTTGAATGTCCGAACAAAGCCCCAAACAGACCTGGGAGGTTCAACCCTAGTTTTGCTGGGGGCCTGCGGGTTGTGTTTGGGTTATAACTCTAAGACCCAGACACCCAAAGCATCACTAGCCATGAGCACGGCCCACCCTCTCGGCCATCAAGCCCTTCTGTTAGAGAGAGTACCAACTACACAACCTGTTTTAAGATAAATATAGTATGGTTACAAGGTTAACCTTACATAGAGAGGGAAAGTACACTGGTCGTAGAGAGAGAGAGAGAGAGAGAGATCTACAATTGGAAGTAGGGTACTAGCCACTTTTGCAACTTGCCCAAAAGATAAAAATATGGCCAGTTGTAAATGTGCCAATGCATCCAGCAAGATTATCCTCATTTGCATTGGCTGATCTACCACTAAAATTTTGTTTTTCATCCACAAGTATATTTGATAAACAGAAATGAACCTGTAAGTAAGCTTATTACATATATAGAGCTCGCCACATTACAAAATCCATGAACCCGAATAAAATCCTAGCAAACGCAATTGCAGCCATCGAAAAACATCACAGGTGCAATCACGACCATCCTCATGGGGGCAATAGCCTCTTGATGCCAGCCTTCTGCTCAGCAGTTAGCCTTGTGGGGAACTTGATGTCGAACTTGATCCTGAGGTTCCCCCTCTTAGAAGGGTCTTTGGGAATTGGCATTCCTTCCCTTGGAACAACCTCCTCATAAGTCGGATGGATTATGTTGTTGATGGGGATCGTTAGGCTCCGTCCGTCAAGGGTCATCAGATGGACCGTGTAGCCAGTCAAAGAATCCACCAGTGGTATTTTCTGTGTAACAATCAGATCGTTCCCATCCCTTGTGAATACACTGTGTGGTTTCTCATCAATGATGAAGATAAGATCAGCAGGGATGACGTTGAGCTGCTCGTTCCCTTTCTCTGGGAAGGTGATCTTGGTCCCCTTCTTCCAACCGGGCTTGACTTCAATAGTTAGTATCTCCTCCACTGGCATCTTCTTTCTGAAGAAACAAACAAACAAACATGTCAGCACATGATGGTACTGGGTAGAGTGATTGGAAGATGGAACAAGACTACAGGGTAGAATGGAAACTAAACTGAAATGAAACCATTTCCTGCTAAGATTACTTCTTCTTCTTCTTATTCTTCTTCTTTTTTGAATTATTTTTTTGAACTTTTTCCCTGCTAAGATTACTGCCATTGCATTCATGAAAAAATATGCACTCCACAACATGAAAACATCCCAAGACCACGTGGCAAATGGGGTCTGGTTGTCAATGTCCTCCAGTTGGGCTTGGGCCGGAAAATGGGTTGCCAAACCAATTTGAAGTCAGGTAGGCTTTGGGTTCAGAAATTTCAGGTTGGAGTGGGTCATGTGTAGAGGAGTTCACGTTGGGATCAGGTTGGGCACCTCAGTTTGGAATTCAGATCAGGTCAGGTTGCAGATAGCATCCTCTTGAGGTTGGGTTAGGCGAGTCAACCCACCAAATCCATCCGAGTTGCACCCCTAGTGGCAAACATCTAACTTGGAGACTGACAACTAAGTTCACTGTCAAACACCCATCTCCAGACACACTGCTAACATTCTTCCACCCATACAAATTGCTAACATCCTTCCATGATGCTATGCAAGCATCTATGGTTTTGCTAAAGGCAACTATGATCAATTTTCCAAAAAGAAAATACAACCATCAGATAGCTGTGCATGCCTTTGCCTCTCCCCAGAAAAGAGAATTAGGGATTCCCATTCTGCTTTGTTTCACTCAAAACCCCACAACACCCATCACAAAGAGAAAAAAAAAAAAAAAAAAATGGGACCCATCACATCGGCTATCATCTTGGTCTATTCTGACATGCTAAGATATTCTTGTTCTAACTTCCAAGTTCCAACCAGTCATCCAATCTCCAATTACTCTGTTATTATTATTGGATCACTAACAAGACTTCTATAAAAGAATGTAGTTCCTAATGGCATATATACTTGCAGCTTCGATTGTTGATTGTAAAATTCATGCCATCTCTCCACATGAAACCATAACAATCAAGAGTTCTAGTGCATTAGAAGGGTCCTTCACTCATGCCTCGATGGTAGACTCACAAGAGTTTCAACACGAGGTCATGGATTCAAGTACCCATTGTGGTGAAATCCCTCTGTAGTGTGAGTGTGTGTGTAAAAGAAGAAGAAGAAGGATGCCCAATGACCCAAGGGATTGTACCAAGAAAGTCAAATTTTGATCTACAAAGACGGTAGTTTCTACATTTCCAATAAAAGTTTATCTAAAAATAGATCTTTTGAAAAGAAAAAGAAATGAAGCACTTTTCCATGAAGGGACGTTTCACTATATTTAGATATAAGAAAAAAGTAGTAGTGGATTCCATATGGCAATCATTACATTTTTCCGAAGTCAATTTCTCGCATTGTTTATAACATGTGTGTAGCTGAAATGAGAATGTTGAGATGGATGAGTGGCAAGACAAGGATGGAATAAGAAATGAATGCATTCGAGGGATCTTAGAGTAGCACCAATAGGTAATGAGATGAGGTAGACTTGAGACTGTTTCGGCATGTGCAATAGAGACCAAGAAGGGAAAGTAGACTTAGATGGTTCCGGCATGTGCAATAGAGACCAAGAACTGCACCAGTTAAAATGAGTGTGTTCGTACAAGTTGAAGGCTCTAAAAGGGCAAGGGAAAGACCCCAAAAGGACGTGGATGAAGGTAATAAGAATAGACCTGATGACCTATGATCTAATTGAAGGTATGGTACTTGCTAGAGTGGTATGGCAAAACAAGATTCATTTAGCCACCCCAATTAATTGGGATAAGGCTTAGATGACTCGTGACAATGATTATGATGATGATGATGATGATGACGACGACGATACGAAGCAAGCATTACCTCCCAAAAATGAGATCTCACTCAATACCCAACCAAGGCCCATATGGAACACATGTGTAATAGTGCTCAGGGAAATCATAATTGGGTAATTATTCTTTCTTTCCTCTTCCCATCATCCAAGCAAGCCTAAAGCCTTTGGTAGAAAGTTCTAGCCTTCTAGAATTTTTAACTTCAACACCTAACATTCTCCCTCGAACAAAAACCCAAAAAACTTTCATCTTTGAATCAACTAGTGACCATGGCAGGCACAAAGTAGGAGGCATGACTTAAACTTATGACAATATCAGATATACATGATAGAAAAACTAATGATTTGCAAAGTGAAGTGCCAGTTGAAAACTGAGTATGTCCATCAGCAGGAAGAATAGAGCATAACATGTTACTGAAAGTAATCCAAATATCAAGAACAAGAAGAACTAAGAATAGAAAATAATTTTAAAAAGGAAATAATAAAATAATAAAACAATGATGTGCATACAACTTCTATACGCGTTCCACCAACAACTCTTAAAGGGGCGGCTTAGATCCATGCATTTATCAATCCTGGATTAGCCACCAGTATTGACAACTCCATCAATTCATTACACTAACAGTCATGATTCAATTTGATACTGCATCCAAACAGACTCAAAGCAAGATGATCAAGTAATTCAAAGATTGTATCTCAGTGAACATAAATCAAATGTACGAGATAAACCCAAATCACAAAAAATCATATAAGTTATAAAATCATCACTGTTCATCACTTCCTATGACAAAACAAGCAAAACCCATATCCCAAAAAACACAAAAACCTACTTCAAATTAATAATTAAAAAAAAAAAAAAAAAAAAAACAAAGAGAAAATTTCCCGTTAAGAAAAGAGAGAAACTCACCCGCTTGCATCAACAATCTCCCTTGAAATCTTCATCTTCTTAGTAGTCCCCTTGTACAGCTCTTCGAGGCTACAGGGCAACGAATTCTCGATGGGTGCCGCCTTTCGAGGCTGATTCACTGATGCCTCCCCAAACGACCCGAAGAAATCATGGTCCCCAAACATCCCACTCTGAAACCTCGAACCCCCTCTCATACCACCGCCCGGACCTCCCATTCCACCCATCCCTCCGCCAAATGGGCTAGAGAATCCAAAAAACTCAGCGAAAATATCATCAGCGTTTCTTGGATTGAATCTGAACACATTCGGCCCGTCTCCCGTCTGGAAAAAGCTCGGCCCCCCGGCACCACTGGCGCCAGGCGGCGGAACCTGCCCTTTAAGTCCCTCTTCGCCATATTGGTCGTAGACAGCTCGCTTTTGGGGGTCACTCAATACCTGAAATTTCCCGTTAAAATTTTAAAAAACAGTAAAAAAATGAACAGATTCTGAATTTTGCGGATAACCAATGTGGTTGACCACAAGGAATTGATAATTGGAAGATAACACTATTCATCAGATGTAAAAACAACAACGATACCTCATAGGCTTCGGAGATCTCCTTGAACTTGGCTTCAGCTGCCTTCTTGTTATTGGGATTTTTGTCGGGGTGCCATTTCATAGCAAGCTTGCGGTAAGCTTTCTTCAGATCATCATCTTTAGCGTTCTTGTCAACTTGGAGGACTTTGTAGTAGTCTACTCCCATCTCTTCCTCTGTTTTTCCTTTATTGTGGCTGTTTTTCTTCTACCGGCACTACTGCTCCTCGTTGTTTTGGTCGCTGTGGTTGTGTGTTCTGGTTCGACTGCTGTGGTTGTTGTTTTTTGTTGTAAGTGCTTCTTCTTGTAATAGAGGTGATCTTCTGTTGTTGTTGAAGAATAGAATGATTTGGGGAAATATAGAGAGAGAAGGAGACGGATGTGTCTGGAAGGAAGGTGAGGGAAGAGTGCAGAAGGTTCCAGAATTTGCCGTCGGCATACGGGCTCCAGATGTATTGGCAATTGGTTGTACGTTCGGGCTTTCGTTTTGTACAAGGGAGGCAATGGGTTGTGATCCGAACCGTTGGTGTGATGAGAATTTCCGTCGATGGCCTATTCATAAACAATCCACTGATATATCGAAAGTAATTGGGCTTATTTTCGAGTTGGATATAAACCGTTGATTTTTCTCTTTGAACCGTTCTTTTGTTTGCCACCAATAAGCGTCTTTGGATTTTCTCGACTGGTACATTTTTACTCTGTGAATCATTCATGGTGGCCCAATGGAATCAACAGTTTGATCATGGAAAATTCGACTTAACAACAGTTCAATCCCTTCGGCCGAGCATTCCACAATTCCTCTCTAGTATTTACAGGACGCGGATTGGGTACTACCACCGAACGCGGATTTCCTCTCTAGTTACTGCGCTGAAAACCTTTTACCCGAAAATTGAACAGAATCTGGACACAAGTCCGGGTGTACATCGAGTCGATATAGGCTCAGCTAGACTCGGCCACTAGCTGACCTTAGTTTGAACTTGGCTTGGCTTGGTCCTTGATCTGACTGGCCAGCTTAGCTTGGTTCGGTCAGCAACTCGGGCCAGTTTAGGCGAAGTTCAAGCCGAATTTCCCTGAGTAGCATTTCCACAAACACCTGAACTGCATCTTCAAAATCTCACTATTTGTAAAACAGCAAGAAAGGTTTTCAAGTATTTTATCAAATACCTTCCAAGCAACATAAAAATGATTTTTGTTTCATATATATATCTTCTTTGCCACCAGCCACACTTCCTTAAGTCATTTCATCAAACACTTAGTGAGCAACATTAATATCAAAGTAACCAAGTTACCAAACTAGTTTGATCGAGTTCGATTCGAACTGGATTCGATCCGAGTTCGATTCGATTGAGCTAGGGCCAGCTCGAACTTGGTTCGAACTCATTTTCGAGCACAAAAAATCAGCTCGACTCGGCTTGAACTCAGCTTCAAACTGAGTCAAATCGAGCTTTTTCGAGTCGAGTCGAGCAAGCTAACCGAGATAGCTCGGTTCGTGTACACCCCTAAACACAAGTAGGCCGTATTAAAGGAAAATGTGGTTAGAGGAATTTCTACCATTGAGACTCTCTTAGGTCGACAATGATGTTTACATGCCATACTTAACCTTAATAAGGTCAATCCTACTAGGATGAATTGAAAACATAAATATTACTATGATTTAAAACATTAGCCACTGGATGAAGAAGTTCAATTCTCACATTTTTTGCCCATTTTAGTATTGAATTTGGCTTATTTTTAACTCACATTACTAATAAATGGGATGAATTTTTTACAAACATCACAGAGCCCACTTGAGTTCGCAGTGCAGGAACTTCAAGCAAAGACTTTAGTAGAAATCTGGGTCCACTACTACCTTGCTATTGACACACTGTCCTACATAGGGCCCACTTGATATATGTGTTTGTCCATGTTATACATTCATTTTGAAAGATTATTTTTAAGCATAAGGTCTCAAAAAAGATGTTAGTGGTCCACATCACAAAAATAGTGGGAATGGAGCACCTACAGTTGAAAACCTCTGTGGGGCACAGAAGCTATTGGTTAAGTTAATATTTATGTTTTCCTTCATCTAGGACCGCCTGACCTTATGAACAGATTAGATTAGATAACAAATAAACATGACGGTGACCACTAGGGGCATTATTCTTGCTACTACTCTCTGGTGGTATGGTCTACTCAAGACTTTAATCTTTCTCCTTTTAGGGCATGTTTGATTTTTCGGGTGAAATGGTAAATCCCATGTAAAAAAATAATAATTATTTCCTTGTGCATTTATATCATACTTGATTTGACTGCTTACTTTTTGACACAAAAACCAAGAATATTGCAAAATATCTGTGGGTCCCACTATGATGCATTTTGCTTATCCACACCATTCATCCATTATTCCAGTTGAATTTATAGCATGAGTAAAAAAATGAGGCATATTTAAAACTCATGTGGACCATGTCATACCAAAAAGGAAATTGAATACCGATCGTTAAAAACTTTGTGGGGCCACTGTTTCTTTTGGCGTCGGCCACTTGAGCATTAGATCTACTTCATTTTTTGTCTCATGCTTCAAAATATTGTAGTAAAACAGATGAATGGAATGGATATATCATATGCATTATCATGCAGTTCAAAAATTAAAGCTTCCTCTTTTGAACCAATTTCAAAAACACGAATTCTTATAAATTTTCAAACACGTGAAATAGGGGGGAATTACCGTTTACGGGGTATTTACCATCTCTTTGAAAAAACCAAACAGGCCCTTAGAGTCCCTATCTAGATCCTAGTCAGGCAGTATGCAGGACGCAAGATTTAAATTTTAACTTATCTACACCAAGTAAAAAGAAATTTCAACCATGGAAGTGTTGCATGAGGTTAGTATTTGCATTTTCATTGTTATTAGGCAAAGAAATTTTTTCATGGCCGAATGTAAGCATGAATTTATAAAAAGTGACGTGTGAAAAAATTCCTCTTAAATTTCAAATTTTCGGAAGGATTTCTTCACTAACCAAAATACCAAAACGTGTAGAATGATTTTTTAGAGAAATGATCGAAGTTGCCTTGCATATTATTTTTATTTAAAAATTAATAAAGTTGGAAATTAAGGTATGGAATGCTTGTGTCAATTATAATAATCACATGGACAAATCTCTTCCGATGTTGAACATGCATTTTGATATTTTTAAGTATTATATATTATTCCTCTGGCTATCATGGTGGATCACATCTATCCAACAGGTTGGAAATTAAAAGAACATCCATTACATCAACTGTTGAGAATTTATACAGATTGGTGTAATTTCTGTATAATATGGAAACCAAAAAATCACTTTTAATCAGGAATAAGGACAGGCTGAAGCACGTCTGAAAAACGCTGTCCTTAAAGCATTTTTTGCCCCTACTCAAGTGAATCGAGTAAGCTGATAGGTTACAGGCAAATAGCTTCTAGGATACGACGAGCCTGGTGTGGGTCTGCGTTCAGCAAACACGAAGGCCCACCTATTGGAACTCAATTACACAATTTCTGGCAGAAATACAACAAAGAAAAAAAAAATTCAGAAGAAAAGAAATGAAGAAGAAAATTTTGGTTTTAGACCACTGCTTTGGTCAAGTCTTCAGCCGCTGGTTCAGTTGAACCGTCCTAGACCACACCATTGGTCTGTTCTTCTTGCAATGGTTAAACCCTTGCTATTTTGTTGCTGGAATTACAGGAGTATTAGAGAGGATTAGTGGGCTTTCTCAATTCGTATGGTAGTGCTGGATTGGTTTTTGAGATAGTTTGGATACTCATCCAGACCCTCCTTTTATAGGCTATGGTGGCTAGGGGGTTATGGTCTAGAGACTTAAATTCCATTAAGTCATTTCTAGCTGTTGGAAAACTAGCCGTTTTATGGCCGTTTTCTAACTGTTGTGCATGGACCATTAATCTGCTGCATGTTGACTGTTGTGAGACAGCAGCTAGCCGTTTTCTAGTTGTTGGGCTAGCCATGCAGCAGTTTCAGCTGGACCCTGCACTTATTACACAGCTGTTACAGATCTGCTGCAACAGCTCTATTTTTCAGTCTCATATACTGAGATATCTCTCTCTCAGTTCTCTAGTCTCTCTGCCAACCAGCCACCCGCCTAAACCACATAGTCGCACCGCGACTGCACACGTCTCGCTCAAGGTCGCGAAGGAGCGACCCTCTGCGACACGATGCGGACGTGCGAAGTGCACCACTAGCGCCTCTACAGCCACACTGCCTCACATGCCCACGCCCTCGTACCGAGCCCAAGCCCGAGACCGAGACCGAGACCGAGACCGAGTCCGAGTCCGAGTCCGAGCCCGAACCCGAGCCGAGCCCGAGCGCGCGCGCAGGTGTTCCAGTGCTTCGTACTGGAACACGCAAGATCCATAGTCCACGGACTACGAAGGTAAATATTATAATACTCCACTGTTTTCATTTAAACCAAATTTTCTTCTCTTCCCTTTCCCATGTGGGACTATTCCCAAAAACCCACAAAAAGATGTTTTTTCAAAACAACTTTTATATATTATATATTAAAATATATTTTTATTAAAATCAATATTTTTTGCAACAATCCCCCACTTGATTTTATAAAAATATTTTATCGGTTAAACTATACTGCCAGAATGATCAGCTTATATGCATAAAGAAAGATATCTTTCGATTTTAATCTTCCTTAGTGTAAGTATCTCAAAACTCTATCGAAATTACTGGTAGCCGTAGCTTTGAACCAGTTATTCCTAGATAATAGAGTTGGAGAAACCACACACATATTCGCTATGTGTTGTTAGAGTTCCCACAATCTTGCTCAGCACATTTAATGGCCATGTGCTTATCCTAATTCGTGAACGATCCCGAGAGAAAACTCCTAACTCTCATGAGAGACGGCACCATCTCTACGTTCATATAGGTGAAATCTTTTCAGTGTCTCCGTTACTATAAGACACTTGTCCTATAGACTGGATTTCATTAAGAGTTCTCAGACTCAACCCTCTTACGTAACGCTCAGCACTTATCTATTATGGATTAGGTTTTATAATTTAGTGCTGAAAAACTTTCCACATATCAGTGACTTGTTTTTACCCATTAAACCCAAATTTAGAGATTTTCTAACTTCAGGTTGGGTTACCATCACTGGTGGAACTTTGGTTGAAGAGTTTCAACTTCATCCCTCTAGATGTAGCCTTTACTACCTCTCTCGGTAGAGGTTTAGTGAAAGGATCCGCCAGGTTATTGCTTGATTTCACATAGAAAATAGTAATGATTCCATCTCGAATCAATTGTCTAACATAATCATGTCGAAGACTAATATGTCTAGACTTACCATTATACGTGCCGCTATAAGCTCTAGCTAATGTGGCTTCACTATCACAATGTAGTGATACAGCCGATATCGGCTTTACACAGAAAGGAATTTCTAATAGAAGATCCCTTAGCCACTCAGCCTTTTTGCCTGTTGCAGCCAGGGCTATGAATTCAGACTCCATAGTCAAGTGCGTTATGCAGGTTTATTTCTTGGATCCCCAAGATACAGCTGCACCTCCTAGGGTGAATACCCACCCTGTAGTAGACTTGTTGTCCCCTGTACTCGATATCCAGCTCGCATCGGTATATCCTTCCAATACGGCCGGAAACTCTGAATAAAATAGTCTTAAGTCTTTGGTTGCTTTTAAGTAACCAAGAACTCTACTAATTGCATTTCAGTGTTCAGTACTGGGGTTACTAGTAAACCTACTAACTTTACTCACAGCATATGCGATATCAAGTCTAGTGCATTGCATAGCATACATAAGACTTCTTATGGCACTCGCATATTCTAATTGTGCAACGGTTCTTCCAGTATTTTCTTTTAGCTTGATACTTGGATCAAATGGGGTCTTTGCTTCTTTTATATTTAGATGGTTAAACTTGTTTAGTATCTTCTCAATATAATGAGATTGGCACAAAGCATAACCCCCACAATTTTTTTAACTTTGATACCAAGGATGGTATCAACTTGTCCAAGATCCTTCATTTTGAATACTGAAGATAGAAACCTCTTTGTTTCGGTTACACCTTCCATTTTATTACTTATTATTAACATGTCATCAACATACAAACAAATAATAACGATACAACTACCATCTACTTTAGAATATATGCATTTGTCAGCTACATTATGCATGTCACGCCCCAAACTCAGAAACCGGGCTCACAAAATTTTCGATCGCCGAATCCGGCGCCGACAGCCTCCGTAGTACCCCATTCTCGGCTCCCAGCGCCCATACGCCAGATTCCGATCCTGGGATCCTACAAGGAGGATTTTCAGCATGATTTTTTTTTTTTTTTTTGTAATGGAGCATAACCAAGACACAAAACAACAACACCACATATCCACTATATCAAAAACTTTTAAGTACAATGCGAGAAGGAAAATACAATGTAATGATATCAAAGAAAACTCAAAAGCTCCAGAAGACTGCTGCACGCTCCGAGCTCAACGCTGCTGCAACCTAACGCCACCTGCACGCATCTATCGTGCATAAGCTTACAAAAGCTTAGAGGGTGGTGAAAGTGTGTGTAAGGCGAGTGCCAAGTGTACAATATCAGAGTAATGCAGAAATATGCGGTAAGTCCATGAATGCTATCAGCTATACTAAAGCTATGTAATGCAAGGCATGAATGCTGTCGGTCATACCAAGACCATGTGATGCGAGGCCTATGTAGCCAAATATCATATGCGAGATGCAAAGCAAGCGTGCCAGTACTCATAAGTACACATATCAGTACAGTTCCTCTCTGGATATCACCGGGGTCTAATACACCTCACACTGACTGCCTCCTCCCTAGCTGCACAATCAAGCAAGTGGAAGAGACCACACTATCCGCCTGACCAGTAGTCTGTCAATACCTACCCGGCTCGTCGATAGCGGACATATTTGCGAGCTGGTCAAACTCAGCCTAGCTTATACCCCCCTCACTCAGGCGGATAAGGCCACACCCCCTTCCAACCGACCACGACACAGTGGGAGACGCGGCCTACTGGTATTCGGCACTCAGGCGCTTGTGTATCCACTCGGTCTAGACGTTGGAGCACCTCCTGGTACCAAAAAGATTCTGGGACTCTCACCCAAGGACATCCTAAGTGCCCACAGTGTTAGAACAAAGTATTTTCGGTATCCGATACGGCCATCCACGATGTGCCTGTGGAGCCACGGCCCTGATGTCGCTAGGGCGTGCAGTGATCAAGTCACACATATGAGAGATGCATGAATCACACCGTCAAATCATGCAGCAATCCATGCGCGTACAATACGATAATGTGGGGCACTCCGCCTTATAAGGAGTCCCCTAAGTGGTCTGCCCAATGGCGTATGCTATGCTCAGTCACTACTCATATCAAGCATACATATGATGCGTATGGGTATGAATCATGGAGCTATACTAAGCATGTTATAAAGTGGTGAACTATCAACAAATGTGGGCCTACTAATGGGCCCTAGGGAGAGTTATAATGCGGACATTAAACCAACATTATTCTACAATGTGGACGTCAAACCAACATTGCTCCCAAGGCATATCCCGCTATAAGACATCATTACACAAACCATGGGAAAATCATACATTGCAATGGACCCTAAGGACCTCCCGTTGGGCCTCGACCTATGGGCCTTGGATACATCAAGTGGGCCGCATCATATGGGCCTTATATAAATCAAGTGGGCCACATTAATGGGCCTTAGGTACATTGCAATGGGCCATATCCCATGGGCCTTTGAAACATCACAATGGGCCTCGTAACATATGCCACAAATACATTGAATGAGCCTAAACACATGGGCCATGTATACATCAAGGTGGGCCTCAACAACGGGCCACAAATACATCCAGATGGGCCTAATCACATGGGCCTTACATGTATACCAAGGTGGGCCTCAACAATGGCCACAAATACACAAGATGGGCCTCACAACATGGGCCTTATATATACCAAGTGGGCCGTATACATATCAAATGGGCCACATCAATGGGCCGCACCAATGTAAGTGGTGATAAAGAATTCCACCATTAAAATTCCTAGGGCCCACCATAACATTTATTTCTCATACAATCTGTTCATAGGGTCACCAAGAGCTTGGTGGCCCAAGGGTCTAATGGTGGACGTTCAATCGTCACTATACAGTGTGGTCCACATGATAACTAGATCTATTTTATTTTTGGCCCCACGCCTTAATACAAGCTTGCCAAATGGTGAACTGTTTGGATGCAACACAAGTATCATGGTGGGGTCCACATGAAAACCCACCATCCCTTATAATAAATAATATAACATAAAATTTATTTATAATATATATATACAATATTATATATGATATAATATTATATATATATATATATATATATATATATATATGTACACACATACACACACACATCACACACGCATGCACCCACCCACACACGTGCACACACATGCACAGGCCCCACCGTTCGCCTGGACGGTGGGAATAAAGCACATACATCACTGTGGGCTTCACGTGGGGCCCACCATAACATATATTTTCCATCTAACCTGTTGATAAGGTCACAGATACCTGGATGAATGGAAAAACAAATATCAGATTGACTCAAAACTTCCGTGGGCCCAAAGGGATTTCAACGGTAGAGTTCAATCCACACTGTTTTCCCTGATGTGGGCCACCTGAGCGTTGGATTTATCTGATTTTTGGGGGGGTGGCCCACCGCCTGAGGTCCCACCATATGGACGGATTGGATGACAAATAAACATCAAGGTGGGGCCCACGGCTGGAGCCGTGGGATCCTGCCCGTTTCACGCTGGCGCAGGCAGCGGGCTGCTGCTGTGTCAGCGGCAGTAGACGCTGCCTCCTTCCCTTTTCTTTTCTTTTTTGTTAAAACCCATGTTTTTGGGGTTTTTCACGTGTGGGGCCCGCTTCGGCCAAATCCATCCCAACCACTGGCTTCCACAGCCCGGTACCAGTCCATCAAGACCAATTTAGGGTATTTTTCTGCGTGTAGGAAGATTTAGATGATTTTAAACGGTGAACATCACTGTTTGCTAAGGTATGGCCCACCAGATGCTCCGATCAACCTCATTTTTCGGCTCAACGCCTAAAATGAGTTGGTAGATTGGATAGACGGCGTGGATTGAATACAATCATCAAGGTGGAGCCTATATGAGTGGCCCTTCTCTAATGCTTGGAAAGCCAAACTCATTTTTGTATTTTTTTTTTTTTCCAGCAACGTCCAGACGCTGGACGTTCTTGGGCTCAACAAACATGCTTAAGGTGGGCCCTGTTTAGGTGGGCCACCACATGATGGGTGGTGTGAATACAATACATATCAGATGGGCCCCACCTTAGATGGTATGGATCCGATACATGCCCTATTGTGGGGTCCATTCAAGTGGGCCACACACTCATAACTTCACAAAAAGAGAAAGAGAGAGAGGAAGAGAGAAAGTGGGACACACGTGTGATGGAGGGACCCCGACACTATGGGCCCTCCCTTGCATTCCATCATACATAAAAAAAGAAATCAAAGTGGGCCATTGGCCACATCATAGGATCCCAAGTGAGATCCATACCATTGATCGGTAGGTCTCACTTGGCCCACCTAAGAAAGCATGAAAACTACCCTATCAAAGCACCCATCGGTTGATATCTTCGGTCCGTTGGAATGCCAACCTTCTTGTGCTCCTCTTTGACGGTGGAGATTGGAAATCAAGGGCTAGGATGGAGGGTTTTGGGAAGGGAAAGTGGGCCACCAAAAATCACTTTTCTCCCTTAAGAAGCTTGGACGTGTGGGCTCTCTCTTGGTTGCTTGGAGTTGTGTTGGGAAATGAGAGAGAGAGAGAGAGAGATAAGGAGAGAGAGTGATGGATGTGAGGTGAGTGATGGATGTGGTACTTGACATGTAAGGTGGTGTAAGAGAGAGGGTGAGAAAGAGTTGACTTTGGAAGTTGCTTTGCTTGTGGAGAAAGGTGATGTGTACTTGACATTGAAGTGATGGATTAATTGATGTGATTGATTGATTGATGGGATGGGTCGTAGAGATTCTCTTGAGATTTGTAATGCACGGTGTTTTCTTCGAACTGAACGCCGGCCCGCATCTTCCTGTCAGGGTATCGCCTCGGTGCGAGAGTCACGACGTTGGAACCGCGGCGAAGGTGCGGTCGCAATGATACAGGTCTCGGATTAAACTGACTTGAATCTAAAGGATACGACTTATGGTCGTGTGCAACATCGATTATCAGTCGCGGATTGCCGGACTTCGACGGAAAGGATCGCAGGATTCATCGGAACAGTACGAACTAGGATACGGGTCTTACAATGCATGAAACCATGAGAAAGTATTTTGGAATCAAACTTCTCATGCCATTGTTTTGGTGCTTATTTTAATCCATACAATGATTTGACTAATCTACATACTTTGTTTTCATTTCCTGGTAGAATGAATCCTTCAGGTTGTTCCATGTATACCTCCTCATTGAGGTCACCATTCAGGAAAGCGGTCTTTACATCCATTTGATGGATGTGAAGATGATGTATGGAAGCTAGCGCAAATAATATCCTAATGGATGTTATCCTAGCTACAGGTGAGTATGTGTCAAAATAATCTATCCCTTCTTTTTGTCTAAAACCCTTAGCTACCAGTCGAGCTTTAAAGGTTTGGATAGTACCATCAGTGTGATATTTCTTCCTAAATACTCACTTGCAACCTATGGGTCTAGAACCTGGAGGTAAGTTTACTAGTTCCCATGTTTGATTTGATAGTATGGATTTCATTTCATCGTTTATAGCTTCTTTCCAGAAAGCTGAGTCTCTAGTGGATATAGCCTCTTTATATGATTTAGGATCATCTTCTATATTCATTACTATAAGTATTTGTCTTATAACATTTTCTCTATCTGCTTCTACTAGATAGAAAATGATACGTTGTGAGTCTATGTAGTCATCTCCTAGACTCTTCTCTATTCTTGTTCTTTGACTCCTACGAGGTTCAATAGGAGCTTCCACTATCTGTGGGGCTGTGCTATCTGGTTCTCTATTAGGAGTTTGGATGTCATTATCCTTAGACTTCAAGGATAGTGAGTTCTCAAAGAACTCAACGTCTCTTGATTCTATTATTGTATTAGACTCCATGTCTAGAAGTCTATAAGCTTTACTATTTTGTGCATACCCTACGAAGGCACACTTAATAGCTCTTGGTCCTAACTTAGTTCTTTTTGGGTCAGAGGTTCTGCAGTATGCAAGACACCCCCACACTTTTAGATATCCTAGGTTAGGTTTCTTACCTCTCCATGTTTCATATGGAGATATTTTATACTTTTTAGACGGTATTCTATTTAGAATATGGCATGCTGCAAGCAGTGCCTCACCCCATAGACTTAGTGGTAACTTTGCTCTTATCAGCATTGAGTTGACCATTTCTACTAATGTCATATTCTTCCTTTCAGCTATTCCGTTTTGTTGAGGTGTATATGGAGCAGTACATTGATGTATCAGTCCATGTTGTTCACAGAAGTTATCGAACTCATTTGAGAAGTATTCTCCTCCTCTATCGCTACGGAGAATTTTTATCTTCTTATTTAGTTGATTTTCTACTTCTGCTTTATATACTTTAAACATGTTCAATGCTTCATCTTTGCTCTTTAATAGGTACACATACACATATCTAGAGCAATCATCTATAAAGGTTATGAAGTACCGTTTACCTCCACGAGTAAGAATGCCGTTTAACTCACAGATATCACTGTGCACAAAATCCAACACTTGGGACGATCTTTCAACACTTGGAAAAAGTTTTTTCGTCATTTTGGATCGTATGCACACTTCACATCTTTCGGTTTCATTATCAGTATATGAGATTAAACCATTCTTAGCCATGAACTTCAAGGTACTATACCCTATATGGGCTAGTCTATCATGCCACAGTCCAGCAGATTCAACCATATACGCAGAAGTGCTACTTTCATTCAGAGAAAACTTAACCATTCCGTTACAAGCATATCCCTTTCCGACAAAATTCTCATTCTTAGACAGAATCAGTTTACCTGACTCGTACACCACCCTTATCCCTGGTTTTCCCAGAAGATCCCCAGAAACTAAGTTTCGCCTCATGTCTGGGACGTACAGTATATTAGTCAGAATCACTTTCTTCCCAGAGGTGAATATCAGTTCGACAATTCCTTTGCCAACGACCTTCGATCAGACTTCATTACCCATTTGGACTTCTTGACCATCGGTCAATTCCTCATAGGTTTTGAAGGCTGATTTGTCGTAGCACACATGTACTGTAGCGGCAGTATCATACCACCATCCTGGAACTTTTCCTTGGATGGTATTCACCTTAGTGATCATGGCCACTATATTGCCTTCTTCTACTGCACTTGCTTCTTGTTTAGACTTGCGATATCGGCATACTCGAGCATAGTACCCGGTTTTCCCACGACATGGCATGGGCCTTTGAACTTTCCGTTCTTCTTTTGGGTGTTTTTCTTGAATTTTTCTTTATTGGGTTTCAGGGAATTGTCCTTCTCGGGATGTTTGTTATTAGAATTCTCTACTGCATGTACCTTGGACGAGGTATTCCCGTTATCATTCTTTTTGTCGCGGTTACGGGATTCTTCCTCAATTCTAAGGTGTTTCTGGATTTGTTCCAGTGTGTAGTCCTCAGTTTTATGCAGCAACTTCTTTCTATAGTCTTTCCACATCGGTGGCAATTTGGCGATTATAGCCCCGACTTGGAATGATTCAGGAAGATCTATCTTTATCGCTTTGATTTTGTTTACTATTAGCTGCAATACTTGGATTTGAGGTAGCAGCGGTTTGTTATCTACCATGTTGAAGTCAAAATACCTGGCGATGAGAAACTTGTTGGTACCTTCTTCTTCAACCTTGTATTTGAACTGCAGGGCGGCCCAGATCTCCTTTGTTGATGATGTCTGTTGGTACAGATCGTAGAGACGGTCGGAGAGTGCGTTCAGAATGTGTCCTCGACACAAGAGTTCGTCTTCGGCTCGTTTAGTGCGGGCGGCCACCTGTTCAGGTGTGTCGTCGTCGGTTGCTTCAGGTAGCGCTTGCAAATTTGGATCTAATATATAGTAGATCTTTAGCGCCGTTAGGAAAAATTTCAGCTTGTCTTGCCATCTTGTAAAATTGGTTTCATCGAACCGATCAAGACGTATCAAGTCCTGATTCATCAACTTGATGGATGAAACACTGTTGGCTTCCATCAAATAACGCTTTAAGATTGTTAAGAATTTATACAAATTGATGTAATTTCTGTATAATATGGAAACCAAAAAATCACTTTTAATCAGGAATAAGGACAGGCTGAAGCACGTCTGAAAAACGTTGTCCTTAAAGCGTTATTTGCCCCATACTCAAGTGAATCAAGTAAGCTGATAGGTTACAGGCAAATAGCTTCTAGAATACGACGAGCCTGGTGTGGGTCTGCGTTCAGCAAACACGAAGGCCCACCTATTGGAACTCAATTACACAATTTCTGGCAGAAATACAACAAAGAAAAAAAAATCCAGAAGAAAATTTTGGTTTTAGACCACTGCTTTGGTCAAGTCTTCAGCCGCTGGTTCGGTTGAACCGTCCTAGACCACACCGTTGGTCTGTTCTTCTTGCAATGGTTAAACCCTTGCTATTTTATTGCTGGAATTACAGGAGTATTAGAGAGGATTAGTGGGCTTTCTCAATTCGTATGGTAGTGCTGGATTGGTTTTTGAGATAGTTTGGATACTCATCCAGACCCTCCTTTTATAGGCTATGGTAGCTAGGGGGTTATGGTCCAGAGACTTAAATTCCATTAAGTCATTTCTGGTTGTTGGAAAACTAGCCGTTTTATGGCCGTTTTCTGACTGTTGTGCATGGACCATTAATCTGCTGCATGTTGACTGTTGTGAGACAGCAGCTAGCCATTTTCTAGCTGTTGGGCTAGCCATGCAGTAGTTTCAGCTGGACCCTGCACTTATTACACAGCTGTTATAGATCTGCTGCAACAGCTCTATTTTTCAGTCTCTATATATACTAAGATATCTCTCTCTCAGTTCTCTAGTCTCTCTGCCAACCAGCCACCCACCTAAACCACATAGTCGCACACGTCTCGCTCCGGTTCGCTCAAGGTCGCGAAGGAGCGACCCTCTGCGACACGATGTGGACGTGCGAAGTGCGCCACTAGCGCCTCTACAGCCACACTGCCTCACATGCCCACGCCCTCGCACCGAGACCGAGACCGAGACCGAGCCCGAGCCCGAGCCCGAGCCCGAGCACGCGCGCGGGTGTTCCAGTGCTTCTCACTGGAACACGCAAGGTCCATAGTCCACGGACTACGAAAGTAAATATTATAATACTCCACTGTTTTCATTTAAACCAAATTTTCTTCTCTTACCTTTCCCATGTAGGACTATTCCCCAAAACCCACAAAAAGATGTTTTTTCAAAACAACTTTTATATATTATATATTAAAATATATTTTTATTAAAATCAATATTTTTTGCAACATCAACCTCACATTTCTCCACTTTACCACTTTCTAAAACAAATTGCAAGTGCTTCCGTGACATTTTGGTTTGCGCAGCATCATTTGGTAAAATCCTAAATCGTGCAGAATTTTTTAGTAAAAATCACATTTATAAATTACTTAAAATTGCACACTTGGTATACAAATAATTCAAATTAATTTATTCAATTTGTCTTAATTTAGATGTATCATGAATCAAAATTATGGTGAAATGTATGTTTTTGGGATGGTTAAAAAAGTAACATCTAAGTGTCTTTTATCATTAAACAAGAGCCTGCCAATAAGATATTTGGACCATTCTGCCAGAAGGTTGATGCACATTTCATGTACAATGTCCAAGGGATCAAGTACCAAGTATCATAGGTAACTGGAGTATCAAAGAACCATGCGCATCCACGTGCAAGCTCCTGTCAATGGGCAAATTAAGACCTGAAAAATCCGAGCTTTCCATTGTTGCATGGCACGGATCTAGATCTTCTGGAATAAAGTCCGGCTGTTTTCTTTTTGTTGGTGACCCACAAATCAGGTTGTTTGATCCCATGTGGACCGCCTTGAGAAATTAGACTGGTTAAAAAATATTTTTTCCTGACCATGCATTTGTTTAAAAAAATATTTTTTTTTTCCCAAAACGTTGATCATTTTATAATGTATTGGCACGTACACTTACGTGTAGATAGTGGGGAGCAACCCACATGTGGGCTACAGTAACATGCTCTAGAGCATGTGCTAGAGTTAGAGTACATCGAACGCATTAGAATAAGATAAATCAGATATTCGGGAGATTGGATTACTCGCAACTCCAGTATCGTGCATGACTTTTATTCGTAGGCTGTAGTGAAAACGGTAAAAGTGTTATTTTACTCAAAAAGATAATTAATTTTTATTATAAAATACATCTAACAAACACACATGATACTATCTCTATTATTTAGTTGCAAGCAATTTGTATTCAGGCTGTTATCTATTGAATAAGTTTCTTTTCAAAATAGAAAATTTTATATGATTGAGGGCATTAATGATACGTCTAAGGTCAAAATATTTGAACTCCTCTCCTTTATTAGTGAAATGTGGAGTGATAACTATTGGCTGAATTGTTAATTTTATGTGCATAGGTGTGGCCCACCTGTTAACCAAATCAACATAATTTTATATGGAGATGATTCATCTCTCTATAGTAGATGTGACAGATTGATGTATCAATTAGGATAGTCCATCTAAGTGTTGTCTACCAGGGGATGAGAAATGATTCAAGACCCTTATTCATTTAGAAGGTCTAAATGGTTCACAACACTTAAGTACCACCTTATGATTTTAGGGCTTGTTTGATGGAAGCGGATTGCATCCCACCGCGGTCTAATGGTTTTATCCATGCCTTTTATCGCTTTTCTCATATCATTTGATGGCATGATACTAAAAATGAGAGGTCCATGGCTCCACTGTACCACACAAAAGGAAGCTACAGTGATAATGGCACCCACTGTTGAAACCTTTTTCCAAGGGTTAACTTGATGTTTTTTTACCATCCAACCTATCCATAAGGTCATGTAGACATGGATGAAGTGAAAACACAAATATAAGTTTGATCCGAAACTTTTGTAGCTCCCAAGAGTTTTTAATGGTGGACGTTCAATCCCCATTTTGTGGTCCACTTAACAACTTGGTTCTGTCTCATTTTTGGGTTCATAGCCTAAAATTATATGTAAATATGGATGGACGGAGTGGATAAATCGTTTACATCACGGTGGGTCCCACAGATTCCTGTCCAGACGAATTACGGTATGGGCTGGGGCAGGACGCAATCTGCTTCCCTTGTCTGATAAATAGGATCTATAGAAAAAAGAAATTATCTGATTCTCTCCAATTATTATTGAGACAATGAATTTCGATGGCTTGCAAAATTCTTTAATTCATTCCACAATTCCCTTGAATTGTGTATTCGAGAATTGCAAAAATAAAAGACTATAATCATAATATCATAAAATTCATTATTTTCTTTGAAAAAATGTCTTTTGCTCATTATAAGCATCAACGGTCGAGCTTAGCCCTAAAAGTTGTCGTGATGACCAGTTGAGGCCATTGGTGATGAGGGGATGGATTGGGTACTACCCTGAACCTAGCTAGAGAGAAATGGTACTGTCAAGGACTCTATGGGACCCACCATAATGTTTGTGTTTTATCCATGTCATCCAACCATTTTGACAAATTATTTTAAGTGATTAGCTTAAAAATGAAGCAGATCAAATGCTCAAGTGGACAACCCCCACAGAAGGGTTGGCAACAATGAACCCCGTGGTGGAAATCTTCCTAAGTCATGATGTGATATTCATTCACCTTCGAACCTGTTCATAAGGTGATATAGACTTGGATGTAAAGAAAACATAAATATTAGCCTGATCCAAAACTTCTATCCCACTAAGAGCTTTTCAATAAGCAATTAATCCACACGGTTTCTTGTGGTGTGGTCTGCTAGCTCAAAGCTCCCATTTGCTCCTTTTTATGCTTACGTTCAAAATGATCTTTCAAAATGGATGGACAGCTTAGATAAAACATGTATATCACTGTGGGCCCCATAGATCCTCAAACAAGACCGTCCATCTCTAGCTAGGTCCTGGCAGGGGTAGTACCCAATCCACGCCCTCGTAATGAACCAGCCAGGTCAATTGACCGGGTCTAATCATCAGGTGGGCCCTCATCACAGAGAGTTTAAAGATACTTCCAATCCATTATCATTTACCACACATGCTGCAATTTCCACATATCCACGCCAATGGTGGAAGAGTCAAAAAAAAATTAAAAAAAAAGGAAATGTGACCTAATAATTTGACCGTTGAAACCATTGATCATCTAAATCTTTTTTACTTGCGCCGTTGGCTCTAGCCCGGGCCTACAGGGTGAGGGTCTTTTCCGCTAAAAGAGGGACATAGGCCAGGGTTCAGGATACTGGGGCTCGGATAAGGCCCAGCTCGGCCCATTGGCTCACCCATCACTTGTATTCGGTGAAGCCAGTCAGTTGTAAGGCCTCTGGGGACCATAACGATGGTTTTCTTTTCCAACGCATCAGATGATTTCTTAAACGTCCTTTAGACACCTAATATAATGGATAGATCATCTCATCCTTGGATATTTTGATGGTTTCAGCTTGTCCATGGCACGCCCAACCAGATTAACGGTCTTGATGGATGAACTATAGGTCCCAATTCCTAGATATGGCATATCATGACCTGACGCATGAGAACCCTGTGAGTGGTAAGTGGGCCTGGGCCATACTAAAAACAGGCCATCGTTCCAAAATCAGATGGATTAGAGTATGCTAACCTCTGATTAGTGAACACTGTCTAATGAACCTGTTCTTTTGTCTACTTTTCATTTTAATCGTCCAATAAGTGTCCACTGATCTTCCACTAAAATAAACAAATCAGTGTAAATATGGGTTTATGATCCGGCTAAGCTGCGACCCAGCATTTGGACGGCCTAACATGAGTTAATCACATGCCGTGCATACGATCTCTTAGCGTGGTCGTATCAAACACAGCACTCCGCCAGAGTATCAAAAGTTCCACCTTTCCTTGCTGGAAACGGATTAGGTGTTACCGTGGGGCCCACCTTGATGAATTTATTCTATATCCACGCCGTCCATCCCTTTTTCCAGCCTAGTTTAGAACGAGTTCTCAAAAATTAATATGATCGAAATCTCAGATGGATCATACGACAGGAAACAGCGGTGATCGAACGCCCACCATTACACATTTTGTAGGGCCTACAGTAATGCCCACCGTAATGTTTCCTTTCCATCAAACCTAGATGAAGGGAAAAATATATCAGAACCCTTGTTGCCCATAAAATGCTTTTAATGGTTATTCACCACTGTTTCCAGTGGTGTGGTCCACCTGAGATTTGGATATAATTAATTTTTTAGATCATATCCTGATATGGAAAAAGGAGAGAAGGCGTGGATATACAAAATAATAATAATAATAAGAGGAGGAGGAGGAGAGAGGGACGGCGATACAAAATAATAATAATAAAAATCAAGGTGGGTCCCACGCGGTAAGCGTAAGACGGAAACGGATCGGCTGGTGTGCGGTAGCTGGTGTAGGTACGTGTCGTGCGAAGACGGGACGCGGATTGCGTCCTACCCCCTTCCGGGCAGGGATCTGTGGGGACCACCGTTATGTAAGTGTTTTATCCACACCGTTGAACGATTTTTCCAGATAAATTTAATCTGCTAACTAAAAAAAGAGGCAGGTCCAAGGCTTGAGTGGACCACAAAGTGGGAATTGAATGTCCACCATTAAAAGCTTCTTGGGAGCCAGAGATGTTTCGGATCAAGCTGATATTCGTGTTTTCACTTCATCCACGTCTACATGACCTTATGAATAGGTTTTATGGTATAAAAAAAACATCACGTTGCGTGGGTCCTTAGAAAGGTTTCAACGGTGGGTGTCATAACAGTGCAGGTTCCTTTGTTGTGGTACACTTAAGCCTTGTATTTGCCTCATTTTTAAGTTGACATACTAAATTTATCTGAAAAAATCGTTAAACGGCGTGGATAAGACAATTACATAACGGTGGGTCCCACAGAGCCCTGCCCGGACGGATTTCCGTCCGGGCGGGGGTAGGACGCAATCCGCGTCCGCGAAGACGAGCTCTGACGCTCCTCGAGCTCCGAGCCGTACGAACGGTTCAAAGGAGATCAAAGTTACATGGCCCCACAGTGATGTATTTATTGTATCTACACCGTTCACCAATTTTTTGAAATCATTTTAGAGCATTATTCAAAAACGTGAATCATATCCAAAGATCAAATGAACCACACCACAAATACCAGCAGGGATAATGATTTTCACCGTTAAAAACTTCGTAGGGCCCACATAACGTTTATTTTCCATCTTATCTGTTCATAAGGTTACAAAGACTCTTGGATGAAGAGTAAAAACAAATTTCATATTGATCCAAAACTTCTGTGACCCCCAAAAGGATTTCAATGGTATACGTTCAATCCCCTACTGCTTTTTTCAGTGTGGTCCACTTGATAGTTATATCTGTATTATTTTTCTTCTTAAGCCTTACGACGAGCTCGCCAACAGGATGGACGGTTTGGATATAACAAATACCTCATGATGTAACCCACAGAACTTGCTGACGTCAATACACCCGCTAAATAGCTGATGTGTGGTACACAAGCCAATCCGCTTCTAATGTATTACCCGGGTGACACCGAATCCGCTCCCTCAGGCATGCTCTCAGTTCTTATATCGGCAGAGAGTGGATTTTGCATTTGGGCGTGCTCCGATACCCAAACCTGATATTGCTTGTTTGGAGTTTGATGGCTGGAAACAATCAAGGGGATTTCAACATGGACGGCTCTGATTGGAGGGCCCAGTTGTTGGATGCTTCTCGACAAAGGATCGTCAATAAGATGTGAGTTTCCGACCCTTGCTTTTCTGTTTAGGGTGTGTTTGGATGCCCAATTGAACTGAATCGCAAACCCTAATTGCAGTTCCATGCGTTTCGTATTGGAACTGAAACCGTTCTAATTTCAGTATTCAGGGCTGGTCTTTTCCATTTTATTCATTTTTAAATAGCTGTTTTAGAGTGCGACGATCCATGAGACTGAAACCCGCATGACTGGCCCAGTTCGTTTCGTTTCAGTCCCGTTCCGTTCTGGTGACTCGTTTCGTTGCCTACGGAAACCGAGTCAGCTTGGATTCAGCCAAGGCTGAGTCGAGTCGGTTTTGGATGATGTTTAGACCGTTTGGATTGAATTATTGCAATTCAATCGTATTTTTTCATGAAAGATACGATTGAATTGCAATAACTTACCTCAATGAGAATCTTTAAATCCAGTAATAAGTCTTAAGTGCATGCAATCTCAATGAGAGAGGGAGGTCTTCGGATCCATAGTGAGAATCTTTAAATTCAGCCATAATTTATGATCGTATTGGATTGAGTTATTGCAATTCAATCGTATTGGGCATCCAAACACAGACTTACCTCAATGGCAATCTTTAAATTCAGCACCACTGTGTCTGAATAGCCACAACCCTTGTTTGATGCTTTTTTTCTTCTTCTCCTCTCTCCATGTGTGTGGATACTCAATGAATAACGTACTAGTTCACACAACCATCTTCAGCAAGCAAGTCAGCAATAGAAATTGATAAAAACAGGAGAGCAGACAAGTGGTCGATCAAAGATCTGATGACCCGACCATTCATATTGCCTTGATTGTCTGGACCAGATCCATAGTTTGATGATAAATCTCATGAGATCAATGGTCAGCTTACATTGTGGGGCTGATGAGATCAATCAAATGGATCTCAAATTCATTATATCTATGGTTTTTAAGGTTAGAGTTAGTCATGACTTATTTGATTATTTCCCTTTTGTATTTTGGTCACTTTTAAGGGGTTACTTTTTGGGCATCAAACAATGTTAGAATGACATGATATTACCCATTTAGTGACCCATTGAGCTAGCTTTCAAATGAGTCTAAAATTGCAACTCCGACACTGTTTGGATGAGGAAGGCCCACAAGGGTTTTTGTGATTTTCAAGGGTATTTTAGTTTTTTCATAAATTAGGGCTTTCTTGCTTTCGTTTTGAGCCTATATAAGGCCTCCTTAGAGAACACATGGAAATTATCATGCATTGGAAATAAGAAGTGTTTTGAGTTTTGGGTGTTATGTGCTTTGGAAGTTATGATCATTGTTCGAAATATCGGTATCGCATTACATATCGCACCTTTGGGATGCGAATATGTATCGCTTATCACATGGGATATATCGGTCGTGTCGCGTAATGTATCATTGTTGTTGGAAACATGGGGAAATGTTGGGAAATTGGTCAAATTTTTCAATGAAACTTCAGTGATTGTTAAAAAAGACATAAATACACACTTATAAATCAAAACATTACAAAAAACAAGTGCACATAATACGTTTTCTTTGTATAGGGTCCTAATCTATGCGTTGTCTAACTGAATGGATGCAAGTATATTCAAAGTCTATTCATATAATTTATAAATGTAAAAAGATGTGTAGAAACATAAGCAATACATTCAAAAGCAAAAGAAGAATCACTAGATCAAGTTACATACATGTTTAATTTTATGTTTAGACACAAAGATTGCAACCGATTTGTGAGAAATTGAGAAATTTTAATTTTTTTTTCAATTTTTCGGAACTCGGCCAATCTCCTCCATATCTCAAATTTGAAGCTCTCTAAAACATGAAAAATCATGGATTTGTAACAATTTGACACTAATTTAACATGATTTATAGAAAAAATAAAAATAAAAAATTGAAAATAAAAAATGCTCACCGGATCGAACATGTGGGATATACCCCACTACTTGTGCTTTTCGTATCGCATAGATGGGATACAAGATATATCGTGGGATATATCGGCTGATATCATCAATACTTAAAACACTGATTCCAACTGATTTGGGAGAAATTGGATTTTTTTTTTTTTTTTTTTTCAATTTTCCGCAACTTAGCCCATGTCCTCAACATCTCGAAAGCGAAGCTTCTAATCCAAAACATGAAGAATCATAGATTTGTAACAATTTGACACTGATTTAACATGATTTATAGAAAAAAAAAATCGAAAATAAAAAATGCTCACCGGATCGAACATGTGGGATATATCCCACTACTTGTGTTTTTCGTATCGCACAGGTGGGATACAAGATATATCGTGGGATATATCGGCTGATATCGTCAATACTTAAAACACTAATTCCAACTGATTTGGAAGAAATTGGATTTATTTTTTTTCAATTTTCCGCAACTCAACCCATGTCCTCAAAATCTCGAAAGCAAAGCTTCTAATCCAAAACATGAAGAATCATGGATTTGTAACAATTTGACACTGATTTAACATGATTTATAGGGAAAAAAAAAATCGAAAATAAAAAATGTTCACCGGATCGAACATGTGGGATATATCCCACTACTTATGCTTTTCGTATCGCACAGGTGGGATACAAGATATATCGGCTGATATCGTCGATATTTAAAACCCTGGTTATGATCACTAGCACTTGGCCAGTGGTTTGTGCAGTTTCCCCATGATATTTTTTTCTTTGATCTTTACCCAATGTTGCATCTGTGGCCACATTAGAATTTACATCCCTTGGAACTACACAAAAAATTGTAGGCCATGCCTTGGCTTTGGTTCTAACCTCAGTGTCTCTTCCACAAGGCCAGGCATAGTGTGGCTGGCTAGCTGCCCGTGAAATAGCATTTTTCGAGTCACCTTCCATCACAAGCTGACAAAAGGACTCCTTTACCAATCTAATGCCCATGTGAATGACCTCTAGCTCGACATGATTAGAATCTCCTTCAGTGATCAGCCTGGAGGAAGTCCATTTGAACACTTGAAGCTTGTCCCGAACAATGCCTCCTCCTATACCCAACTGACCAGGGTTACCATGTGAAGGACCATCCACATCCAGCCTCCAGCAGTTAGTCAAAGCAGTGTGCCACATTGCCCTAATCTTAGGTGTGATACTTAGGTCATTTATAATCTCCCACCAATTTCTAAAGAGGTTCAAGAAAGAAACACCAGAAAATTCTTTAGCTATAAGACACAAGAAATTAGATTTGCTTTGATTGTCGCCTTAATTCTCACCCTGGGGTGAGAAGCACCTTCAAAATTTCTTTTGTTGTATTCTTCAAATTCACTACATTGTTGCATGAGGAACCATTTGTTGCAAAACTCTCCCTGTTGATGGAATGGCCCTCCACAACAACCTAGCAAATGGTCAGTCAAACACAAAAGTAGGGATGTGCCACTCAATCTGAAACAACCAACAGAAATTGGCCCAAATTTCTTTAGAAAAATTATAGTGAAGCATGAAGAGATCAACTGATGTAGAGCGGGTTGCGAACAGTTACATGGCTAAGATGGATCAGAAAAGGCCCGGTCGACGACAGAAGTGATCCAGACCATTGGACCTTAAATCAGGCGTATCTCGCATTCCGAAATGAGTTATCTGACGTAAAATATATGATTTTGGGGTAGAACGAGCTACTTTAGCCAACCAACCTAGCTATGCCGGGTTGTGACGCCCGGAATTGCGAAAAACCCTTGGATTGACGGTCGTTTCCCTGTTTTAATTTCAAATTTACTATAAATAGTAAGTTTTAGTTTGTTTATAACTCTTCATCCGTTGGGCTTTAGGAGTTGCGTCCAACGTGAAAAGAGCTTAGAATAATTAGGAGAACGGTTTGGTGAAGCTAAATAGGACACTTACTATTTTTGGCCGAAAACCTTGCGCACTAGTAGACATCACGACCGTCTATAAATAGTAAGTTTACTATTTATAGTAAGTCGCGAATTCTAGGAGTTGTAGTTGTAGTTTGATTTTGATTTCTTTTCCATTGCTTGGTACTCCTATTTAAAGGGCTGTGAACTCGTTTTTATGAATCAATTAATCAGTTTCGAATTTATTAGAAATTATTTCTGTTTTCTGCTTTCTTTCCTCGTGGATTCGAGAAGTCTCTGTGAGGAGTCCAGAGAAGCTCCGTGGATTCGGAGTATTTATCCTCATCACGTTCATCCCTGCATTAATTGGTATCAAACCGAGGATTCCCCTCGGGCTGATGGCAAACAACGAAGGTATGAATCAAAATCTTGTGGACAGTGATCCAGGGATTCGTTATCTTTCGGAAAGAATGGAAGCTTTCCACCGGGAGAGTCAGTTGACCATGCAAGGGCTGCAGGTAATGCTCGACCGTCTTGCGGATGCGCTACTTCCGCCCCGAGCCCTAGGCGGTGCTCCACCACCCATGGTTGCTATACGACGCAACCCCGATTTCCGTAGAGCAGTACCAGTGGCAAACCGTAGGACTACACCAGATGATTCAAGTTCTAGCGACGAAGACCTTAATGAGGGTTTTGCCTGACGACCAATCCATGGAGGCGATCATTTAGATCGTGCTGAAAGAGACTACCGAGGTAAGGCTGAACTTCCTAGTTTTAATGGTTTATTACGTATAGAAGATTTCCTCGATTGACTAGCCGAAGTAGAGAGATATTTTGATTATATGGACATGCCAGATCATAAAAGGGTAAAATTGGTAGCGTTTAAATTAAAATCTGGTGCTTCTGCATGGTGGGAACAATCACAACTCTCACGAGCCCATCAGAACAAGGCGCCTATCTCATCATGGCCACGGATGAGACGTCTTCTTCGATCACGATTTCTCCCCAGTGATTATGAGCAGATACTATTCAAGCAATATCAAAATTGCCGACAAGGAAATCGAACCGTCACAGATTACACAGAAGAATTCCAGCGGTTGGCTACACGAAACGATCTGTCAGAATCTGAGTCACAGAAAGTGGCACGATTTATAGGTAGGTTGCGGCCGACAATTCAGGACCGAGTTCAGATGTACCCAGTCGGGACCGTGGATGAAGCAGTTCAATTGGCGGGTAGGGCAGAAACACAACTTGCAAGAGCTCCTGCTCGTCTATATCCTTCAACTCGACCCCCCATGACGGGTCCTACGCAGGAGCCAGTGCTGGCACGAGGAAAAGATCCAGTAGGAGAACGTCCTCAACTTCCTACAACCGCAACCGTGATACGGGGAGCGGCTCATCCAGACCTCAACGTACAACACCCACAACAGCGGGCCCGAGTAGGGTTCCAAATCCTTATGCTCGGCCAAGGTCGAACAATTGTTACCAATGTGGCCAACCAGGCCACTTATCAAACACTTGCCCTCAATGTCCCGCAGCACACTTGACTATAAACGAAGGGAGCACTGAAGATGAGGCCGCAGAAGAAGACCATGGCTTTGATGAACATGAACAAATCACTGAAGAAATAGCAGGTGGAGATGAAGTGACGGGCGAGGATCATGGCGAATTTCTAGTTGTGAGGCGATTACTGTATGCCCCACGAAAGGAATTACATCCACAGCGACACAATATATTTCGTACTCGGTGCACTGTCAACAGAAAGGTCTGTGATATGATCATAGACAGTGGTAGTAGCTAGAACATCGTCTCAAGAGTGATGGTGAACAAGTTGCGGTTACCAACGACGAAACATCCTTCCCCGTACTCAATTGGCTGGATAAAAAAGGTGAATGAGACCAAGGTAACTGAACAATACACTATCTCGTTTTCAATTGGCAAAAATTATAAGGATCAAATACTTTGTGATGTGGTCGACATGGAAGCTTGTCATATGCTACTCGGTCGACCCTGGCAGTCGGACCGTGATGCGACCCATCGGGGACGAGATAATGTCTACATATTCGTCAAGGATAGTCGAAAAATAATCCTTGCCCCTATGGCACCAGAGAACTACCCTGAAGCTTCTAAAGTGGAGGGGAGTTTCCTCTTGACCATTCGGGATTTCATGGAGGAATCCAAGGAAACCGGCGAGGTATATGCCGTAGTGGTGAAGGGCAAGGAAGAGGAACCCTCAAACATCCCTCCAAGCTTGAGGCCGTTGCTAAACGAATTCAAAGAAGTCTGGCCTGAAGATTTACCTGATGGATTGCCCCCCATGAGGGACATCCAACATCACATAGACCTCGTCCCTGGGGCTAGCCTGCCCAACCGCCCTCATTATCGGATGAGTCCGAAGGAGTGTGAGATACTTCAGGGGCAAGTGGAGGAATTGATCCGTAAGGGTCTCTTGAGAGAGAGCATGAGCCCATGTGCCGTACCAGCATTATAAACTCCAAAAAAATATGGAAGCTGGCGCATGTGTATCGACAGCCGGGCAATCAACAAAATCACCATCAAATATCGGTTCCCATTACCACGGTTGGACGACATGCTCGATATGCTAGAAGGGGCCAAGGTGTTCTCTAAACTTGATTTAAGGAACGAGTACCATCAGATTCGTATCTGACCCGGTGATGAGTGGAAAACGGCGTTCAAGACCAAGGAAGGGTTGTATGAGTGGCTGGTCATGCCCTTCGGCCTATTGAACGTACCAAGTACTTTTATGCATTTGATGAATCAAGTTCTAAAACCGTTCACTGGCCGATTTGTGGTAGTATATTTTGATGACATATTGATATATAGCCAGGATGAGGCGGAGCACAGGAAACATTTCAGGCAGGTGCTGCAGGTCCTACAAATTAATAAGTTGTACCTCAACTTGAAGAAGTGCAGTTTTTTAACTGACAGCCTATTGTTTCTAGAATTTGTTGTAACGTCCACAGGCATTCGTGTAGACGATGAAAAGGTGCGAGCTATTAGGGAATGGCCGATCCCGACAAACATTCATGAGGTGAGGAGTTTTCACGGGTTGGCGACTTTCTATCGTCGATTTGTGCGAGATTTTAGCACCATAGTCGCGCCCGTAACAGATTGCATGAAAAAGGGACCGTTCCAGTGGACCGATAAAGCTAACAAGAGCTTTCATGAGATCAAGCATCGTTTATCTACAACATCGGTCTTAGTGCTTCCTAATTTCGACAAATTGTTTGAGGTTGAGTGTGACGCTTCATACATCGGAATTGGAGGAGTATTATCACAGGAAGGCAGGCCGGTAGCCTTCTACAGCGAGAAGCTCAGCGACGCCCGAAAGAAGTGGTCAACTTATGAGCTTGAGTTGTATGCAGTTGTTCAGGCGCTGCGACGTTGGCGACATTATCTGATTCAAAGAGAGTTTGTTCTGTACACTGACCATCAAGCATTAAAGTTTATTAATAGTCAGACTAACGTGAATCGTGTGCATGCTAGATAGGTTGCGTTTTTACAGGAATTCACGTTCGGTCTGAAGCACAAGTCAGGGAAGCAGAACAAAGTGGCTGATGCACTTAGCCGTTGTGCATCATTACTGGTTACAATGAGCAACGAGGTAGTCGGCTTTGACTGTCTCAAGGAGCTGTATGCCGAAGATGAAGACTTCAAAGATTCTTGGATGAAGTGCCAAGAAGGTTACCCCAGCGACCTTCATATACAGGACGATTTTCACTTCAAAGGGAATCGATTGTGCATCCCTCAAAGTTCCCTGAGGGAGCAGATTATTTAGGAGCTACATGGAGGTGGCCTCGGTGGACACCTTGGGCGAGACAAGACGCGAGCTCTTGTGGAAGAGCGGTATTACTGGCCGCAATTAGTACGTGATATGGGGAAAGCCGTACAACATTGTCATGTTTGTCAGACTTCCAAGGGGCAATCTCAGAATACGGGCCTCTACACCCCGTTACCTGTGCCTGACGGTCCTTGGGAGGATTTATCAATGGACTTCGTGTTTGGTCTGCCACGAACACAACGCGGCATGAATTCAGTGTTCGTGGTAGTAGATCGTTTCTCCAAGATGGCGCACTTTATTCCATGCAAGAAGACTCTCGATGCAACACACGTGGCAAATCTATTCTTCAGAGAAATTGTACGGCTACACGGGGTTCCCAAGACTATTACTTCTGACCGTGACACGAAGTTCATAAGCCACTTTTGGCGGACTTTGTGGACTCGATTCGATACACGACTTCAGTTCAGCAGCGCCTACCACCCACAAACTCACGGTCAAACTGAGGTTGTGAATCGCACGTTGGGAAACCTCCTTCGATGTATTTCAGGAGAAAAACCGAAGCAGTGGGATTTGGCTCTGTCTCAAGCGGAGTTTGCATTCAACAACATGGTAAACCGCTCGACAGGAAAATCTCCGTTCCAGGTTATTTACAGACGAGTACCTCGCCACACACTAGACTTGGTCCCTCTGCCCAAGCTCCCAGGCATAAGCATTGCAACAGAACATATGGCAGACAAGATCATGAGCATTCATGCGGAGGTACAAACCAAGTTACATGCCTCGAACGAGAAGTATAAGGAGCAAGCGGACAAGCATTGGCGACGAAAAGTGTTCGAGGTGGGCGACCAAGTAATGGTCCATCTGCACAAAGAAAGATTTCCGACCGGAACGTACAACAAGTTGAAGAATAAAAAGATTGGACCAGTACCAATCATTCGAAAGATCAATGACAACGCCTATGTTGTTGATCTTCCAGATGACATGGCGATCTCACGGACTTTCAATGTCGCGGACCTGACCGAGTATCATGAACCAGAGCATGACGAGAACTCGAGGACGAGTTCTTTTGAAGTGGAGGAGACTGATGTAGAGCGGGTCGCGAACAGTTACATGGCTAAGATGGATCAGAAAAGGCCCGGTCGACGACAGAAGTGATCCAGACCATTGGACCTTAAATCAGGCGTATCTCGCAATCCGGAATGAGTTATCTGACGTAAAATATATGATTTTGGGGTAGAACGAGCTACTTTAGCCAACCAACCCAGCTATGCCGGGTTGCGACGCCCGGAATTGCGAAAAACCCCTGGATTGACGGTCGTTTCCCTGTTTTAATTTCAATTTTACTATAAATAGTAAGTTTTAGTTTGTTTATAACTCTTCATCCGTTGGGCTTTAGGAGTTGTGTCCAACGTGAAAAGAGCTTAGAATAATTAGGAGAATGGTTTGGTGAAGCCAAATAGGACACTTACTATTTTTGGCCGAAAACCTTGCGCACTAGTAGACATCACGACCGTCTATAAATAGTAAGTTTACTATTTATAGTAAGTCGCGAATTCTAGGAGTTGTAGTTGTAGTTTGATTCTGATTTCTTTCCCATTGCTTGGTACCCCTATTTAAAGGGCTGTGAACTCGTTTTTATGAATCAATTAATCAGTTTCGAATTTATTAGAAATTATTTCTGTTTTCTGCTTTCTTTCCTCGTGGATTCGAGAAGTCTCTGTGAGGAGTCCAGAGAAGCTCCGTGGATTCGGAGTATTTATCCTCATCATGTTCATCCCTGCGTCATCAACTGACTCCTGATTGTTCTGCTATATATATATATATATATATATATATATATATATATATAATATATATATATATATATATAGGTTCCTCCTTTTTGAGTTTTTTCTTTTCTTTTAATTTTTTCAGTAGTGACAATCTTATTAGCCTCTGTGGTCCATCAGAATACTTCCAGGCACCCAAGTTCCCCAACCTTATGCCAGTGCGCGAAGATAGATCATCTGGCTTAAGCCTTCAACAATTCCTTGGCCAAAAGAAAAAAAACAAGCAAGGATGGAGCCATATCCTCTCATTGTGATCAGTGATGCAAATCAAGACAACATCAAGGATGCCCAACAAATCTAATTCAGAACTATATTATTGTTGAGGAGGTTCCATCTAATTAGCATGTTCCACACCACTTTATTCTCAACCCACTGGTAGCATTTCTTAATCAGAAACCCCCTAGGAGATAACCTTTATAATTTAGCCAAAGTAGAGTTTCCAGTCCACAAATCCTCCTAGAATCTAATTCTATCTACCATGTCGATGTTAAATATGACTCCTGCATGCTACAACAAAGTTTTACCCACACCACTCTCCCCATTACTGAAAGCCGAGATATTCTTCCACACTATCGAGCCTCTTCCTCTTCTAGTGTAGCGAAGAGTTCACCTCTGGATGTCCTCCACCATACTTGCAATGAGCTTCCTCCACAATGCTTCCTTCTCTCTATTGCTGCCACCACATCGATAACAAGGACCGTTTTTTTTTTCTAATATTGTTAATGCCAATTCCCTTACTCGCCTTCAAGCTTTTGTACTTCCAACTAGGCCTGGCGCTTGTTCAGACCCAGATTTTGAACTGTTCAGGCCAGGTCTATTAAAAAATGTTGATTTTGCCTAGCCCAAGCCCGACGCATTGCCAACCGTACACCCAACTAATCAAATGACATTTGTTTCCACTTACCTTCCCTTCCCAGAGAAAATTTCTTTGGAACCTCTCTTGACAACCTTGCAAGGAACTTTAAACAAAGAGAAATAGTACATATGGGACAAAAATTTGCGGCCTTAGGAGAGGATACGACCCATAAAAGATAATACTTCCCTTCCCCAAAGTCATTCTCCACCCTTTCTAGGACTGGATCCCACATAAGAAACCTGAGGATCAGCCTCCAAAGGAAGCCCCAAATATATCATGGGAATGGTAGCCTCCCCACATCCTAGGGCCAGAGCCGCCTAATCTATCTCTGTGCTATTACACTTCTTGAGAAATCAAGCTGAAGCCCGGATACAACTTCAAAACAATGGAGGATTCTTTAAATGATGAAATCCTGTACTTCGCAGAATATGATCGTATTGTCAACAACCTGGAGATGAGACAACTTAATATTGGCATCATCAATAATGAATCACCTCAAGAGATCTCTATCCATGGCTTGCATAATCACTTACTCAAGTTCTCTACCACTATAATAAAGAGAAATGGGAAGAGGGGATCCCCGTCTTAACCATCTAGAGCTTTTGAAAATTCCCACAGGTGATCTGTTTAAGAGGATCGAAAAATAGGCGATGATATTCCCACACCAATTCACTTTATCCATTCAGACCCAAATTTCATTCTTCGTGACAGATACACTAGATCGAGTTTCTGGTGTATTATTTGGATGCACTGTCAATTCTAATTGTGATAATGAGTTCAATCAGGCAGAAACTATTATATTGCAATTAACTTTGTTAGTACATTAAATTTAATGGATTATGTATCAATTACAATTTTATTGCTTTCAAGTTGAAATTAAAAGGAATAATACATCTGCAAAAGAGCAACTTCCCCAATATGAATACTAAGGTAATTACAAATTGGTAATTTCCTCTCTGTATCAAATTATTATCACAATTTGATTCAATGGAGTATACAAACACAGAATCAGCATAACAATTTTTACTGTTTCTGATTCTATTCTACTTCTACAAAACTGGTAGTGTGCTTCTCATGCTAGATGCCTCCCATAAGAGAATAATATGCACCGATGTGGGTACCTAGCTCTCTCCTAATTGACACTGCATGTATAATAAGTCTGTATATACTCAGAGAAATGAATTTTAAATATTTTTAAATCAAAGATAAATCTTAAAGTGGTCATGTTGATTTAGCATTTGCGGGCCCCAATGGGAACAATGCTGCTATGTGAGGTCAAGGTATTAACCACACCCTGATCCATAGCTCAAGTGGTAGACTGAGTGAAAGATACATCGTTTCAACACTCAGGTCTTGGTATCGATTCCCTAGTGGGGGTGGCTAACAGTGAAGTGTGAACTGACAGTGGGGTGTACTAACAAGCTAACAAAAAAAAAAAGGTCAAGGTATTAACCAGCCTTGTGGATTAATGCCAAGATCATCTTTAGTATCATCAACGGTTTGGATCAAGAGCCACTCCTTTAATGCTATCAAATGGTTAAGAGGATTTGATCTGCCTCCTTGTAGACTTTAAAGTTCAGGAAAATCACATCTTTTATGATCTTTCCTTGGGATGAATGACTTGCATCTCTTGCGATTATCATGAAGCTAATGCAAAAGCTGGTAAACTTGCTAACTATTAATAATTTCTCCTGTTGAGTTATCCATTAGTAATGAGTTTCTTGAGTTTGCCCATCAATAATATGTGGAGGTTTGAGGTTTCCTAAGGCTACATGTGTATGGAGTCCTTCCCACCGACACACAGCATGTGCCAAAATGGCACACGTGTGAGACATCAGCCTCCATCAGGTGGACCACACTGATAAGATTTCTGGCTTAAAAATCAGGCTGTTGCACTCATTAGGTGGGCCACAATGTACAAAAACAAAAGGAAATTTTTCTAGCCGTACATTTCTTTTGTTCAGTGTGGCCTGCCAGAGTAGTAAAATGGCCTGAACTTTTAGACCATAAGGTCTTAGCAGTGTGCCCCACCTGATGGCAAGCTCAGATCTTGTGCAGGTGTGACATATTGGACATGTGGGTGTAATGTGGATGAGCAGAGCTCCATATTAGTGTCTGTGCTTAACGAACTTTTTGACACAAATCTTTTCCAACTCTTCAATAACCTGTTAATATTTGCCTTTTCACATCTATAGAACAGAAGCTTTAAAGGGGCACTTACCGATTACTCGCCCCGAGGGATTAGTTGAACTCCAGAAAATTGCTGTAAGATATGAGGAAAAGATTTATACTTCTGCCACGAGCCAGGTACATCCATCCCTCAATGGGCTTTTTGTTTCCATCTTTGGTTTTGCATTTCTTAGTTCTTTTCTTTATCCTTTGAAAAAAAAAACTAAAACTTGGTCAGTTTATCCTACGATTCTTCTCCCTTTTCTTTCAATGGCAAGGAGAAAGGGTTGAGATGGCATCGTCGAGAGAGAAGGCCAAAAGCATCCCCCAGATAGATCAAAGGACTCCCCACTACAACTATGTAAGACCTTAAGAGTTATGACCCATATCCCAATTGATAACTGATGTAAGAAGATTTCATGTTCCATGTGTGTTCCTCAGTTGAACACGTGTGGGTCCCAATGGCAACAAGTGTGGGCTCCACATAATCACGTGTGACCTGGTCTCCTAACCACCGCAATGGGAACTAGAACCGTCAGTAGATTTGCATTTGAGATAATTGCCTTTTCCCCTGGTCTCCTTTTCTGGATGGCACCTTGATTGCAAATGAGCTTATTGATTCTAGAGCTGAAAGGGGAGGAGCAGGTATTATTTGGAAGACGTGTGCCAGATTGGGAAACAACTCATGCTAGACTGTTAAAAGAAGAAGAAAAACCATCCTCTCATGAATGATATGGCTGTACCGCCTTGTATTGACCAAAACAGCCCGAAAAGAGGGCAGTGCAGGGCTGTATCAGTGGTGAATGATATGATAGCCAATACACCAATATACAACCTTGAGATTGGCCATTGCGTACTCATTTGCATTGCCCACATGGGATAAAGAAATAATTGAATCCAGCACATGTTGAGCTCTTATTGCCAGCACCTTTGCTTAGATCTTGTATCCGGCCTGGAATGAAGCTGATAGGCTGCTTGTTTGAGCAAAAAGCACCAACATAAGATGGGAAATAAATGCTGGTCGGTAGTCCGTCATGTTAGACAATCATACATAAGATTTAGAATCAGACTTCTTCTGTTGATGTTTGTGGGTTTGGATGGAATTTTGAAAGGGTGCTAAAGATTTGTGATGCATTGATAGTTGACACATGTTTCCTGATAAATGTACCCTCTCTCTGACTGGAACTTGAATTTTAGCTGAACATTGAAGTAGACTCTTTGAAGCAAAATCTTTGTCGACGTATTACGTTTTTCTCGACATCCAGGCTGCATTTGGATGCACAAGTGAATTGAATTGTGAACACTCAATCAAGAGAAAATAACAAAAAACTAACAATTTTTCCTGGTATTCATTGCTTGGATGTGGTGCTCGAGTTGCAGTTGGGTTTCCTTTAGAAGTAGCAAAATTACTATTTGGTCCGGATTCCTTTAACGTGAATTCGAATTGTTCCAATTCTATTTGATACTGCATCCAAATGCCCCCCTCAATGATTACAGAACATACAGAAAATATAACTCAAGAACAACAGTTCAGAACTTGTTGCTTGCTGATCTGATAGGATCAATCAATCTGTTCGTGCTTGTTCATCGTTGAATTGATTTTAATTTGTAGTCATCGGTACTCAGAATTGTTTTCCCCCTTAATTATATGGGTCCTTAGTATGAAACTTACTAATATTGGGGGGAATGTGATTGTCTAAATTTCTCATTTTTCAGTCTGATTATCTGCGGAAAATATCTCTGAAGCTGCTTACAATGGAGGAGACGAAATCTCAGACCAGCGGCGCAACAATGTCAAACTAATACTCTATTTACTTGGCATTAAAAGCCAGTTGCCATGTGCAGTGGACCGTGTCTACATAGGAAAACCTTGGTTTTTCTTTTCTTTTCTTTTTTTTTGTGTTATTGGATCATTTGGATTATTGTATATTCTCTGTTTATTTTACTGTTTTGACATATCAAGACAGTAACTTTATTTTTATTTTTAAATGTTTTAAGCGAAGTGAGGGTTTCTGTTAACCTTCATTTCATTGGTGAATGGTGTTAACCTTCAGTTCACCAACCCTCATTGGCGAATCCACTTTTTTATCTGGACCATCCATTAGGACTGCCATCTCTTAGAGAGACCACTGCTTGAAACCCAGATTGATTGGATGGTCTGAACCTTAAAAGTAGCCTAAAATGCCCATTAATTGGACGGTGGATATAATCTTAGCCTAAAAGTGGGTAAAAATACCGTCTAGTCGACCATCCACTTTGTAGACAATGTTACACTTACATTTCTCATGCACCAAAAAATTGGGTTTTGAGCAGTAACCTGTTCGAGAGGCGGCCTTCTAGTAGACGGTCTGGATCAACGGGAACGTTCAAGGATGAGAGGTGGACGTCCGCAAGGCCGTGCAAGTCTACAATCCTGCTCATGCACACATCATTGTACGTGCCAATATGTGTACAAGATCTGATCTTTCCATGACATTGGCCACGCTTTCTTAATGCGAAACAAACATAAGGTTGAGATGAGTATTTTTCTGGTTGTCCATTTGTTCCATATTAGGAGTGAACCGACCTATTTTTGGGCCCTATGAGCCGGACATTGCTGCACGCGTAATGAGAAGCCAAGAGCTTGCACGCTATGCCATGTTTGCACACGTGCTGGCGTGTACATGAACGGGGCTATACACGGCTTTTGGCTTCGCAAGCCTCACTACAAAAATCAGCTCCGAGAATCCCACTCATCTGATGATCCTATCCATCTCATTTTCCAAGACTCCCATGGCTATCTGATCAAAAGTGGTTCCATCGTACGGTACCATCTGATCAAAATGGGCCCCACTGTACGATAGAAATTCATGATGAGCGTAGGATGAAGGATGTGTTTGAGATGTTATTGGATTTATTATCCATAAACAATCTTGACCACCTGTTTTATAGGCTATTGTTGGAGATGGTTAGGATAACCATCTGTTTTTTTTTTATTATTATTATTAATAATGACTCATAGATAAATGGAATAGATATTTCAAAGAATCATCGAACCAAAGTACTACTATGAAATCATAGACAATACAAATTGCATATATGAAATAGATGTTTCAAGATGATAATAAGACTTTGTTTCTCCACTCAATCTTGACATATATTCCCATGATAATGATTGGAGGTTTGGGATCATTTAATTGGCCTGATCTTTGCATCATGGGTTGCTCTGTTTGTATAAATGAATGGACAGTTCGATAGCTTTGGGGGATGTTGGGACGCCGATCAGGTGGTGAGGAGGTCACCATTCTCAGTGACGTGCTATGATTTGATTGGTGGACTGTACGAGATAGGCCACGTACATACTCTGCCAAAAAAATTTTAAAAAGGGCTTTGGCCATGTGTACAGCCCACCAATCAAATCTCGGCACGTCACCACACCACATAGTTGAATGCAGTGAGCTCCTCAGCACCTAATCCACGTCTGTAATATTCCTAGACTTCCCATGACCGGTATTGAAAGTGAGGAGCTCACCATCCTCAACATTGGTGTGGTATTGTAGTGAGATTTAACAAGTGGGCTATAGAGATGGGCAAAAGCCTATTTTAAAAAGAAAAAGAAGAAGCATTTTAGCCCTATTCAACCTATCTTTGACAGTTTACAGCCCACCAATCAAATCTAGCCACATCACCACACAACCTAATCAGCGTCAAGTGTATTATAACAAACCTCCATAGAAGATTGCCACCATAGCCACTTTCTCTTCTTCAAAATAATTTTAAGACATGATATCGAGTTGGTGGCAAAAGGGCCGTGATTGGACAGTGAAAAGTCAGAATTTTGAATAAAGGAACCGCCAACCCATCGATTAGGCTGGAACAGAACTACCGGAGACCCGTTTGCAACCCTAATTTAGACAGATTTCTTTTCTTGGGTCAATACACCACCTTTCGCATCTCTATTTTACTAAATCAATCAGTAAACAAAATCAACCCTTTCAAATTTCGATTTGATACAAATCACAGGGTGGGCCACTCTAGATTTAATTTTTTTTTTCTAAAGATCCAAAATCAACCATCTTCTAATTTTCCTGATACAAGATTGGATTGTCCACAAAACCTGGGACAAAAATATTATAGACTTGTCTAACATTCAATTAATCACAAAAGATCCAATTAAAAAACTAATTAAATAAATCTTTCCAAGATTCAACCCAAAGGGAGAGACAATAAATTTAAAAAAACAAAAAAAAAGGAATGCTGAAAAACATGAGAAATTTCAACAAGGGATTTGATAAATGAACCATCTAATCACTCTGACAGGAAGCTTTATAAGACTGACTGCGAAATTCGCGAGTCCTGCGCAACAGATGCAACATGGGCAAAGGCAACTCAACAACGTCCTGCAATCAAAATTTAAAAAAGAAAACAAAATAATAATAAGAAAGTGCCCATCTCAAGTTTCTTTCAGAAATCGATGGTGGATGATAGATTACACACCGAAAGAATGGTGTATATGTGTATACACAATTAGAACTCTTTCAGAAAACCAATGGTAGATGATAGAATGTACATGGAAAGAATGGTGTATAATGTTTATGAGAAAGATACTAACCCGAGGACCCATATAACTGCACCCACAAGGGCCAAGATCAATGCCACAAGAGCGAAGGGTAGACCAATCAAGAAGCCCAACGGTCTGCAGTCTTCCATTGCTCTTCTTCTCTGTCTTCTCCGTCTTCTCGGTTTACACAGGGTGGTTTCGGTGTATGTGAGGAGATATCTAACCGTTTTATTTTAAAGCGGTGCTTTGTTTGAAAGGTTCCCTAATTTGGCCACGCGGTTTTAAACGTTGACGAATCTGCGCTTCTGTAGTTTACCAAAACACCCTTGGACGGCCTCATTCAATTTAAAGACTATAGGGATAATATGGTAATTTTAATGGGTTGTTTGTTTTTGACATTGGTTAGGTTTGGTGGTAACGTAAGGACTCGGAAACTTCCGTCTTTCATATGGTCTTGAATTCTAGGAAAGACAAAAGCGCGTAGAATTGAGGATCCGAATCACCTACAATACTTGCTCGGGAGAGCCCATAATCGTGTATGATTGACATCCAGTCCATCCAGTCCGTCCATTGTGGTTTGCACGCCACAGGAAACGGCCTGGATGGAGATGCGCACAATTGAGGCGTTCTTCGGTCCATGGAAGTTATGGATGAAGTTGATATTTTATGTTTTCCCTAATCATGGTGGTGGGGTTCACCTTATGAACGGTTTGGATGGCATGTTAACATAGTGATGGCCACAGGGAGGTTTCAATGGCCGTTCGCATCTTCCTTTGGCGTGGCCCACTTGAATTTTGGATCTAAGTAAGTTTTGGGTTACCCCCTTAACAGGAGCTAGCGTGACTGATGGACGGATGAATCTGTTCCACGAAGGTTCTGTTGGATAGGAGCTTCATGATCTGTGCTGCCCATGTGTTCCACATGAATGGACAGCCATTGATCATTGATCTGACCTAGCATATGCGTTTCCCATGGGACGCGGATTGCCTGCGAAAGCCTTTAGCAGGAAAACTAGGTGGGGCCCACCTTGATGTTTGTGAGAAATCCGCACGATCCATCCGTTTTGCCGGATCATGTCAGGAGAAGGGCCGAGGAATGAAGCAGATACAAAACTAAAGTGGCCGACATGACAGGAAGCATGGAGGATTGAACTTCACCGTTGAAATATTCCTTGGGCCAAAGAAGTTTTGGAACAGGCTAATACTTTTGTGTTTTCAGTTCATCACAGTGGAATAACCTTATGAAGGGTATGGATGGCATATAAACCTCACGGTGGACCCAGGTAGGTTTCAACGGTAGGCATTTCCCTACCCACGGTTTCATGTCATGCAGGCCGTTGAATTTTAGATCTGCCCATTTTTGGCCCATGTGCTAACATGAGTGGGCCTAGCTATAGCAGGACGGTCATGTCAGGGGCCTGTGGGGCCCACTGTGATCTATATATATTTTATCTGCGCCATCCATCTAGTTTGACAGAGTATTTTAAGACGAGATTAAAAATAAAATAATAATTGGATTTAAATCCCCCCTTCCTCATGTGATGTGGTGCACTTGAGCCTTTAATCTGTCTTCTTTTTGGACATATGCCCTAAAATGATGTGTCAAAATAGATGAGCGGAGTGGATAAAACAAATAGATCACTGTGGGCCTCACACAGAGACCCATTATACGTGTAATACCACCTTAGGAAAAAGATGAAATCACCAAGCTTACACTTGATTCAGGTGGTCCACACCAAGGGAAAAGGTGCGAGAGATGTCCACCCTTAATATTTACAGGGCCCACTGTGATGAGTATATAAAATCCACTCCAACCATTACCACACAAAAACATATGGCTGGGATTTTTTATTTTTAAAAAAAATAAAAAAAAAAATCAGGCCCATAAGTTAATAAATTAATAAGGTGAGCCACGTGAACGGAAAAAGTTTGGAGGGTGAGCATATCCTGTAAATTATTTCCAATCTTGTGGTCCACTTGAAAAACAGATAAAGCTGATTTTTGGGCAATAAGTCTAGCATGGCTTACCACACCTGATGATCGGAGTGGATCTTAGATCAACACCAAGGTGGGTCCCACCCAAGCTACCCATCCGCTTTCCCAAAAGTCATGGCAATGCATGGTTATGTTATGTTGTGCCGGTACCTAAATTAACTCTCCCGTGGACACCACCTTCTATTTTTTAGAGCCTATCCTGATGTGTATGTGTGATCCACTCCGACCATTAGATATGTAAAGTTACGCTAGGCCCTTGGCAAAAATATTAGATTGACCCGTGGTTTAAGTTGGCCATATCAAGGGAAAAAGTGAGATAGGTATGTCCACCTTCGATATTTACAGTACCCACCATAATGATAGTATAAAATCAACTCCAACTATTAGATACCACACAAAAGCTTAGTGCTGAAGAGCAGGTATCAGGCTCATTAATTAAACAGGTGGGCAGGTAAACAGTTTGGAGGGTGATTGTGCCTGTATACTATTTCCAGTATGCGGTCCACTTGAAACATAGATGAGGTTGATTTTTGAAGCTAGGCCAACCATATGATGCGACATACCTGATAGTCGGGGTAAATCTTGGATCAACACCAAGGTGGGGCCTGCTCAAGCTGCCCATCCCCTTGCACAAAAGTCATGTGAAATAATGATTGCTGTCTCCTTGATGGGGTGCTGTGTACCTAAAATAGCTCTCCTAAGATGGCCCTCCTTTATTTTTTGGGAGGCAACCCTGATATGTATTTGAGATCCACTTCAACCGTTAGATGTGACATCTTAAGTTAGGCCCATGAACAAAACATCAGGCTGACCCATGATTTAAGTGAACCACACCAACAGAAAAAGTGAGAGACATGTCCACCATTGATATTTAAAAGGTACACCGTGATTATTATATAAAATCCACTCCAGCCATCAGATACTACACCAAAACTTAGCAATGAGTGCCAAACATGATGCCTATAAGTTATTAAGGTGGGCCCCACAAAGGGATACAGTTTGGAGGGTGAATTTTACCCTGTACATTTTTTCCAATAGTGTGGTCCACTTGAAACACGGACAGGACGGAGTTTGGGTCCTAGGTGTAAAATGGGGTGCCACACCTCAGGGTGGATTTTACATAAACACTGGGGCCCAGCCCGTGTAGCAACCCCCTTTTGCCTAATTGACTTTTCCCTTGTGAAACGTGGGGAACGGTTTGAATTTAAATTTTAAAATGCTGCTGTAAAGCCCAAGGGGTCGGGCTGGGCTGATGGGCCTTTTGACATCTTAGTCATGTGAATTTTTAAAATATAAATAACTTTTTACTATTTCAAGTGTCCATTTATGATTTGAGATTAAAAAATTTATACACATATACATACACCACTGGAGAAAGACATAAATAAAACATGCTAGCATGCTATTTTAGATTACAAAAATTAAAAACAACCCTTTTCATTTATTTTTAATCCATCACATGATTAAAATTTAAAAACGATCACAATGAAATTGCACAAGTGGTGTATAAGTAATTAAAATAGAAACCATCCAAAATTTGGGGCCCCAGATTAAATGTAGAATCAACCAAACAATAAGCTTGCTCGATTATCCGTGTATTAGATTGCTGAACAGTTTTTAGACAATTAAAAGTGAAAAATATACAACAGTTCCATTTCAATAAACAAGTGTCTACAAATGGAAGTTTAGGATTGTCCCACCAATTTGATTTTGGGACTAGTATTTTGCGACAATGATTTCAACAATTTACTCAAGTTTAATTTAAGGTATTGTTTGCCAAGTGTTTTAAAAAAAAAAAAAAAAGTCTGATCAATTGTCATAAATAAGTGGGTCACAATTTACCCCCTGCCCCCCAAAATAAATAATAACAATAATAATAACAATAATAATAATAATAATAGTTTGCCAGGCTTATCAATACTCACACACAAGTCGTGCACGTGCACAGATAGGAGAAAAACAACCTGTGACGTGCTGGGCAAAAAAAAAAAAAAAAAAATCAATAGTGTTTTATATGTTTTAAATGAATTCGACATGAAAATCTATCGACTACATGTAAGGTACATCGGAATGGAGATCGGGGCATGGAATTTGTAAGAATGGAGAATTAGCCATCGAATGGCCACAGACCCCACAAGATAAATATCTGATTCAATCCTTATTTTATGATTCAACAAATTGCACACTGGCGGCAATGGAAACCACGAAACAAAATTTATATATCTGGGAGAAAGAAAAAGAAAGGGGAATCCCTCATAAATAGAAAGATAACAGAGACCTACTTATTCTTAATTTAATTTAGGGGATCAACACAGGAAACCCAACGTAAACTTCATACTAACCCTGACTCAAACATCACAAACAGAACTCAAGACAAGGTAGGGCTACTTTTGCTACTTGATCCAAAGCCGATGGACCACCACTTCAGGTGATAGCATCCAATGCCTTTCAGTCTAACCAGCGGGCCACAGTATACAATGTCATCTGTGAAAGGTAAGTAAGAAAAAAGAGAGTTACATTATGCACGATCCGCAGAAACAACATACCTTTTTGCTTGGCCCGGTGGTGCATGGAGGGGGGTCCCACCCTCTTTCAGCAAACCTGGGATGTGGAACTGGCAGGTCCCATTATGGGGGTTCTCACCCAAAATGTCTCAACTGTCAGATCCTTGCCATCTTATGAAAATGAACATTTACAGGCAGTGGTGTGCACGTTGGGTCCCCCAACGATCATGGGGCCTACTATGGGACCCAGAAGGGAAGGTGAAGACAAGCTCAATTCAAAATTGTGTATTTCCTCATAAAATAAAGAGCCATTACCTGTTTAAGCACTTTGCTGGACTTGGCGGTGTATTTGCTGGATCCAATCAATATAGCCACCAGCACCCCCAATGTGGTCCTCAATCAGATTGGCAAATAGCAACAAACCTTCCCTGGGCTGCTCGGCTTGTCTTACGAGATGGCACAACTGATATGATGAAGGGTCACTCTCCCTCAATCTTTTCAGAATCCCCATTAGCTTTCTCGACACTCCGTTGTCGAGCTCAGGAAGGATAAACTGCAATACAGAACAAAACAAATGGATTATTTTTATAGAATAGAAGTCCGGATTTCAGTCCAAAAGACTTCGTCACGCGGGTATAGCCGATGCTTCCTATCAGTGAGGTGGGTTCGAAAGACAGAGAATTGATGAGGAGGCCAGCTAGGCATGGTTCTTTCAATTCTGCAAGCTCGACAAAGTCTCTTAATAGGATTGGATAACTCGTACTCATGCAATATAAGAGAAATTATGCATAACAAAACAACGCTAGGGTCTGGTAGGCAATGAGGTTCCAAAGGGATCTAACTTCCTATAGTCCTATCTTCTACTGCAGATAGGGCTCAGGTTGTCAAGGTCCTCAGGTTGGGTTTGGGTTGGAAAACAACAAAACCCGATTTGAATTAGGGTTGTGTTTGGGTTGAGGAAATTCAGGTCGGATTAGGTTGGGAATAATCACATGTATTTGGGTTGGGTTCAAGTTGGACACCTTGGGTTGGGGTCCTCTTGAGGTCGGGTTGACCCTCAACCCAACTCAAGCTGCCCTAGTTGCACCCCTAACTGCAAACATAGCTATACTTCTCTTTCCCCTCTATTATCTGTGTAAGTATTAGGTTGACTGTTTGTTTGTAGATGCAAAGCATTTAGGGTACATCTATCTCATACAGTGTTAATGCGCTTTGAAATTTTTATGTCCATCAATATAAAAAAGATTAAAAAGAAGAAAAAGAAAAACCCATCATGCAAAAGGCTAAACCACAATGTAACTGTTTGGCAACCGAAATACAGAGTGAACTTGACATCAGAAATTTTAAGGTTGTCATGGAGGACCTATTACCTTGGACAGCTCAGGATACCCAGATGAATCTACCCCAAGTAAATTGGCACTGATATCAGGAGATAGCATTTTGCCGAACCAAATAATGAAGCGAAATCCATCATCGTAAATATAAAGGCCTTTAGGGTCTAAGCTCCCAGCAGTCAAAGGCAACCGCTTTAAGAAGTTCCTAAAATCATCAGCATCAGCTACTGGAGCCTGCAAGCATGAGACAGTTTTGTAGTGGAAGTCGACATCCAATCATCAATCCAAATATTTTTACTTTAGTTTATCACACATACACGCACACAAATGCTCACACTCAAGAACCTCTGGAACATTGATACATGCAACAAGCTCACATACCCTTACAAGGTACTCGTCAATCCGCATCAAACTGGGATAGAGAAGCTTCAATAATCTTTTAACAGGCAAAACCATCATATTGAAACCAGCAGCACACCGCTCGTCAAGTTGAGCATCAGCATATCCTCCACGGATGGGAATAGATTTACACAATGCTAGTCCATACAGAGGTAAGAATTTCAGTGATTCTGGATATATCATCCTGCCACTCAACCGATGCTGAACAGCATAGAGGTTCCGATATTCTCTGAGGGCCTTCACAATCCTTAGCTGCACGGTGTGGCGAGCATCTTCAAGCTTATGGGACAATGTTTTCTCAATTGCTGCAGATTATTGGTTTTGTTAGAAAAGACTAGAGAACCTGCTAATGACGGAACATCACAGTTCTAAAAGTTATCATAAGGGATGTTAATCATACCGAGTCTACTCAACACAGAAACAATGGCTCCCGTGTCAGCCTGGCGGTACATCTCTCCAAGATCTGCGACCACAGGTGCTGCTGCTGTATGGACTCTGATACGCCTTTCCCCAGAAGATGAGGTGTATCTTTTACTGGCTAAGGAAACTAATGTTTATAGTAAAGCAAGGGGATGGTTCATTTCATATGCAGATCCTTCAATTCAAAGAGCATCATGTTTAGCTGGCAACTTGGCATATCAGGAACCAGGAGTGTGGACTATTTTCCAAAAACAGCAATGAGACAAAAAGATACAAAATGGAGAGATATATGATAAGGAAATAAATTATAAGAAAAGATGAAATGGGAAATTAAACACTTCACAGGAACCAGGACAAGATTGAATTAACATAAAATACACAATATCATTTCCCATTATACGGGCCTTGCAATATCCTTTCTAACATGTAAACTGGTTAACTAACAGCAGAAAATGTATCTGCAATATGCACATGACCAGGAGTCACCAGTGGGAACGGACCCGTGTGAGAGCGTGGATGCGTCATCATAATCTCCATAGCCTTGTCCCAGCTATTTGCAGCCGGCTTCTCATGCTTGGTAACCCTCCTTTACCCGGGCTGCTGACCAGCTGGAGTAATTGCTAGTTGCTACTAGTTAGAGTTGACACAAAAAGAAGTGCACTCAATATAGATGGTAGAAGCCATTTTCTCAAGAACTATGCTCCAGTGCCAGTGACTGGGGTCAGCTTCTCATGGTAGTTTGGAAAATGTCTGATGACTGGCTGCCTACCTGACATCAGCCCTTCCTTTACATGGCTGGTGCAATTGCCACACACACACACATAAAACAATAAGAAGCGCCTCAACATAGATGATAGAAGGCATTTTATCAGGAACTATGCTCGTGTGCCAGCGCCTATATCTTAAAAACAACTACGATGATAGTGGGACCCACATGATGTGTATGACATCCAACCTGTTTAAAACGTGCACACTGCACACTGCACACTGCACACAGCACGCACGCACGCACGCACGCAAGCACGCACGCAAGCACGCACGCACACACACACACACACACACACACACACACGGGATCTAATTCGAGATAAAGAATGTATAAAGATCCAAATTTTGGCTTGGCTCACATGCATATGGCACGAGAGGTAACACACAGGATCTAATTCGAGATAAAGAATGTATAAAGATCCAAAAATTGGCTTGGCTCACATGCATATGGAAGCACGAGAGGTAACAAATAGTTATGTTAGAGAAGATTAGGGTAATCTTTTAGATTACAATATTAACTTTTATTTTAAGATATTTATCTGTTAGGATGTCTCCAAATCTCCCATCTCTTCTATATCGCGTTATTTTTAGTGAAATAAACAAGTTGCAGTTTCAACAATGTAGTCTCTTGTGATTAGCATGGTGTCGGAGATGGGATAAAACCCAAGTCCCATCTCTCTCTTGCTTCACCATTTCTTCTCTGGCTTTCTATAGCCACTGCTCGAGGACAGCTTCCCGCCGCATGCTCTAACAACTATCGTCGTCGCCGCCACACGAAATCCGTCCGTCGCACTGCCACTGCTACCCCCTGCACTGCCACACAACCCCAATCCCATTGCAATGGCCGCCCCTAGAATCTGACACTGGTGACCCTAATATCCTGAAGAACCACTGCTTCCTCCTCCATGCCAGCATAATCATCGCCGCTTCTGCTCCTCTGGCTTCATGTCGTCCCGCTTCCTTCTTGCCGGCAGCAGCAGCAGCATGGCCACCGTACCTAAGGGTGTACATGAACCGAGCTAGCTCGGTTAGCTCGCTCGACTCGACTCGAAAAAGCTCGATTTGACTCGGTTCGAAGCTGAGTTCGAGTCAAGTCGAGCTGATTTTTTTAGCTTGAAAATGAGTTCGAGCCGAGTCGAGCTGATTTTTTTAGCTCGAAAATGAGTTCGAGCCGAGTTCGAGCAGGCCCCAGCTCGACTCGACTCGGATCGAATCCAGCTCGAATCGAACTCAGATCAAACCAGTTTGGTGACTCGGTTACTTTGCCATTGATGTTGCTCACCAACTGTTTGATAAAATGACTCAACCAAATGTGGCTGGTGGCAAGGAAGGTTTGGCTAGTGGCAAGGAAGGTTTGGCCGGTGGCAAGCAAGGTATGTACATTAAACAAATACTTTTTTTCTCTTTATTTTTTTTATTTTTATGTTACTTAGGTGTTTGATAAAACACCTGTAAAACCATTGCCTCTGTTTTACAAACAGTGGGATTGTGAAGTTGCAGTTTGTGGAAATGCCTCAATGACGAACTCGGCTCGATCTTGGCTCCCGAGCTGACCCGAGCTGCTGACCGAACCAAGCCAAGCTGGCCAGTCAGGCTCGAGGACCGAGCCGAGCCAAGTTCGAGCTGAGGTCACCCAATGTTCAAGCCAAGTCGAGCTGAGGCCAGCTCGACTCAGTTCGACTCGATGTACACCCCTAACCGTACCTAAACATATGCAATCTACCTCCTCCACCATCGTACAACAGCGGTACCATTGCCAAGCATTGCCCTTGAGCATCGATTCATCACTGGCAACAGATCTGACAATCTGTTGCCCCCTTCATTCAATCAGATCTCTACCTCTGCTGTCGCCACAACACCCCTACCGCACTACCATCCAGCAGCCTTAACAGATTGGAGCAGCCATCTCATACTGGAAAAATCAAGCACAAGGCAACCGAAAATCCGGTAGTCATCTCATGTCAATCCAAAAGAAGCCCAAGATCTCTATCGGTAAAATCCCCGTCATCTTCTCCAGCACCATTGATCTCGACTCCCAAACCCGTTGTCTTCAACGGAATCCACTCTGCCTGTTATACTGCGTGCACCGACCCACATCCGATCTTCATTGCACACTGCCATTTGCAGTGCCTCTGTCCAAATCAGTAGTAATATACTGCCCTTCCGCCATTCATCACCACCGGACTTTGCTTCTTCCATGATCTGCACCCATCACAGCTCCGACCCTACTGCATTCCAGCACCCGATTTTCATCACACCGCCATCAGATATCTTCTTTCTGGGGCAGTTTTCAGCTTTAATTCTGGTGGAATTGGATTTGCAAGAGTTCCATGTGAGCGCTGGGTAGATGGAGTGATCGGTCCGGTTTGTGGGAGTGGTGAATTGGATCTGAGATCTGGGAGTTTCCAGGGCAGTTTGGTCCTTGGGCCACCAAAGAAATGGTTTTCCATGTGGTTTTATCATCTTGGAGTTCCTGAAAAGCAGATTTGGTTGCTTTCTCATCGATTTTTGTACTAGTCTCTCAACGATCAATCACCACCTCTGTATCACCTTTGACGATGCGTCTTCTCCATATCGTACGTTTTGATGAGATGTGTTTCTTGTTCTTTTGCTGAGCAGATGGACCAGACCTGTTTGTGTCAAGTATATGGATTGGACTTCATTTGTGCCAAGCATGTGGATCGAATTTTTTTTCTTTATTATTGGAATATCTAGAAGCATCAGAAGAACAGCAGTTGAACTTCCAGCCACCAGAAGTGTGTATCCACTGCAAAAAACGAGGCCACTGGAAGTGGCAATTGGTCAATCACTAGTTCTTAGAAGTGCTAATGGTACACATCCTAGAAATCATCAAAAGTGCTTGCTTGCCTCATGCTACGTGTCATTTCATCACCTCATGCTACAGTTTCATTTTTCTTTTGCTTTTAAATAAATGTTCATCGTACCTTTACTCCTTCCAAATCACCTTGAATTGAAAGAAAGGGAAGAGTTGGGAGGGGGAGGGGGAGGGGGAAGAGACTATAGCAGATTGGGGTAATATTCTAGATTAGAATATTTTCTTTTATGTTAAGATGTGTATCTATTATGATATCTCCGGATCTCCATAGATCTCCCATCTTTTCTATATATTCGTGTTATTTTCAGTTAAATAAATAAGTTAAGAGTTTCTACAATGTAGTCTCTTGTGATTAAGAAGTTACAATATGGTTCAAGCATTGAATAGGTTGAAGGAAGAGTGTAACCCAGATATACTATAACTTCCTAAGTTGGGGAAAGGAAACACATACTATGGGTAACACTTGAACAAATTCTAAGACCAAACTGTGTCCCCAATCTACTATTAGCTATCTCAGGAAGTGAAGGATACAACAGAGCAACTTGAAAATATACTGTCTGAGTTGTCAATAAAGTTTCTTCTAGAGATAACTGCAATGCAAAGGCTTTATCACTGTCAACAGCTGGAAGAGCCAATAAATCTGTAGACCTTAACATAAAGTGCCCATGATAAGTGGTAAACCGGACCCCTGAAAAGTCAAAAAATAAAAACTCCATCAATACCCCAGTAACATAAGCTGCTGTCTTTCCGCAGGTACTAAAAGCTCAAGATGTCCAGGCATTGAAAAACGTGTATATTAACCATACACCTTTTCCACATCGGATGCGCATCACAGCCTCCCAAGCAGTCTCCCTTGTGAGATCCCGGGCCAAATCATGCCTGAGCTTCTCTTTGTGAACATCCCCTTGAAAAGATGGATAATAATATACCTGGCCACCAGTATATTTTGCAAGAGTTCCTGAAACCCCCCAAAAAAAATGTTAAGGATAAGATCAGCACCATAAAGATTAAACTAGCCTGCTGCTAATATAATAAAAAATGGTAAAGGCTAGTGTTCTTGAATGGGTTAATTGCTTCCTAGCCACCAACCTCGGTAATTGGGTTGAGTAGGATAGCTTAACGTAATTTTCTTGCTGTTTGGCTTTCTTCATAAAAGTTGCATTACCTTCCAAAATAATAATAATAATAATAATAATAATAATATTTTAAAAAATGTACCTAGTGAAGCTATATCCGAATACTTGTCACTGAAAACATATAAGTTCACCCCAATCTGGCATTTTGTAAGATCAGCAGCCATTTGCTTATAAAATGGCTCTTCTGGTAATCTCAACGTATGTTCTTTATCTGTTCCATAAACACGAAGATCATCTCCACGTAACTTTAGGCGACCAATACCAAGAGACGGTAGAGTGGTCTGAAAGATCAGTAACTTTCCTCCAAGTCGACTCTGTAGACAGAGCAGACGCAGTAGAGGGTAGGGTAATTCAACAACCAAATGGACACCAAAATGCATCAAGGAAACTTGGTGACGAAGTATTTAAATAACTCTTAGAAATGGTCAATAAGTAAAAAAATTTAAAATAGCTATAGAGAAACACACCATAACCATGAATGCCGCTTTAAGTGCAGGCCCGAAAGCAGATTCTATATTAACATTGTCCTGAAACATGGAAGGCAAGCTATCCAAAAATGTGTCCACCACACTTCTAGATTCAGACAAGTTGACTAGGAGATCATCTGGTAAAGGTACAAATATGTCATCCAGATCTGACACCACCATCATCTGAGGCTGAGTCAAAGATGACTGCAACAGACAAAAGCTATAAATTAACAATATGGTTGCTACATCTAAGCATATGTTTATCAATCAGCTTGGGTGAAATTGTGGAGGTGCAATATTCCCATGTAATCAAGTGACAAACAACAATCTAAGTTCAGATGGCTCAGTATAAAGAATAACATGCCTTCATATTATAAAAATGTAGAGTGCTGTCAAAAGTTATGAATCCAATCTGTGTCCTAGGGAAGCCAGGCAGCTCATCCAAACAAGACTTGATGGTCTTGGCCACTATCTGTCAAAGAATATCAAAGGAAAACATAAACTGAAGTTATTCCAAACAAAACACAATACGAACCAAAAACAACATTTTTCCAAGTTAAAAACAAAATAAATAAATAAATAAAAATAAAAGAAGTAGAAGAAGAAGAAGACAACGAAGAAGAAAGGGCATTACATGCTCACACTCTCCAACTAATCGTGAACAGCGAACAAAGGTTTGCCAAAAGTCCAGGTGTACATAAGGGTGGTCCAAAATCCAGACATGCCTTAAAAGTTTAAGATGATTACCTCAAGCATCCCACTTCTAACAGCAGATGACGATACATCAATGAGGAAGAAATATAGAGGCGGCATTGGAGGCCGCACCATATACTCAGTCGGAGCAACAAATTCTACACTACCCTTTGTAAGCTCAGGTCGTTGATCTGCATCACACCTTCTACCACTTGCATCCAAAAGGGAGAAATAATCACCAGGAACTGAAATGAAAGTTTAAATGGATTAGCACATGTATCTTGCAACAGAGGAATAAGAATATCAATCAAAGAAAACCAGCCAGAATTTCAAGCAATGTTGCTTGCATTTTTAGCTCCAAAAATACTGCTAATTGTTCATTCAATTAAATCCATAAGATAAAACATATATGATAAAAGCTCTCTACCATGGTTTAAAATCACCCCAAACATTAGAACTCAGACACATGTCAAGACATTTCAACTGAGTCGGAACATTTCAACCAACATGAATCACACATGATACTAAGGGATTTGAGGTTGTGAGATTCCTTTCAATAGTAAATCACAAAAGAAGAAGAAGAAGAAGAAGATCAGATTGAAGTGCGGATTAATGGATTGTAGCAGATATCAATGTCCTTCATAATCTCAAGTTCAAGGTCATCTTTTCTTCTCTAGACCAACATTCTTTTAAAGTGAATCCATGACAGAATCAAAATCAAGTGTAAACGAGGAATTAGTTAAGATTGTCAACGTAGACAGATGTCAGTAATAATATTTCGCTATTTATTATAATAAAAAATTGTGTAAACGAGGAATTAGTTAAGATTGTTGACCAAGAAGTGCCCCAAAATGACCATTTTTAATATCTTGGGTTAATGATTCATGGGAGAGCTTGAGAAGGATGTTACTCACAGAACCCAAGCTGGGTGGAAGAAGTGGAGACATGCCTTTGGTTTTATATGATCACCATTCACCACGTCCCAATCAAACTGAATGGGAAATTTTATATAATGCCTATAAGACCACCCATGCTTTATGGACATAATCTTGGGTGGTTGAAGAATAACGTGTTCATGGGATGTGCATAGCTGAAATGAGGGTGTTGAGATGGATGAGTGGCAAGACGAGGATAGAATTAGATATAAATGCATTAGAGGGAACTCTAGAGTAGCACCAATAGGTAATAAGATAGGAAAAGTAGACAGATGGTTTGGCCTAGTGCAAAAGAGACAAAGAACTACACACGTTAGAAGGACTGAGTAGGGATCAAGTTGAAGGCTCTAAAAGGGAAAGGGGAAGGCCCAAAAGGATACAAGGGGAAGTGTTGAAGCCAGTGCCCTAAAAAGCCAATGTCAGCTCCAATCAATTAATCATGTGGATGTGATTAAGGCGATCTCAACTGTAGATCATGATGACCATTAGTCCTTGGTAGACATCCTATTGATCGTCAGTGTATAGAGTTGCCTTGAATCTTTATTATGGGTTTGTTGAGGAGTGATTCCTCTAGCAATCCATGGGAACTTGAAATTGGACACAACGGTCATTGACCTAGGAGAGTCATGGTCCATGGATCTCAGTACCCTGTTAGACATGACCATCACAGGTGCATGGAACACACGTGTGGACATCGGTTCATGAGATATACGGTCGTCTTGTGTGAGGGGACTAACTTGGGTCAGGATGGCAGTCTCCACCACCAGGAACCGACTTGGTGTTGGTTTATGCCTTACCCTTATCTTGCACAAGAGTGTGAGTGTGCCATGAACAAATGATCCAAGTTTAGATCTTTAGTCACTTAATTGTTGGATCGAGATCAAGTCAACAGCCTGGGAGCCCATTAGCCTGGATTGTGATCATGAGATCAGGACTTGATGCATGAAAGATGATTATTCCTTGGACCTGAGGACATGTAAGGGTCACGATCTTGATTGGTCAACTTTGACTCTTCCTACAAGGTCCATGCAGGGGCCAATAAAATAGATGTAGCTGAGTACTTTCATCAGGAGTTGTTGATTCTTGCATAGTCCAACAAGGGATCCACCGGTTTGTCTAACAATATGTTTATGGCTTTGATCTGGATAAATCGAGGAATCATCAAGTGATTTTTCCGCTGGGCCCAACACTCTAATTGTTTTAATCGGTTTTTCAAAAGTTTTTAACCGTTGAAGTTTTGTTTTAACCGTTAAAACTGCTTTGATCACACTTGATGATAATTTGATGGTCCAAATCTAATGGTCCACCTGATTAGCATAGGATATAATCATTAGTGGATGGCCATGGCAGTGGAGGGATTAGATCATGAGTATATGTATAGTTGAGGCGGATCAACACACTTCCCTAGGTTACAAATTGGTGTGAAGGGTGAAGTATCATACCGGTATTCCCCTAAAACCCTAACTTCCTCCTTATTGATTTGAACATATCTCAGAGGAATTGATACGAGAAGCCCTAGACACCATTTTCCATTGGGCGTGTGAATTAGAGAGGGGAGAGAAAAGTGTGTAGAGGGAGCAAAGGAGTTTTTCATCCTTTTTCGCATCTTCTCCATCTCTGTGTGGTCCATCCTTGTGGATGATTGTGGGATTCCTTGGCACCTAACAGAGGAAATTCCTTGGGCTATCTAGATCTCTCAGGTATTGGGACAGATATGGGACAGACCTCTTGGGTTGGAGGATCATCATTGACATTGGATCAATGCATTTCGTCAGATTCCAAGTATGATCTAATTTTCTCAAGTTAGTTATTTGATTCTAATATATATATATATATATAATATATATATATATATATATAATCGTATTCGAAAAAATCTTGGGATTAGGATTTCAATTTTGGATTCGGAGAAAATCGAATTTTGTTGCACAATCCGATGAAATCCTATAAGGTAGTAAGAAAAGACCTGATGACCTATGGTTTAATTGAGTATATGGTTTGTTCAAACGCTCAAGAGGTATTGGACAACACGACCCGCTCTCCCCATTCCTTTTTGTGGAGATTGCTAAAGGGCTAAGAAGGATGATGATTACAAGCCAAGAGGAGGGTCTTTTTTGCAAGTTCAAGGCAGAAGATTGAGCCCCCCTGTTTACCACATCTAATTTACAGATGACAAGCTTCTCTTCTGCAAGGCTAAGGTGGGGCTAAGGTCAACAATTTGACTATGAGTGCCTTGAGGAGGCATGGTGGACAAGGGACTCATCGCTATACAGAGCTTTGGCAGTATGGAAAGGGAAATCTAGTGTAAAAGCTAAATTCAAGAAAGACATGGGATTCTCTTTAGTAAATGGGGAGAAGATTAGCTTTTGGGAGATATTTGGAGAGGTGACTTACCTTTGCATATCAGATTTCCAATGATGGCCCGCTTTGCTATTTATCGCAATATCATGTTCACTAGATGTTATTCTTTATGAGGTGGCTTGCGGGTAGAAAAAGAGTTTTGACTATCAATAATCTTCAAAAACGATCAATGATCATCCCTAATATATGCCTTGTGTATATGTCTAACGCCCAAATCCATTCATCCGTTGTCCTTTCGCAACCCAAGTGTGGTCCGCTATCCTTAGAAGATTCGATGTAGCTTGGTTCATGCCTTTCAACATCGGAGATCTTTTATTGGCTTGGCTTGGCAATGCATGGGCTTTCTTAAGTAAAGGCTTTATAGAGACTTTGCTACTGGCTGGCTTATTGATGATTTGGGGAGAAAGAAATGGAAGGTGCTTCTGAAATGAAAGCAGTCGAGAGGAGTGGATTGCTAATAGAGTAATGTTTCTTGTAATTGAATGGGTTGTGGGCCTAGGCTGCTTTGAAAAGATATGATTTTCTTTTTCTTTTTTTCTGGGTCTTCTTTGTTTCTGCTTGGGCTGTAGTTAGCGCCATCTCTGCGCTTCTTTTCCTCTTAATGAAAGTTTCTGTTATCTTTCAAAAAAAATAGTGTGGAATGGTGGAATAGTATTAATGTAGCCAACCCCATTTTGTTGGGATAAGGCTTTGATCGTGATGATGAACCAAAAAGAACAAAAAAAGTACACAGATATCACTTCACCTATGGTTTGCAGATTCTGCACTTTGCAGATATCTGAATGGTCACCAGTGCTGCAGTGCCTGGGCCTACCAATGCACTACCAACCTGGTTTTTTATGTCACAAGTCAGAACAGTAACCTATAATCTGCAAACAACGGAACAGTCATATGCAGACATTAATAGCAAATAGTACTTTCTATTTGTAATTAGTGTCACCTAAGTATTTTCTCTGGCAAGTTTCTAACTTCATATTTATATTTTTCACAGATCTAACCTAAAACTGTATGTTCTTTATTTAAAAAAATTTAAAAAAAAAAAATCTAAAACTGAAGTAGCTTGTAAGTTATTAACATAACCACCAATCACTAACAAATGAAAAGGTGTTTCTTAATTCCACATCTTATTCCCTTTTCTCCTATTTTTCCATCTTTTAATTTGTCTAAACAAGAAAAGTGAGGACTATGAGTTGTATAACTCGGGATCACCAAGTATCTTGGTTACAAAACATCAAGGAAAACCCAGAACCAAGATTTTAGACCTTGCCACTATCAACATCACTCACTTTATCAAGTCCACCTCCTTATTTGTTTATATGCACCATCCTAAACCCTTTTTTTATTGGTGGTGGGACATGAACCTATGCAACCATCCTAAACTTGATTTCATTTTCAGACATAGTACATGCACCCAGTAAGTAGTTTTTTGCAAATGAAAATAATAATAATAATAAATCAAACTTAAAGAAGTCTGAGTTGATCCTAAACCACTATTTCATGCTTACATAAACATCTGAAAATCTGTTATCTGCCTATCATTTGACACCATGGTCAAACCATCCTGAGCTACACATATAGGCTGCAAAAACAGCAATTCAGCCATCCCAATCAATGTAAAATTTGAGCCATATTACATTAAAAAAACCCAGTCCCATTTGACACTTTCTTTTTCACGGATCTGTAGAACTTTATTAAAGAGAACAAGAAACAGTGGAGCAAGCTAAGAGTGGCCAAACGTCCCCCGCAAAAAGTCTCTCAATAGTCACACTCCTTCACAAGCATATCAGCAATGACGCTCATCAATGGAATCTTTAACCAGAGGAGAGGAGAGGGTTTTCATCAAAGACGAACACATGCTCCCAAGGTCCCAAACATTCTTCTTAATCCAAGAAATCACCTTCAATGATAAAATTGCTGAGGTTTTTAAGCCCCTCTTAATTCTCTGGCTTCCGCAGAATGGACTCTCCTCATCCACAGCACAAAAAAGCATGTACAAAATAGTACCATTCTCATCTCTAACCAGCACTCCACAAATTCTGACGAACATAGTAAATAAAAGAGAAGCTGCTATCTTAAACCAAACGTTCCGCACAATGTGAATTTTTTGGCAGACAATTATTGCATTTGGTTAAGAAATCATCCAAGGTGCAGTAATTACTTTTAGCTGGAAAATGGTTTCATTAAGAATAAATATTCAGACCATTATGATATTTGAAATAAGTCTAACACAACTAGAAATTTTAGATGCATGCCTAACCAAGCAACCATGATTCACTGGGACAAAATAAAGAGCTGCAAGCAAAAAAGAATATTCGATTCAAGATTTACCATCATTAAGCAAAGCGCAAATGTTGCAACGCCACTTTCTTCCTCCATCCGTAAATGTCACATATGGATTCACATATGTTCGACATCTTCTACAGCGAATAATGCCTGCCGGTCCAAAATTGACAATGGGCACTTCTTCCTGAAAAACAAAGAACAAACCGCAGATATGCAACCAGATTAGATGACTTCATACAATGGGTACATCAGGCAGTAAATATCAATAAACCTTGGCCCTTCTGAGAACAGTGTTACTGACCCCTTCAGGAGGTTCCGCTAGAGGATGAACCACTACTCCAAGAGGCAAATGCCACCTGGAAAGCAATGATTGAGAATTTGGCATTGCACTCGTCGTCAGCCTTAGATATCTAGGATGGCAATTCAAGGGGTACATCTCAACAAAGGAACTTGGCTCCACATCACCATCCAGTGGCCTCGGCAGCGCTTGGGAATCAATTCCAGGATCAATTGATCCCGGAACAGAACCAACCGTTAGTGAGCTGAACTCCTCAACCAAGCCTTGAAGGGCACCTACAGGAGGTCCTGCACTGGTATATGGCACATGTTCCCTGGAATTCAGACTTATAGGAGCTCCTCCAGGTGGGGGTGGTACAAAGCCTTGTTGTGGATGGAAAGGGGAAGCCTGTGGTGGAGGAACATGTGCAACAGGAATGGGTTGCCTACTGGGGTATCCATGCAAAGATGACTGCAAAACTGGCCTCAAAGCAGGAAATGATGACTCCGCTGATGGAGGTATATTACCTCTAGGTGGTGTAGGGTTTACATTTTGAGTAGGAGGTCCCATTGGCACCAGGGGAATCTGGAATGGACGAGCAGCAACAGTTGGGGCTAAAACTGGTTGTTGGCCCATAGAAGGTAGTGTTGGTGGCGGTAATCCTGGCTGGCCAGTGTATGCTGGGCCACGCAAGGGACCTGGGGATTGAGCAGTTGAAAGATAATTTGGTGATGGAAAGCGCTGATAAGCACCTAAATCTGATGAAGGATAAGATGCTGGCAGGGAAGACATTGATGGACCATTAAACCTAACTGGTGGGGCAGCTGCAGCTCTATAACCAAAAGCATCTGAACCAACAACTGGCCCAGACGATAAAAATGGCATTGTAGTTTGAGGAGATGGCATTGTAGTTTGAGGAGCAGCCCCAAAGGGGGAAGATGCAGGTCTTCCAGGAAAATTTGGAGGTCCAGGTCTTTCATTCCCCATGGGCTGCATGTCTTTTTTTTATCAGTCTTAGTTACAGTTCCATGTGCCAAACCTGTTAGACCTGAAAGCAACATCAAAAGAAAGAAAAAAAAAATGAACTTTTGGATAATGAAGAGGAAGAGCATAAAATAAGAAAAATCAGAAAATAAATAAAATGAATTTAATGGGCATGATACCAGAAACATTTCAGTAAAGTATTTACTTCTTTCTCTTTTGGTGGATAATGAAATTTTATTCAGAGTAAATGAAGAGAGCTCTGAAACACAAAATTGTAGAGGACACAAGAAGATCCTCAATAGAAAACCAAAAACAAGTCATTTCACTTTTGGCTAGGGTGATCACCATTCTCGTCAATGATACAATGGTTGGTTGGGGGCAGTGTACAAGATGTTCATCCTTGACAAGAATTCAAGGACTTGGTCATAGATAGAAGCCATTCTCCATGGCTCCACATTACACCCCTTTTTTTTTCGAAATTAACGAGGATATTATAAAAGAAGAAAAGGAAACAGCAAAACAACCAGCGCTGCCGAGGTGGCAGGGCCAAGGAAAAGAAAATACAGAGAAAACAAACAGCAAAACTAAGAGCCCCAGCCCCAACAACCAGGAGGGGTCCCATGGTACCAACAGTCATCAGGTGCAAACCTTTCACTAAAATATTTGTTACTTTGCAAAGATAAACCAATACTGGATTGGATCACAGACATTCAGTTTACCACGAGGAAATTACAGAACTTAATGATGTTTCCTAGTGTTCATAATGAGAGGGTTGCTTTCAAATTGCAGTTGCATTCCTTTCAAGTCTTAACCTGATTGCAATTTGGAGGCTAGAAACCCAGTATGAATGCTCAGGTAGGAAACTACAATTTGCTTATTTCCACTCCACTAGACTAATAATTGCAATTAAAGTCAAAAGTACATTCAACGCACCTAGTGAACAGTTTCTAATCTATGTTTTATTCAATAAATGTCCTACATGGTTAATTTTTTTCCATTTTGCCCCTACAAGGTTACACCATTACAGATCAAATAAACGTGTAACAAACAGTCGTATGTTACTAGTTCAACATTAACTTTTTATTTCTTTTCCAAACTTAAGGAGGAGTTTGCATGCACAACTGAATTAAATTCTGAACATTCCATTCAATCAAGGGAAAAACAAATTGAAATGATGGTTGATTACATTCAAATAACATGGTTGCAATCTAGTGCCTACTCCCTAAATATGAATATTGAGGAAGGCAACTACAATGTGGTGACTTCAACCCATCCTCCTTGTCATCATAATAATAATAATCATCACCATCTTAGCCTTTTTCCAAGGAATCTGGCATTGGCTTTCAAATGGTGCATTTATTAGCTTCCCTCTAGACACCAACCTTCCTCTTTTTTTAATCGGGCTTTGAGAACTAGGCATAGCAGAGACTCACAATGAGATGTTCTACAACAGTCTCATCCAGTATTGACCACAACCCAAAAATGAGATGTTCTAAGGGTGAGCAAGAAAAGTCGGTTCATATAGAGTTTTCCAAGCAAACAGCTAATCATTAGGTACCCCTGCACATGAAAGGTCATGCTCGAGCAGTTGACTACCAAAAAAATCGTAGGGAAGTCAACAATATGCATACCAAGACGATTCACAAGCCAGCACAGGCAAGCCCCATACTGCGCCTTAGCCAACTAGCATGTGCTAGCCACAAAGGGGAATTTGCAAATAATTGATGTCTAGGCCATGTTGTGCCAGATGAGCCCAGTAAGCACAAAATGGCAAGGAGCATGCCATATAAGACGAGCCCATTGAGCACAAAACAACAAGAAGCATGCAATGCCAGACGAGCCCACACACATGAAAGGTTGTGCTCAAGTAGGTAGATGTACATAATAGCAGTAGATAGATGTACATAATAGCAGGGAGCTCACCTATACATGTTCACATGTCAACAAATATGCATGCAAGATTGAAGGTGGCTGGGTTGAGAAATGTGCCTCACAGCAATATCTAATCATGCGGAAACCCATGGCGGGTGTGAGAAATGTGCCTCAAAACAATGTCTAATCATGTGGTAACCCATAAGAACAGATGTACAACAGACAACTAGTGTAAGCTATGGCTCCACATCTGTAAAACAAACAGTCGATGGACATGCAGAGCCACATGCAAACATCAGGTGGGCCACATGCAGAGCCCACTTGTGCAAACTCATTGATACAGAGTACAATTGCTAGTGTGGCCTAATGAAGAGAATTTTAGAGATTACTGATTAGCTGTACAAGGCTTATGGTGTCATTGAGTTTTAAAAGGAACTAACTTGGACAAAAAAAAAGGAACTAGCAGCTACAGAACCTGCTAAAGAACAATGCAAAAGGAGGAAAACAGTCCAATTAGATATTACACAAGCTGTGTAAGAGTGATGTAACATACAAAATCCATGTACCCTAAAAAGGATTGAATTTACAGAAAGGCAGTGATACATTAAATAGCCATTCCAGATTCTATATCAAATAAAGCACATACAGAAAACCCATGAACTATTTTGACTCAAAGTCTAATGGTGATGATTTAGTTCCGCTCAAGCAGTTGTCATAGTAAGAAGGTACAGAGTACATGAAAGTTGAACTTTTATATAGTACAGATCAGTTGCTCTAAATCATTTCATTTCTATTCACAAGCCCTACAAATAATTAGGGAAAAGGAAACTAATTGTTTCTACCCAAGTTAATAAAATTCACGTGGCTGAATTGGTCTAGGATGTGTGGTTAGGGTTGCCCATCACATTTCCTGTCAGTTTTGGTATCAGAGCAAGTTTCGGCTGAATAGTTTCTGCTATACAAATAACAGATTCATCTGCAGCTTTTATTCTTCTTTTTTTTTGAAAGGTAAAGAATACAACAAGGAGACAAACAAAAAGAAGAATATACAGCAGAGCACCCTTCACTGAAGAATTGAAGATCCAACTCCCTAATCAACAGAAAGACCCTCGAAACTGCCGAAGCAGTAGAACTGCTGATATTCCTGAAACAGCAGTTATTCCGCTCTTCCCAAATGGCCCATAAAGCAGCTAGTAAGGCTAATCTCCAAGTCCTGGCACTGCCCACTAACATACTGCCGTGCCAAGAAGAGAGGAGGCCTGCTGTGGAACAAGGCTTAACCCAGGAGATCTTAAAAAACCGTAAAATATTGGACCATACAACTGAGGCAAAAGGGCAAACAAAAAGACGATCAGCAGATTCTGCGTCCATCTTGCAAAGGATGCAAACATCAGGAAGAATCATCCCTCGCTTGCGCAAATTGTTGATAGTGAGGACTTTGTTATGTCCCACTAACCACACAAATGCAGCTACCATAGTTGGAGCACCATAAGACCAGATATAACCACAGTTGCACCTGATCGAATTCGGTCTTCTGGGGTGAATAGAATCATGCAGCGATCTGACCACATACAAACCCGACCTGTCCCTCTGCCAATGCAACGAATCAGACTCCTCCTGGATTGGCCTGATGCCGTGAAGCAAAAAGAGAAACTGGGAAATTTCCACCAACTCTACATCATTCAAGTTACGCCTGATAGAAGGGATCCACACTCCCTCAGAAGCAGAACCAGCAAAACAGCCCTTCACCAAGATATTATCAATAGGGCATAAAGCCGCATGGTAGGGGAAGATAGATCTCAATTGGCTGTCCCCTATCCAAAGATCATCCCAGAAGCAGATTCTGGAACCATTCCCCAAAGAAAAACCAATGTCCCCCACACTTTCCAATCCAATTGCATAATAGATTTCCAAAGGAAAGACGCTCTATAAAGAGGAGTGTCTTGATCTCCAGCCGTAGATTGAAGTCCTGTATTTACCTCCAATAATGGAACGCCACAACTGTCATCTTCACACCCAAACCACCATATCCACTTGCCCAAAAGAGCCCGGTTCATGTCATCTGACCATCTTAAACCTGCTCCCCCATCCTTTATAGGAGCACAGACTTCACTCCAATCAAGAATGTGACTTTTTTTTCTTGGAAACAGCTCCCAACCAGAGGATATCCCTCAATTTTTCTAACTTCGAAAGCACAGCCTTAGGACATTTAAATAGAGAGAACTAAAAAAGCAGGAGGATTAAAAAGCGCGGTTTTGATCAAGGTCAAACTCCACCCAAGGGAGAGGTGTCTACTCTTCCACAGCAACCATTCTCTCTATAACTTTGTCCCAAAGATGCTTAGGAGGTTTGCCTATACATAGAGGCAGCCCAACAACAAAAACCGCAGCTACAAATAAGAGCTTATTGGCTTATTTCTAAAAAAATAAAAAATAAAACTTTTAGACTGTTTGGTAAATGTCTAATCAGAATGCTTATTTGTTTAGAAAGTAGCAAATTAAGCCCCGATTTTATAAGTTGGGGAGGGATTACTTTTTTAAACGAAGCTTATTTGGCTTAAGCGGGTAGACATTTTGGACTTTTTTTTTTTTTTTAAAGATAACTGGAGAATATATTAGAAACGAAGAGAGGGAAAAACAAAAGGCTGCTGCTGAGGTAGCAGAAGCACAAAATTACAAGCCGAGAAAGAGGAAATTAAAGTCCCTTAGAGAAGAAACATTAGCTGCCCATTCAATAATTAATTTTTTTGCCCGTGAACCCACAACTTGCGGAGAAGAATGAGAGTTGTTGAAGCATCTGTCGTTCCTTTCCTTCCAAGTCGCCCACCAAATAGCCAGAATTGCCATTTTCCACACTTTGGATTTGAGTTTGCCCAATCTGAAGCCGTGCCAGTAAACCAACATTGAATAGGCAGAAGCAGGAACGCATCCACTGACGCTGAACCTGTTGAAAAAATCCTGACGAATTTGTGAAGGGCCAGTGAACAAAAAGGTGGTCCACAGATTCGTCTTTCTCCATACAACAAAGGCAAATATTAACCAGCTGCATCCCTTTCTTCTTGAGGTTGTCTATAGTGAGAATACGATTTCTAGACGCCAACCAGCCGAAGCAAAGGTACTTAGGGGGGACGGGGTACTTCCAAATAAAAGGGCAGGCAAAGGAAATAGAAGGGGGTTGAAGCGTGATAGCAACGTAGAGAGATCTGACTGAAATTTTGGAAGACTTGTCTCGCGTCCAAATGATTTTATCCTGCTCTGAATGGATCGGGGACACCTTAGAAAGATGATCGAGGAGGGCTACATAATCCGAAGCCTCCCTGTCATCGAGGTTTCTGAAACATCTGATATCCCAAATCGTCCCTGATTGAGATTGAGTACAGAGATCAGCAATGACACTATCCTTGTTTACGGCAATGCGATGGATGGAGGGGAAACAATCCTTCAGCCTACTCTCTCCCAGCCAAAGGTCGTCCCAGAACCTGATTGTCGTCCCATTGCCCAAATGGAAGGTGGCGTTCTGGACAACGGTGGGTTTGGACCGTAAGATTCCTTTCCAGACACGGGAAGCTCTATAAGCAGTAGAATCCTTTGTCCAACCGTGGATTTTGGACTAATTTTTAGACAAGTTTGTCCTAGAACTTTTCAAGTAATTCCCATCTTACCTTCTTCTCTTCTCTTTACATTCTCTTCGAGGTAGGCTCACATGATGAACGACCCATATTGAAGGTGGGCCTACATAATGCACGGTCACATCAAAGGTGAGCCCCACATGATGGATGGCTAATGCGCATTTCACACTGGGCTCGAGTGGGGTAGCGCGTGGGATGCGGGGACACACTCGGGGTGGGCGACCCATGTAATTTGGGGCCTACGAAGGGGGTTCGGCTGAGATCCTAACCCATGCGATGTGGGGCCTGGGCTATGAGATAAAGGGATTAATTCGCCATACTCTAACAGTTCGAGCTTTTAGAGCAAGTGGTTAATTGTCCTGCATCAAATTTGTATCAAAGCGGAGGTCTCGGGTTCGAGACTCCTCACCAGGGGTGATTAATGCAGGGGCATTTTCACACTGGGCTCGAGTGGGATCGCTTGTGAGCTTTTAGAGCAAGTGGTTAATTGTCCTACATTAATGGCCTGCATCAAAGTGTGGCTCCACATGATGGACGATCCATATCAAGCAAGCCCTACCTGATGAATGGTCTACATCAAAGGTGGGACCCACATGATGGAAGGTTGACATTAAAGGTGGGCCCACATGATGAATGACCCATATTGAAGGTTGGGCCCCACATGTTGGATGGTCCACAACAAAGGTGGGACATACATGATGGATGGTGGACATCAAAGGTGGGTCCCACATGGACTATCCACATCAAGTGAGCCCCACATAATAGATCTACAACAAAGGTGTGACCCGCATGATGGATGGTGGACATCCTCTCATGATGAATGACTCATATAGAACATGGGGCCCCACATCAAGGTGGGCCTACATAACGAACGGTTCACATCAAAGGTGGGCCCCACATGATGGATGATGGTCAGTCTGCATCAAAGGTGGGGCCCACATGATAGATGATGGTCATTGAAGGTGGGCCCACATGATGGTCGGTTGACATCAAAGGTGAGCCCACATAATGATCAACCCATATTGAAGGTGGGGCCCCACACAATGAATGGTCCACATCAAGGTGGGCCCACATAATGGACGGAGCGGGCTTCACATGACGGATGGCCCACATCAAAGTGTGGCCCTTCATAATGGATCGTCCACATCAAGTGGGCCCCACCTAATGGATGGTCCGCATTCAAGGTCTCGCATGATGGATGGCCCGTATCCAAAGTGGGCCACACGATGGATGATCCACATAGAAGGTGCACCCACACAATGAATGGTGGATATCAAAAGTGGGTTCCACATGATGGGCAATCCACTTTGAAGGTAGGGCCCACACTATGGACACATCAAATGTGGACTCCACGTGATGGGTGATGGGTAGTGGACATTGAGGGGCCCACATAAAGGACAATTAGCATTGATGGTGGGCCCCACATGATGGATGACCTACATCAAGGTGGGCCCCTAATGATGAATGGTCCACATCCAAGACGAGCCTTGTATGATGGACGACCCGCTTTTAAAGTGTGGCTCACACAATAGACGATCCACATCAAAGGTGAGCTCCATATGATGGTTGATTCATATCTAATGTATGAGATAATGGATGGCCCAAATGCTTTAAAATATGAAAATTGTAGTCATTCACTCTTTTGTCATTAGGGGCATGGTTTATCTATGGTGAGATCCACCAAAACAACCATTTGGATTGCTCTTATAATAAAGTTGTTGTAATCTTTAAAAATGACATCAACTATCCCTAAAAAAAACTCTTATTTGAAGGTTTTACCAAACGTGCTTATTTCAAATAAGATCTTTTTTTGGACTTGAAAACATAATTTTACCAAACGAGCTTATTTAAAACAAGAGCTAGAACAAAAAAAACCTTATTGGAGTAGCTCTTATTGAAAAAGCTTTTATTGAATTACAGTAGAGATGCCAAACGAGCCCTTAGAAATGTTCACCTTCAAGCAAGTGACACTCTTGCAAAGTTTATCGACCATATAGTCCTTTCCCTAGCAAAAAATAATCGTATCGCCCGCAAATTGGAGATGAGATACTCAAGACTTGACGTTTTCCACCTTAAATCCTTGGAACAAACCAACTTCCTAGCCCTTAGACAAGGGTTTATAATGCAAGGGCATTTTCACATAGGGCTCGAGTGAGGTGGCCTGTGGGATGCAGGGGCACACTCGGGGTGAGCAGCCCGTGTATGGCGGGTGGCTCGTGTGAGGCGGAATCCAGGTGAAGTGGGGCCCACGAGGGGGGTTCGGCCGAGGTCCTAACCCATGCGAAGTGGGGCATGGGCTATGAGATAAGGAGATTGATTTGCCATGCTATATCAGTTCAAGCTTTTAGAGCAAGTGGTTAATTGTCTTGCATCAAAGTGGTATCAGATCGGGAGGTCCCGTGTTCGAGACTCATCACCGGGGGTGATTAATGCAGGGGCATTTTGACACCTTGCCTGAGACCTCTAGAGGCTAGGAAATAACCGAATGGAAATCCATAAAGGAGGATCGAAAGACGAGCTGAACAAATACAAACCTGGATCCAATTCCTCTATATAGGCCCACATCCAACTCTATCCATCATGTAATCTATAAATTTCTAGTCAACATGGTCATACAACCCCTCCAAGTCCAGCTCGCAAACTATGACAAGAGAGCATGCTCAATGACAAGAATCGATACACTCATGGGCCACCAATACATAGTCCAAAATCTGCCTGCCCACTATGAAAGCACTTTGGGGAGGGGATATAAACTTCGGATGAAGGACACGAAATCTTTGGGCAAGAATCTTGGCAATGATCTTATACGGCCTATTGATCAAGATAATACACATGAAATCTTTAACGTTTTCAACACCTCCAGTATTCGGAATCAAAGTTATTAAGGTGTGGCCCAACTCGGAAGGCAAAGACCCCAAGGAAAAGAACTTTAAAAAAGCTTTCAAGTCAATTTCGATTACCTCCCAGAAGATTTGAAAGAAGGCGATCAGGTACCCATTTGGTCCCGGAGCCTTATCACATACCAAAGACTGCACGGCATCCCAAATCTTGTCCTTTGAAATTTCTCTGCTTCAGATACAGATAGTGAAGCGAAAGGAAGGTCGTCCAGATTTGGTCTTACAACATCTTTCCCAGATAGAAGAGAGAAGTAGATGTGGTTGCTTCTGAAATCTGCAATGTCTTCAATCTGCGACCATCCACCATAAGAGAGCAAATTATGTTTGAACAAGCTCTCACACTCGCCAAGCCATGGAAGAACTTGGGGTTTTTGTCTTCCTCCTTGAGCCATGTAGCCCTAGACCGTTAACGCCATTTGATTTCGTCTTCCTTCAGCCGATTATTGTATCTTGGATGAGAGGATTCTTTTTAGCTTTGACATCTAAAGGAAGAGGGGCACGTTCTTCTTCTAAGTCAAGGTCCTAAATATGCTAGAACAAGGTGCTGATCTCCTACTGACAAAGATCGTGACTTCCCAGTTCCATGTCTTCAAATTATGCTTCAACATCTTCAATTTTCGAAGCAAGTTCAAAGTGGAAGGGTTTCAGACCCCAATTCTCCAAATCAGCTTCTAATAGAATGGGACTATGATCAGAGGAGGGGTGGGGGAGACATCTCTAAATAACAAGGAAGCACTCCAACCAAGGAGGAGCAACTAGGAAGCAATTAATTCTAAACATAAAAAGGGGCTCTCGTCCATTAGACCAAGTGAACCGAGATCCTGCAAGTGGAAGGTCAACAAAGCCGTGACTTAGAATCCAGTCAAAAAATCCTATCATATTGTTGTATATGCGATCGCCATTCAACTTCTCATGGGGGAACCCAACCACATTAAAATCGCTTATAATACACCCGAGATGCTCCACCTGTTGATATTGTGTGAAAGTTATTCCCAAAGCAGAGGTCTCTAATTAGGCGAGTTAGGGTCGTAGGCACCCGAGAACTGACCATCAGCTCTATCTTCATAGGCCCAAACATCAGCATCCCACATAACGATGATGCCCCATTGTTGAGCCATGAGCATCCACAAATACCCACTTGACATTTCTTTTTCCCCAGGTGGAATCAACCATCTTCAAATCGAACATTTGAAGCTTAGATTCTTGGATAATAATCACGCTCGCTTTAAATCATTTACACACATCCCAAACAAGCAACCGTTTCTACTGGCAAACCAACCCTCTAACATTCCATGAGATGAAAACAGCTTCATTGGTAAATTAATCTACCCCAACAATTCCTTTTCGCACGCCTCTAGTTGGTTTTACCTTCAGATTGAAGCAATGAGTCCAGGCGAATGAGTTCTCTACAGCTTTTTGAGCTCCTTGCGTTCTTCCTAGGGATGAGTGAATGATATTGTTGCCGGCCTCTCTCAACCACAAGCAGAAACAGGGCCACGTAATCTATCTTTGTCACCGAAGATCATACCCAACTATCTACCCACATGGCCCATCGCATCTCTAATCCAATGTTAAACTTTGATAATAGATACTAGGTTCCCGTTATCTTTAAGATTGCACCTTGAGGAAGACAGAGTGATCCCGGTGTTAGGCCTGAGCATTTCCTCCGAGGTAACTCTATGGATGGGAGGAACAAAAATCGTGTTAGAAAGAATATCCAGATCTTGTGGTTGAAGGTGCCTGACGCTCTTATCCAAAAGACCCATATACTCGGAATCGACTAAGATATTCTGAACTTTAGTGATTGAGACCAAGGCAAGAGAGGTAGGGTTGGGGTCATCCTAGGAAAGAGGGGCGGCTACGATGGATGAAGGAGAAGATGGGAAGAAAGATTGGGCAGAGAAGGATGAGGGGTTGGAGAGGGGTTTGACGAGGGGATTCAGTTTAGGCAAGTTGAGCTTAGGGGGGTGTGGAAGGAATCACACGGGCTAAGGGGATGGGTGGTCATTGGGGGGGGGGGGGGGGGGATTACGACTCAAGCCTCAAAGGTCCCACCCATAGCATCAAGAGGAATGCCGAGTTTATAGATTCTGCAAATTGACAATAGAGAGCCAGATCCAGAGCGAAACTTCCAAGCGAGCTAGCAAATAAAGATGAGTCACTCGGGGGAATCTCGGCCACACCGGCAACTAAAGCACTAAAAGGAGATGACTCCGGCCCATCAAAAGAGATACAGGAATCAAGCCCACCAGGATCCAAGGTGAATCTTTCGATGGTCCTCCACCGCGATCAAAATTGTAGCATAAGTCGAGCTCGACGTTGCACAGGACTTGATCATGAGGCCCTCGGTTGCTCCGCTAGAAAGACTAGTACGAGAGCCTTGGGAAAAAGAGTCATGTACCGAGGCCCGATAACGAGATCCTACCCAGAAAACGACAAACTCTCAAGGGCTTCGATTATAGCACAAGACTAACATTTAGATGGCACCAGCACAGAGCTAGAAAAAGGAACGCCTACCCAATTCCTAGATATTGTCACAGCCATAGAAGGCAATTTCTCCATAGTCAAATCAGACAATAGGTTACGTGTCTCTTTCTGCAGAGGGGGAGGGAATCGAAGCAAGAGCGGGACTCGAGGGAGAATTCAAATTCAAAATAAAGGGCCCACACATTCGATCCTTAGAGGCTAGGGTCTCACGCGACTCAAAGGAGTCATTATTAAGCCAGCACGTACCCTGCAACTCTGACGATGGATAAAAAAAGACTACTCTAATTCGATGGGAATAGCCAGGTGTCCTGGCCCCTGGCCCCTACTACCATACGTTGCAAACTCTAACATGCGTCGAGAAGTATTTGCACTAACTTGCACCAATCCAACTGTCTTGGACAAAGGGCCACCTGTAGATGATATCCACCCTTGGATACTACTCAAGTTGAGGGGAAGGATCATAGTCAAACACATAGATACCGCTAGATCTAGTACATTGCGGGAGAACCCCCAAGATATCTTCACCTACAATCTTCAATGCAGCCTGAGAGCCATGGAAGCCGATAGCCTCAAGAATGGCATTGAGATCCTCCCAGTTTGGCTTGGATGAGAACTTCCCCCACAAGCGGCACTGAGATCCTCCTAGTTCTCCGTAGTCAGATCAATGGAAATGAGTTCCCGAACATGAGCCTACCACCATCCAGTGGTCCACTAACCATAGTTCGAAATGAATATTTTCCAGTTGGACCAATGCTGAGCTGCTAAACAAGGAATGGTTTGACCACTTGACCAAAGAAATGAACGCGCCATCTTTGTGAACAATGCTGGTGAAGATGATTCTGTCCACATTCTCTATCTCCTTCAGGGGGCGTTTGGCGCATGGTATTAGATGGGATTAGGTGGGATGGAATTGCATTTGGTCCCATGCCAATTCCACTCAATGTTTGGGAAGAATGGAAAAGCTTGGAATTAGATTAGATAGAATTGCATTGGGTCTCGTGCCAATTCCACTCAATGTTAGCAAGTTGTGTAGGTCCCACCATGATGTGTGGGCTATATCCACACCGTCCACCCATTTTTCGAGATCATTTTAGAGCATGGGCCAAAAAATCAGGTAGATCTAAAGCTCGAGTGGACCCCACCATAAAAAGCAGTGGGGATTGAATGCCTACCGTTGAAAACTTCTTTGGGGCCACATAAGTTTTGGATCTGCCTCATTTTTAGGCCCATGCCATAAAATGAGGTTACAAAACAGATGAACGGTTTGGATATAACACGTGTTATTCTCAATAGTTTCAAATGATGGTGGGTATATCCATTCAACGTACCACCGTATTACAAACATAGCATGGAATTAAGCTTATCCCATGGTAACAGGGGACAATCCCTACCATATGTAATAATTACGTTTTTTTAATCTCATCCCACCTAATCCTTCCCAATACCATGCACCAAACACCCCCTCAAGGAAATCCAACACTCCAATGGAGAAAATGGGCGTAGGACCTCATCTTCTTCCCCCAAATTGCAGTAGACTTGAGCCACCTGTGTAGATCCAACGGGGATGAACTTGGTTTAAGATTGGCAACCAAGCTCCATTGCAAGCATTGCCAGGCAGAATCGACGGTCTGGGGATGTACCACAACCACAGGTCTTAGTAGAGAAACCTCCAATTAGGCCCAATGCTCTGCCTAAGCAACAATTATTGGCAGGCTACCCACAGGATTAGGAAAGGTCTCCCTCTGCTGGCTAGGGGGGGAGATGATTGGACGATCTCCTTGAAAGATCTCCAATTGTCGGTCACATCCAACCCCCAAATAGTCTTCCCAGATGCCATTGCACACACTAGAGATGGTGTCAGCTTCATGTGTGGTCTGGGACCTACCACAGAATGCTCCTTTACACTATTGGATGCAGGGCCAAAATGAGCTTTCGGAATTTTGATCTTCCTACCTTCGAAACTACGACCATTAGCACTTGCAATGGCCTTTTTATTTCTTCCTCCGAGCTCATACAATTACGGGGATCACCTCTTTCACAGAGCCAAAGTGGCTGAAAACCCTAGGAAACTAGATATCCATCCAATCTTCAGGGAAGTTGTTAACACAAAGAGTTGGGAACAATCGGAGAGGGTTTTAAGCCAAACCTCGAGCATAGTTAGGAGGTTTCTTCTTTGTACTCTTCACCTTAATCCACTACTCACCTCTTCCAGAAGATTATTCCAGAACAAGAGAACAGACGAAAGATTCCTCTGCTACCCCTTTACCCTTGACGATATGTCACTCCCTAAATGATGAAGAGTTTCGAGAACGACGCTTACCATCCTTTGTTTCCTCCCTAGGAGTAGCATCGATATATTATCGTCCTGGAGAGAGAGAGAGAGAGAGAGAGAGAGAGAGAGAGAGAGAGAGAGAAACTATGGCAAGCACTTCGAAAATGGAGGTGATCATGGGAGATTATGCTTCTGGAATTCCTTATGCGAGATGGAGAGAAAGAGACTCACCGAAATCTTTTTTTCCTAGAGAGTTGCTTCTATGGCCCTTCATTGATTCTCGAGTCGTCTTTCAAGAAGGGCCGGGAGACAAGCCACCACTAGATCTATAATGGAAGTTTCTGCCTCGGGATTGAGAATGAGGCAATGGCTTGGGATCTTGAACGATGGTTTTTGCCTCAAGCCCCATCCATCATTATAACACTAAAGGTGGGGGACCGCATCAGCTTTTGCCACTGTTTCTCTCTGAAATTGGGGAAATGGAGGAATGGTCTCTCTGACACCAGACCCTTCAACGGCAGACGATGTTGCTCACTTGCCAGCGTGAACAGCAGATGGTGTTGGAATCAATGGAGTCAAGTCACAAAAAGAGTGTGCATGTGTGCGTGTGTGTGTGAGAGAGAGGGAGAGAGAAAGAGAGAGAGTTCTTTACACATATGCTACCCTCATGAAAATCGTAATCCCTACGAACTTCTCTCTTCGTATCTTCCCCTTCCAATCATATGTTTTCTTAGATTTTTCCACATTTGATAGGGATGTGTTTCTTTGTAGGACCACAAGATTGGACGGTGAATAAGGAGGGGACTCTGCGGTGGAGCCATTGAACATTTGATGGTCAAGATGATAAAATAACCAAATTTCAGAGAATTTGATTATTACCACCTCTTGCCCGTGAATGAGGAAGAATGGGTTTCAAAAGTGGGTATCTGCAACTGAATTTTAAGTTTCCTGAATTGAAAAAGTTTACTTTTAGATTGTTTCTGCTGAAAATACAGATCCAAGATGCAACTGGTTGGTCCTGGAACAGTTCTGAAATCTTTATTGAAGCACAATCAGGCGGGTTTGAGATTCACTCTCTATAAGTTTTTGCTTTCAAATCTGTTATTCTGCTGCCGCTAGAGGTAATCATTTATCTATTTTCTGTTTTCCCTTTTTTCTTGCAGTCAAAAGTTATCCTGAAGAGAAGCGGGATGCCTTAAGGCTACTTCTATTGTGTAAAGAAAACAAGCTGAAGTTGGAAGCAGCTACGGCAATTAATTTCCTTCTTCCACAGTTTAACATTAAAATGTGAACATTCTAAATCAACTATTCACTTTCACAATTGAATTGAATTGAATTTGATTCAGAATCCAAACAGAACGGTAAGTGTCAACTCAATAAAATAGTATAATATAAGAGCAGCAAAGGGAGTATACATCCATTACCCAAAGTTTTCTCTCTCTTTTTATTAATAACCACAAAAATTTCTTTCCGGAACCTGAAAATGAAAACCACGAAGTGAAATTAGAGAATAATAGCTGACAATAGCATCACCGAGTCTAAATTCAACAAGCAGTGCATTCATCATTACATGGATGTAAGTAACAATTTCTAACACACGACAAGGAATACCTGCTTCGCCCAAAAAAACCCTAGCCTTTGCTATTTCTATGTGAGGACTGGATGTTAACGTCTGTATGGATGGGGTCAAGGGACCATATATCCATCATTCCAATGGTTCGATCATTTTCAAACAGGTCCAACAAAACAGGACATCAACATTCTATAAAAATAAATAAATAAATCAAGCTCCTTTGAATTTCAGTAACCTGAAATTACAGCATGTGAAGCTAGACAAAGGACAGAATCAAAATGACGAATCCAGCATTTGGGATATCAAAATCTACCAGCACCTTTGAATAGGTTTCAATTTTTCATTTTCAGCCACAAAATCCAAATCCAGACTAAGGGCCACAAATTGCAACAAAATATGAGAATTTAGGTCCTAGTTTTAGTTTTAAATCAACTGCATGGTATTCAACTGAAATCATCCTCTTTAGTGCTAAACCTGCCTCACTTGACTGTGGACTGTTGTTGTATTTCTCTTTTCAACAGTACACTTGCAGAGGTTAAGATTGTCCCATCGATGAGATTTAATGGGCGACATCTGTCAACCAAGGGCTCCACATGCTAGAATGGGGACCCAAAAATCAACCAAACAGATGATCCCAGCCAATGATCTTAGAGCTTTTCTAAATGTGGCCTGAGGTTGCATCCCCCGCGGTGGTTGCATTAGTGGCCAGAGAGTGGACGGTTAGAACAAGTTGAGCTAAGCAGTAGTAGCTTTATAATCACAAGGGATAGAACTGCATCAACCAAAAGGCGAGGATCGTCCAATGGCCACAATCAAAATCTGCAAAAAAAAAATCCCCAGAATCACACAGCAAGGGTCAAGGAAGCGACCGACAGTGACGACTAGCCATATCAGTGGTTTGGATTACAGAACCCCAGCACCGGCCTACAGAGACTGAAGACACGAACCGAACTGTGCAACCTTCCTGCCCTAATATTGTAAAATTCCTCGAAACCATGGTGCGGCTCATCAGATCACCAGTCTGGATCGATGGTCCACCTTTTCCATCCACAATCTGGATCTATGAACCAAATCACCACATCACGATCCCCCCGCCCAATCACCCAACCAAAGATCTGGATGGAGCAATTCCTAACCTCATCAAATCGACGATCTGGATCGCTAGCTCATCATGGCCAAGCGAAGATCTGAGGGGTCCCACCGTACGTGAGACCGTATGCACAAAAACCCCAATCACAAAGAGATGAAGCCATGAGAGAGAGAGAGAGAGAGAGAGAGAGTACCTGGCACCAATAGCCGCGTGAGAGAGAGTGAGAGATGGAATTGGTAAAGAAGCGAGGGACGGAATCGAGAGAGATACAGACACACCTATCGGTGGAGATTTTATTAAAATGAAGAAAAGAAGGGGGCCGGCTCCTCTACTTGAGAAATATCACCTACAGGTAGACTGTGGTACCGCGCCATCTTTACTGACAACTTGGACAATGTTTACGAAATCAGTACCATGAAGAAGATAGGCCCCAAAATGACGATCATGTTAGTTGAATATCATAACAATACGCTAACTAGATGGTCCGAGATTGTGTTGAGTCGAACCGTCGGTTGTCCGTCGATTCCAACAGCATGGCGCACCTGATGATCGTATCCGTCTGATTTTTGTACTAAATGATCTTCATGGTCGAGCATACCTCTTGAATGGTTGTGATTTCCTACACAAGTGGCATGATGGCGGGAAATATGGTACGGTACCGCAAGTTGATGTACCTTACCTGTTGGTGATCACAGGTGTGCATGGAGCGAGCTAGCTCGACTCGACTAGAAAAAGCGGGATTCGACCCGGTTTGAAGCCGAGTTCCCGAGTCAAGCTAATTTTTTTAGCTCAAAAATGAGTTCGAGTTGACCCCACCTCGACTCGACTCAGATTGAACCCAGGTCGAATTGAACTTAGATCAAACCAATTCAGTGACACAGTTACTTTGATATTGATGTTGTTCACCAAATGTTTGATGAAATGACTCAAAGAAGCATGGCGGGTGGCAAGGAAGGTATGTATATAAAACAAACACCTTTTTTTCTTGATTTTTATGTTATTTAAAAGGTGTTTGATAAAATACTTGTAAAACCATGATGTCTCAAATACAGTGAGGTTTTGAAGGTGTTATCCAAGTGTTCATGAAATTGTTGCAATGATGAACTCAGCTCAATCTTGGCTCGAACTGGCCCAAGCTGCTATCTGAACCGAGCTAAGCGGGCCAGTCAGGCTCGAGGACCAAGCCGAGCCAAGTTCGAGCTGAGGTCAGCTAGTGACCGAGCCGAGTCGAGCGTAGGCTAGCTCGACTCAATTCGACTCGATGTGCACCCCTAGTGATCAGTTCGCCCTGTCCTGAGAACTGTTCTCTTGGAAGGTTTTCTTCGGAACGCGTGGAAAGGGATGGTTTTGGTAATGCGGATGCGATTGACTCTTGATACATCAGTACTCATAAACAGTAAACACTCAAATTACAATCCTAATGTCTCACTTTTGAAACAAGACCATTAGAATTTCATTTTGACCATCCAATAATGGTCCACCAATAGATAGATTATCGAAAAAGGGTAATTTTTTGGTAATAAAACATCTAAATTAGGTTATATCATTTGGACAGTTTAATATGAATTACTTGTACTCCAAGTATGCAATCTCTTAATAATTTATAAGAAAGTACATGTGAATCGTCCATAAGGGCTTGTTCGTGAGCGTGGATTTGAAACCCACTGGATTCGAAACCCCCTAGATTTGAAAATCTCTTGTTGTGTTTGGCACCTAAAATCAACTTTAATCCAGAAGTAGTTTTTTTTTTTTTTTAAAGCTTGTTAGTACACCCACTGTCAATTCACACTTCACTATTAGCCACCCCCACTAGGGATCGATACCAAGACCTCGTTGTTGAAACGAGGTATCTTTCACTCAGTCTACCACTTGAGCTATGGATCAGGGTGTTAATCCAAAAGTAGTTATCATAGCATATTTGCAGGGGTTTGAATTTAATTACTAAATCAACTTAATTTTTGACACAATGGTCGTAATAAGCCCACTAAAATATATACTTTGCCAAAAAATAATGAAATTCCAAGTCTCAAATGGGCCATAAGCACAAGATTATGTCTGAGTGACTAACCAATGATTTTTAACCATTGATTTACATGGACAGTGTTTGGACGGTGTTGATCTTCGTACTAAAGTAATTATAGTGATGCAATTGATAATATAATTATTTTAAAATATCATTAGTAGGCCATGTGTCCAATAGATTAATAGTCTAGTGATACACATGTTACACATGCAACTATGGGAATGATTTTAGTTGTAATCCAAGGTCTCGCCTTAGATTTCAAACCCCTTGATTGAAGAGATTTGAAACCCTTAGTTACTTTATGGTGCCAAACAATTCAGGGGATTTGAAATCCCCTCAAATCCCCCTAAATCCATTATGCCAAACGACCCTTTAGAGGCTCTATAGTCATGTACATGTTTTATCCACCCTGTACATCCATTTTGACAGTAAAAAATGAGGCAGTTTCAAAACTCTGGTGGACCACACAATAAAAAACAATTAAAAACTTTCTAAGAGCTGTTGTGTTATTTATTTCATCCACCCTGCTAATTATATCACACAACATGAATAAAAGGAAAACATAAGTATGAATTTGATCCAAAACTGTAATAGCCCATTGAGAGTTTTAAATTGTGGCGTTCAATCGCCACTCATCAGCTCAAGTCAACGAGGTTGACACAACTTTTCCAGCATAGACCACTACCTAGGTATTGGTGATATCTACTGTACTACTCAATTTGAGTCCGGGCCAGACTTGAGCAGATTCGGTCAGACTGAGGTAGCGCCAAGTTCAGTAGGGAAGCTGATTGGGTGGTGATTCATGCACCACCACCCAGCTAGGTGGTGTTGGGTATTATGAGGCCCACCATAATGCATGCATGTGTGTTTATATCCATGTTATCTATCTGTCTTGCGGACTCATTTTAAGACACTAAAAAATGAGACATTTGAAGCTTAGAAGGGATAATGAGACTCACCGCTGAAACCTTTGTGGTACCGGTTTGCCTTTGAACTTGTTGATGAGGTCACATGGATCTAATAGGGACAAAAGGAAAATACAAATATCAACTTAACAAAATTTTTGTGGTCCCAATAGGTTTTAAGTAATGGGTATTCAATCACCATTATTTGGTCTACTTTAGCTTTCGATTTGCTTCGGGGTCGTTGATGGGGTTTTTTTCCCGTGCTCGACCAGTCGTGAGCCTTACACGATCGGTCGAGGGCTGGTGCACAACCAGTCATGGAGTCGAGTCCTGACTCGACTCAAAGTCCAGCGACTTTGGGATATTTTTCTCCGGGGTGCTCGACCGGTCGAGGGTAGTGCTCGACCGGTCGTGGGTGGCGCTCGACCGATCATGGCCTCGTCTCGACTAGTCGTGGTTACGCAGATTCATTCCGCGATTTTGCGGAATGCAAAAATCTGAGTTCTTTCGCAACTAGGAAGCGGAAAGGAGTTTCCTAAAACTATAAATAGGGGTTCCTAGGTTTTTTTTATGTGATGAAAAACACAAGAGGGCTATCAAATGTGTGAGATAAAGAGAGAAAGAGAGAGATGAAGCTTGTAGAAGAGAGATTATACTCATGGAGGCTATCCACTATGTAATTTATATCTCAGCGCTTCTACGTCCTCGTAATCAGTGAGATATCTCCGTTTTTCTTTTTATTCTCTCATTGTTTATCCACTCCTGCGTGAGTAAAGAAGGTTGTAACGTTCTACTTCATAGTGGATTGTTGATCTAAACGAGGTCCCGTGGTTTTTACCTATTTGAGGGTTTTTCACGTAAAAATCTCTTGTGTGGTGTGGTTTATGCTTTGATTTATTTCATTGCTTTATTATTCCATAATTCTGATTGTTTCGGGAGGCTAGATCCTAAGGTTTTGTGCAAAGTCCCCAACAAAGTGGTATCAAAGCTAAGTTCATTGAATGGGTAAGATCAGTTTTGATTTATGGAAGGTGGCTCATCAAGGATGATCAACCTCAATAGTTATAACTGGACCATATATAAGGCTAATATGGAGGACTTGCTTTATTGCAAGGACCTATATTCTCCAATTTTAGGCATATCAGCAAAATCCAAGGATATGTCTGATGATGATTGGAAGAAGATGGACCGAAAGGCAGTGGAGTTTATTAGACAATGGTTGGACGATTCTGTATTCCACCGTGTGTCTATGGAAACCTCAGCTGCTAGCCTATGGTTGAAATTGGAAGGGTTGTATGAAAGGAAAACAGTCGGTAATAAGATTTTTTTGATAAAGCAACTTGTGAATCTCAAGTTCAAAGATGGTGGTTCTGTGGCCGAGTACATGAATGAGGTCAACAATATAGTGAACTAGCTCTTTGCTATGGAGATGGTCCTAGATGATGAATTGCAGGCTTTACTATTGCTTAGTTCATTGCCTGACAGTTGGGAGACATTGGTGGTGTCTTTAAGTAACTTCGCACTAGACAGAAAGATATCCATGGAACAGGTTACTAGCTGTCTTTTCAATAAGGAGACAAGGAGGAAATCTCAGGGGTCTATCCAGCAAGAGGCTCTTGTGACCCTTGTGACGCAGGAACGGGGGAGAAGAAATAACAAGAAGGGCGGGAAGGTCTGAGATAAATCAAGAGACAAGTCGAGTAACAGAAAGAATGTTTATTGCTGGAATTGTGGCAAGAAGGGCAACTACAAGCATGAATGTCGTAGTAAGAAGAACGACAATAAAGGAAAAGGTAAAGAGAAGGAAAATGAATCAGATTCCACTGCGATTGTTTCAGATGGCGACATTGTAGTTATTCTTTCAACAGATCACGATATATGTCTCACAGCTACAAGTCAGGACACCGACTGGGTGACAGACTCGGGAGCCTTATTTCATGCGACTCCACGCATGGACTTCTTCACAAGCTACAAGTCAGGTGACTATGAGACCGTGAATATGGAAAATTATGGCGTATCAAAGATCGTAAGAGTCGATGATATTTGTGTGAAGACCGATGTGGGTTGCACATTGGTTCTCAGGGATGTAAGGCATATCCCAGACCTTCGCCTCAACTTGATGTCGACGGGAAGGTTGAATGATGATGACTATGAAAGCCGGTTTACTGGTGGGCGTTGGAAGCTCATTAAGGATTCGTTGATCGCAGCTAGAGGAAAGAAGTGTTACACCCTTTACAATGCAAATGTCAGTGTGTGCAAGGGTGGGTTGAACGGAGCGAAAGATTCAGCTACTGACATATGGCACAGGCGTCTAGGCCACATGAGTGAAAAAAGGGTTTTAGCTACTAACAAGGAAGCAGCTCCTTCCAGACGTGACAGGTACACCTCTCAAAACCTGTCTTGATTGTTTATCAGGGAAACAACATAGAGTTTCATTCGTTAAAATTGTTTCTCATATTAATAAAGTGCATGAATTAGATTTGGTTTATTCTGATGTTTGTGGTCCTACGAGGACAAAAACCTTGGGTGGGGCATTGTATTTTGTCACTTTTATAGATGATGTATATAGGAGGGTTTAGGTTTATTTTTTGAAATCCAAGGATGAGGTCTTTGGTGTGTTTAAATTGTTTCATGCTATAGTCGAGAAAGAGACAGGTAGATCATTGAAGTGCATCCGCATTGACAATGATGGTGAATACATTGGCGACTTTCATGAGTATTGTAAGTCCCTGGGTATACGGCATGAATAGATGGTTCCCAAGACCCCACAGCATAACGGTGTAGCTGAGCGAATGAATCACACCACTATAGAGAGAATTAGATGCATGTTATCCCATGCGAAGTTGCCCAAGACGTTTCGGGGAGAAGCAATACACACGGCAATGTATTTTATAAACAGGTCTCCATCAGCTCCGTTGAATGGAGAAGTACCTGAGAAGGTGTGGACTATACTGATTTCATCGTACAATCATCTTAGAGTGTTTGGATGCAGGGCATCCGTTCATGTACCAAAGGACGAGAGGTCCAAGCTCGATATGAAGATCAGACAGTGTGTGTTTGTAACGCCCTGAAATTCGGGGGTCGAGAATGAACTCAACACCCGAGTTCCAACGCATCACTTATGCAACATACACAATGCCGGTTAAATGTTGTCTGAGTTAGCGCAATAAACATGAATGAGATTAAACCAAAACAGTAATTCATACTCCAGTTCAATTGCATTTGAAAGCAGCGGAAGACTGAAATTTTATATTCAAATATGTAAAGTAACAAAATTTTCTGAACTCCAGAGTATGAGTACTAGCTGAGCACCAATATACATGTACTGTTTGTAAGTCAAAAACCCAAAATACATCCTCAAAAGAGGCCCCGAGAATCCCGCGATGCAGCCGGCCTAAGCGTAGCCGTCAGAGTACTGCATGAAGGAGAACTCCTCCTGGTCCTCATCAACGTCAGGCTCTGGCTCCTGAACCAAGGCGCCCTCTAAACCTGCGACAGAGTCTGGTTGGTGTGTACAACACCGTCCCGTAACGTGGGAGTGAGTAGCTAACTCAGTGGAATAATAATGCATAAGTTAACATGTTATCAAATCAACCAAGCAGTAATGATAAGGCAGTACAAATCAAGCATTTCTAACTACTCTTGTTAAATGCAAAAATGATATGACATGATGCTGTATGCCCTTGCCAAACCACCCTCAAGCGACATCATCTTACGTTCGCGAATGCTTACTCCCTCAGTGCGCCACATCTACAAAGCACATGCGGTGCGATGATGCTCATGTTTTCCAAGTTTTTATTAGTCCATTTCAATCAGCAGTATTGGGAAACTAAGGTACCTCCCTTGTATCATTCCCAACATGATCCATTCTAGGGTCGTCAATCCTAGTTATTCTCATACGATGTTATGGTTTGAGAAGCTTAGTAATGGCATCGCAAAGGGCTCGTCACCCGTCAGCGCGGATACAGATCTCACCGTATGCGGCTCAATTGCTGGCCGTCAGCTCGAGTACAGGTCTCACCGTACTCGGCTCAATCACTAGCCGTCAGCTCAAGTACAGGTCTCACCATACTCGGCTCAACTCACACTCTAGTTGCTGTGAAAGACACGCGGCCAATCACAGACCTTGGAGTGTACTCGATGATACCACGGAGGACTCGTCGCCCGTCAGCACGAGCACAGGTCTCACCGTACTCAGCTCTCGCCGAAGTATCGACAGCTCGAATACAGTGTCCCATACCACCGTATTCGGCTCACGAGATAATTGCGCAATGGTCACTACGGGGAGGCACATGGCCCCAGCATAGGCCGACAGCTCGACCACGGTGTCCCATACCACCATGCCCGGCTCATGCGTCTTAGCGGATCTAGGTACCAGGTTAAACAGGAATCACCACTGGTAAGTTTGGTACCCTAGGTTCAAGCAGTAGCGACCAAACAGGATGAACACACAACTACACTTCGGTTTCATTGGCGAGCCTGACTAGCTCGAGCGCACCACAAGTTGAGCGATATGGAGCGCAAAAGCACTCCGCGTGGCCAACCACTATCGCCAACCGAAGTATGACTCGGGTTCGCAGGACCCGTCCTTTGTGGCGACATGAATCTCAGCCATAATCACAAGTCTGGTACCGAGTGTTTGGACTATATTAATAGTCCCAAACTCAAACAGTTTTCATCGTTAGCATGTGAAATAAAGCATGATAAACAAACAATACAAGCATGTTAGTAGGCATGTTATAAAGCATGAAGTAAAACATGAAGTCAAGCATGTTGCAAAGCATGTTGTAATGCATGTAATAAAGCACTATCCCCATAGGGATACAATTGTGTGTGCAATACAATTAAGTGGTTGCGGTGAACCACCGCATGGAGGGGATCCTACATGTCTCTAAGGGAGTTGGAAAACCCATATCAGCGCCTATCTAAGGCACTAGTACATACACATGTACACATACATGCACTTATACAAACACTTAGAATACACTTTTCCAACATACATGACGTATGTTAGGCAAGTTCGTGATTGGGCTGTCCCTAAGCCTCGAGAGTATTTTTTCCGTGTATATCATAATCATACGGCAAATAATCATCACAATTATATTTCCAAAATCCGCACGTATGCGGAATTTCTGGAATACACAATTTCCACATATATGACATTTACACATGAACATGTATTTTTGCGATCCCTTTCGCCAAACTAGCATTTTATCCACACATGATATAATCAAACATTAAATAAACATGTTAAACATTTTCTCAACAAAAATACGTATACGGTATTTCTACGTATATCAAGAGTATGTAAAATTCCATATTCTTTATCGCTAATCGAAACAGGAAACGGAAAGCACTTTGTACATGTGCATTTGCATGCAGATCATGAATCTATCATTATCTGACATTGAAAGCGTTGAAAACCGTAACTTATACGCTTAAAGTCCTCACCTCAGCCCTTGGAATTCCAACGAATCAGCAAGAGTGTTGGTGCTTCCGTATACGGGAGTTTCTTAGCCTAAAGAGCGCATTCGATTAGTCTTTCCATAACCTATCACTAATCAAGCTCAAATCAGACCTAGGGTTAGGGTTTCTTACCTTCAAATGGGGTGAAAACCGCCGGAAAATCCCCTGGAATAGGGCGGTGTAGGCCGTGGGGGAAGTGGAAGCAGCAGGAGGAAGATCGGCCTCGATCTCCACAACTTTCTCTCTCTTTTCTCTCTTTCTCTCTTAGGGTTTGGACCCAAATTCGTATGGCTGTGAGAGGGGCTGTTCTAAGCCCCTTTTATAGCCTAGAACATATCCAAAATAGACTCAGGTTCAAGGGTGGCTGCATATATAGGCAGTTCGCCACTTTCCAAGCTCAAAAGGGGTGTTCTGGTAGCCCCCTTTGAGCCAAACGTCAGACTTAAGCTCACCCTCTGCGGATCTACGTGGGATTACGTTTTCGACTCGATCGGATTCCCAGATCGCACGTGGCGGACCACTTTCAGTTCAACGGTCCGTGGGCCACGATCAGAATTTCTGAGTACATGTAAATGTTCCTGAAATTTTTCTTAATCCGAGGGTGTAATTTGGTCTGATTCCGACGGTCAGGTTGCTTAATACTGACGCGCAACCGAAAGGTGCCAGATCACTATTCCAGATATTTTCATTTGGATGGAAATAGTGTTTTTCACACTCCCTCGCTCCGGAGTGAAAACAATGGCCGTGGGACATCGGAATCATCTGATTTTTGAGATGATTGTCAAGCCCAGTGGGGCGGTCCTGGTTCCTTAGCTTCGTGTTAATCGGACTCCCGATGTGCGATCTAGACCTCATACGAAGTTTCGTTTCAGTCCCGAGAGCAGACGGGTAATGAGTTTGGCTCTAGACTTTAGGGTAACCTAGAGTCACCAATTCTGCAAGTTTTGGGTCTTGCAGATCGTATTTAAAGCGATCCTAACGGATTTCATGATTAACCGAGTTTAGTACTTAGTTAACTTTGTTAAATTTCTAAAGGATTTAATCCTATGTGATTTCTGGTCGAGGTGGTACTCGGCCCAATGTACAGAAATTTTCAGGTCGTTACAGTGTTCTTGGGGTACGGTGATGAAAATTTCGGTTACAAATTGTACGATCTAACCGAGAGGAAGCTCGTCGGGAGCAGAGATATGGTATTCTTTAAAGATCAGTGTATAGAAAACATTGGTATGCCAGAGAAGAATCAGCCTAGTTCAGATGAGCTAGACGACGTGGATCCGACTATTCCTCCCGTGGTGCCTGATGACGGGGGAGTACAACAAGGTGCAAAGGACGAGAGAGTTCCTTTAGAAGATAAACTAGGGGAGCAGCCCCCACTTGATTTACCTGTTGAGCCACAGGTGAGGAGGTCGTCTAGGAAGAGACAACCGTCCAATAGGTACTCGCCGCATGAGTACATTATCTCACTGATGGGAGAACCGGAAGATTATTCTGAGGCCCTAGCCGATGAGCATAAGGGGAAGTGGTTAAAAGCTATGCAAGAAGAGATGAAATCCTTGCATAAGAACCACACCTATGATATAGCGAAATTGTCTAAGAGCAAGAAAGCTTTGAGCAACAAGTGAATGTTCAGAAAGAAGTTTGAGCAGAAGAATTCACGGACAAGGTTCAAGGCCAGACTTGTGGTGAAAGGGTTTGGTCAGAGAAAAGGCACAGACTTCGAGGAGATATTCTCATCAGTGGTGAAGATGACATCCATACGGGTGTTGCTTGGGTTGGTGGTTAGCATGGATCTAAAGATAGAGTAGTTAGATGTTAAACTGTCTTCCTCCATGGTGACCTGGAAGAAGAGATATACACGCACCAACCAGAGGGGTTCGAAGTCAAGGAAAAAGAGCATATGGTGTGTAGGCTGAGGTAGAGCTTGTATGGGCTGAAACAAGTTCTACGACAATGGTACAAGAAATTTGACTCGTTTATGTTGAAACATGGGTATGACAGAATAGAGTCGGACTACTGTGTGTTCACGCGCAAGTTCTCAGATGATGATTTTTTTTATTCTGCTGTTATATGTCGATAACATGCTCATCATGGGAAAAGACATCAAGAAGATCGACAGGCTGAAACAGGAGTTGGGCAAGTCATTTGCGATGAAAGACTTGGGCCCAGCTAAACAAATCCTAAGAATGGAGATAACCCGTGACAGAAACAGCAGGAAGCTTTGGCTGTCATAAGAGCGATATATTGAGAAAGTCCTAGAGCAGTTCAATATGAATGCAGCGAAGTCGGTCAGTACTCCACTGGATGGTCACTTCAGATTGAGCGACAGACAGTATCCCAAGATGAAGGCAGACGTGAAAGAGATGTAGAAGATATCCTACGCATCAGCTGTAGGAAGTTTGATGTATGCTATGGTGTGTACACGCCCAAACATAGCATATGTGGTTGGTGTTGTCAACTGGTATCTTGACAATCGGCAAAGAGCATTGGGCAGCTGTGAAATGGATACTGCGGTATCTAAGAAGCTCATCCAGGTTGAGCCTATGCTATGGTGACAGTAAACCTGTGTTAGATGGCTACATAGATGCAGATATGACAGGCGACATAGACTCCAGGAAGTCTACCTCGGAGTTCATGTTCACGTTTGCAGGGGGAGCAGTTTCTTGGTAGAGCAAGCTACAGAAGGTCGTAGCATTGTCAACAACAAAGGCCGAGTACATTACAGTCATAGAGGCATGTAAAGAGATGTTTTGGATGAAGAGGTTCTTACAGGAACTTAGCCTGAAGCGGGAGGAGCACGTGGTCTATTGCGATAGTCAGAGTGCTATACACTTGAGCAATAATCCAAGTCAGCATTCCAAGTCAAAGCACATAGAGATTCGGTATCACTGGATCAGAGATACTTTGGAACAGAAGGTATTACAGCTTGAAAAGGTTCACACGGACGATAATGGGTCAGATATGATGACCAAGGCTTTGCTCGAGGGCAAATTTGAGGTTTGTAGAAACCAGGCTAGCTTGAAGAAGGGTCAAAAGGGAGAGATTTGATGGGGTTTTTTTCTCCATGCTCAACCGGTTGTGAGCCTTACACTACCGGTCGAAGGCTGGTGCACGACCAGTCGTGGAGTCGAGTCCCGACTCGACTCAAAGTCCAGCGACTTTGGGATATTTTTATCTGGGGTGCTCGACCAGTCGAGGGTGGTGCTCAACCGGTTGTGGGTGGCGCTAGACCGGTCGTGGTTACGTAGATTCGTTCCACGATTTTGCGGATTGCGGAAATCTGAATCTTTTCACAACTAGGATGCGGAAAGGAGTTTCCTAAAACTATAAATAGGGGTTCATAGGGTTTTTCTATGTGATGAAAAACACAAGAGAGCTATCAAAGGTGTGAGATAGAGAGAGAAAGAGAGAGATGAAGCTTGTAGAAGAAAAGTTATGCTCGTGGAGGTTATCTACTGTGTAATTTATATCTCAGCGCTTCTACGCCGTCGTAATCGGTGAGATCTCTCCGTTTTTCTTTTTATTCTCTCATTGTTTATCCACTCTTACGTGAGTGAAGAAGGTTGTAACGTTCTACTTCATAGTGGATTGTTGATCTAGATGAGGTCCCGTGGTTTTTACCTCTTTGAGGGTTTTCTACGTAAAAATCTCTTATGTGGTGTAGTTTATGCTTTGATTTATTTCATCGCTTTATTATTCCACAATTCTGGTTTGTTTCGGGAGGCTAGATCCTAAGGTTTTGTGCAATGCCTCCAACAGTCGTTTGGCACCATAGATTGGAGGGGGTTTCAAATCCCTTGGTTGTTTGGCAACATAAAATAACGGGGGGTTTCTAATCCCCTCTTTGAGGGGGTTTGCAATCCACATTAAGAGTTTCGATTACACCTAAAATCATTTTAATAGTTGCAGATGTAACATGTGTGTCACTATACACTATCAATCTATTGGGCACATGACCCACTAATGATGATCAGCACCGTCCAAACATTATCCATGTTAATCAACGATTAAAAACCGTTGGTTAGTCACTCAGACATGATCTTGTGCTTGCGGCCTATCTGAGACTTGGAATTTCATCATTTCCAGGAAAAACTTATATTTCAATGGGCTTATCACAACCATTGTGTCAAAATTACATATCTCACTAATTAGAGATATTAAAGTTGATTTAGTAATTAAATTCAAACCCCTATAAATATATCATGCATAGGTACTTTTGGATTAAAGTTGATTCAATCCTGGGAGTTCCGAATCCACGCCCCCAAATAAGCCCTCATGTTTAGACTCGTATCCTTAAGGGCCTGTTTGGGAGCGTGGATTTGGAACCCCCTAGATTGGCAATCCTCCCGGTGTGTTTTGGCACCCTGAAGTGCGAATCAACTTTAATTCAAAAGTACCCATGCATGGTATATTTACAGGGGTTTGAATTTAATTACTAAATCAACTTTAATATCTCTAATAAGTGTGAGATATATAATTTTTAACACTATGGTTGTGATAAGCTCGCTGAAATATATGCTTTGCCTGAAAATGATGAAATTCCAAGTCTCGAATGGACCGCAAGCACAAGATCATGTCTGAGTGACTAACCAATCATTTTTAATCATTGATTAACATGGACAATGTTTGAATGGTGCTGATTTACATGGACAATGTTTGGACGGTGCTAATCATCATTGTGGGTCATGTGCCCAATAGAATGACAGTGTATAGTGATACACATGTTACACCTACAACTATTGAAATGATTTTAATGGACAATGTTTGGACGGTGCTGATTTACACCGTCCAAACACATGTTACACCTACAACTAACCAATAATTTTTAATCATTGATTAACATGGACAATGTTTGAATGGTGCTGATTTACATGGACAATGTTTGGACGGTGCTGATCATCATTGTGGGCCATGTGCCCAATAGAATGACAGTGTATGGTGATACACATGTTACACCTACAACTATTGAAATGATTTTAAGTGTACTCCAAGCTCTCACCATGGATTGCAAACCCCCTCAAATAGGGGATTTGAAACCCCCAGTTACTTTATGCCGCCAAACAACCAAGGGGATTGGAAACCCCCTCCAATCCATGGTGCAAAACGACCCCTAAATAAGTTTTCAAAAGTGGATGGACAACTTGGATAAAACACATACATCACGGTAAACCCCAACAACACCAAACACCACCTAACTAGTGTTGGGGTCACCACCCGATCCACTTCCTTTGGTCAGACTATGGGCATGGGGCCCACATTGATGTATGCATTTTTATATCTAAGTCATTTAGGAAAGTAAATCCAAATCTCAAGTGAATCATATCACGGGAAACAAGGATGACTAAACTCCCATCATAAAAACCTTCCCAAGGCTCACCTTAATGTTTGTTTGCCATCCACCCTGTTGATAAGCATAAACTCACATGAAAGGAAAACATGAATATCAGCTTGATCCAACAATTTTTGTGGCCCATAGCTTTCAATCACCACTTCTTCTTCTTTTTTTTTTTTTTTTTTTTTTCTTGTGGTGTGATCCACCTTAGATTTATACATTCTTCACTTTTATCTCATGCCTTAAATGAACTAGAAAGATGGATGGACAACCTGGGTATACAGCACACATCAAGGTGTGCCCCACAATCACTCCGACCAAACACGGTGACACTCTAACTTAACTGAGTACGTTTCCAAATCCATCCTTATCACATGTAGCAGTGATGTACACCTATCCCGGCCATCCAAATTGTGAGTTGCATTGCAGATGGGAAAAATCTTTAAGATAATAGAGATCAAGCAACCCTAACCGTCCAATTGATGATTATCAAATGGATTGTTAAAAGTAAAATAGTGAGTGGTCTAAAATCAAAGCAAATAATCAAATGATTACTAACTTTTGCCTTCTAAGTGTAAATTTTGGTTTATACACAATCTGTAGTAGGGTCAACCTATCGGGCGATGTGGGTTGCCTTGCAATTGTGCCATGTGTGTGATTTAAGAGTCACAATTGTGTCATACCAATTTTCAAAAGTTGGTTTGCTAACAAAGGATGTTAGCCCAAAGTGGGCTCCTCTCATGCAAGGGCTCCCTACCATTTAAAAAAAAAAAAAAACGTTATTGGGATTTATCATCTTTACATGTGGCATTCATGTCCGTTTAAATTTTATAAATAACGTAGATTGATCATATCTCTATGATCATATCTGTCGAGAAATCTTAAGCATTTGATTGATGACTATCAGACAGATGGTCGAAAGTAAGTGAATGGTTTGAATTTCAACTAAGACTTCTATCTTTTAGTTGCCAATCGCCTCTACCTCACTTGCTTTTGCAACCTGACGCTATTTTATTACCAAACCTGGAGATAAAGGCATGCCTTATTCTAATTCTAAAGGCCTATTTGGGAGCGTGGATTTGGAACCCCCTGGATTTGCAATCCTCCCAGTGTGTTTGGCACCCTGGAGTGTGAACCACTTTAATCTAAAAGTACTTATGCACGGTATATTTACAGGGGTTTAAATTTAATTACTAAATCAACTTTAATATCTCTAATTAGTGAGATATGTAATTTTTGACACAATGGTTGTGATAAGCCCGCTGAAATATATGCTTTGCCTGAAAACAATGAAATTTCAAGTCTCATATGGGCCGCAAGCATAAGATCATGTCTGAGTGACTAACGAACGATTTTTAATCGTTGATTAACATAGACAATATTTGGACAGTGCTGGACAATGTTTGGATAGTGATGATTTACATGGACAATGTTTGGATAATGTTGATCATCATTAGTGGGCCATGTGCCCAATAGAATGATAGTATAGTGACACACATGTTACAACTGCAACTATTAAAATGATTTTAAATGTAATCTAAGCTCTCACTGTGGATTGCAAACCCACTCGAAGAGGGGATTTAAAACCCCTTGGAATTGAAACCCCCAGTTATTTTATGCTACCAAACAACCAGGGGATTTAAATAACCCCCCCCCCCCCCCCCCTTCAATCCACAGTGCCAAACGAGCCCTAAGTCTCTGTGGACATCCCACCTAGGTTAGTAATCTAATGAAGCATGAATTATCCTTGGAAACCAAACATGTCACACCCCAAATCCGAAAATCGGATTCACAGGAATCCTGATTGCCGAATCCGGTGCCGACAGCCTCCGTAGTACCCCATTCTCGGCTCCTAGCGTCCATACGCCAGATTCTGATCCTAGGATCCTACAAGTAGGATTTTTTTTTTTTGTACATTTAACTCGTAATAAGCGTAACTACAAGTATACCCAAATCGCAAAGGCAACATAATCATCACATATCCACTAATATAATTATTTGATTACAATACTGAAGGGAAATATATAAATGGAAAATCAAGCTCCAGAAGACCGCTGCATGCTCCAAGCTCAACACTGCTGCAACCTAACATCACCTGCATGCATCTATCGTGCATAAGCTTATAGAAAGCTTAGAGGGTGGTGTAAGTGTGTGCACAAGGTAAGTGTCAAGTATTCAATACAATGACATCATCATACAATACCGAAAATACTGGTAATCCATAAATCGTACAATATCGGAATAAGCAAAATTACTAACAAGATCATGAATTACCAGAATAAGCAGAAATACTGACAAGAGCATGAATTATTAGAGTAAACGGAAATACGGACAAGTCCATGAGTCAATCAATATCAGAATACGCAATATAGAACAACTATGCAAATGAGGAGGTATAAAGAGTCAAGTATCAAATGCCGAGGATGCAATACAGTATGTAATTCCTGACGAGTCTACGAATAGTGTCAATCGTATCTAGACCATATAAATGCAGAAACATAGTAACCCAAAATACCATATGCCGTGTATGTAATGCAATATGCGGTGCAAATGGAATGATCATGCTGGAGTGTGAAGTCGGGATGATAGTACGTAGTATCGCAAGCTATGGGGTCCATCACAAGAAACTTCTATCCAAACCAGTCCCATACATAAATTTAGATAGTCAGACTCAATGTGGTAAACTCCTGATATCAAGTTAGTCGTGCGCCCAACCAAAATCTTAGCATGCGAAGGGTACGTAACAAATAGTTGCGCACCACCAGCCCAAGTGGATACTGAATGAATGAATGAATATGCAACTCCTGCTCAATAAGTCCACATATCAGTACGGTTCCTCCCTGGGATCATCACCGGAGTCTAGTACACTCTACATGCAATTACCGCCCACTGGACGCGCAACCATACAAGTGGAAGAGACCTCACTATCTGCCTGGCCAGTAGTCAGCCAATATCTACCCAGCACGTCGATAGCGGACCCATTCACGAGCTGGTCAAACTCCGCCTAGCAATGCCCCCTACCCTCGAGCGGGTAAGGCCACACCCCCTCCCAACCGACCACGACACAGTGAGAGACATGGCCTCCTGGTATTCGGCACTCGGGCGCTCATGTATCCACTCGGTCTCGACGTTGGGGCGTCTCCTGGCCACAGAGGTTTAGGAATTTTCACCCAGGGACATCTATGTCGCCCGTATGCTAGAACCAAACATTTTCGGTGTCCCCTCTGGCCATCTACGATATGCTTATGGAGGCTACAGCCCTGATGTCACTAGGGCGTATAGTAATCACAACACACAATGCAAGATGCATGAGTCTTACAATCCAGTCATGTATCAATCCTGCGCATACCATGCGCTCATATGAGATAACCTCCGCCTATCAGAGAGTCTCATAACAACATACTCAATGACATATACAATGATCAACCACGTCTCATAACAAACATGCAAATGATGCGTATGGGCATGTATCATGATGCTATGCTTTCACATACTCATAATCGGTATCAATAACCGGCATCGACAATCGACCTCAACAATGTGGACATTTAACCAACATTGCCCCTTAGGAATGACCCTCATGAATCCTAACATATAGTAAACCCATGTCCTCACACAATGGCCAATTATACAACACCATGGGCCTCTCTCAAGAGCTTACTATACATCACGACGGGCCTCTCACATGGGCCTAATATACATCATGCTGGGCCTTACACACGGGCTGAATACACATCGTATAGGTCTCGACAATCGACCTCGACAATTCGGAAATCGGCCTCGACAATTCAGAATCAGCAATCGGTCACGACAAGCAGAATCGATATTCAGCTACGATCGGTAATCAGTCACGATAATCGGCCTCGATCGGTAATCGGTCAATTGGTCACGACAAGCAGAATCGGCACTCGGCCACGATCGGTAATCAGTCACGATAATCGGCCTCGGTCAGTAGTCGGTCAATTTGCCACGACAAGCAGAATCGGCATTCAACCATGATCGGTCAGTCATCACGATCGGCCATCGGGTCGTCGTAGTGTCGGTCAATTTGCCACGACAAGCAGAATCGGCATTTAACCATGATCGGTAATCAGTCATGATAATCGGCCTCGACCGTGATTATATCAAATTTGATAGTGCAAAACCATCCGTCTATGGGGAATGAGGCCCACTAATTAGGGTTAACCCACTAAGAGAATGATAAGAATGGGCTTAACAAGACCTAAGGGAAGGTCACAATGTGGACATTAAACCATTATTGTTCATCAATGTGGTCATTTAACCAACATTGTTCCCAAGGAGTAGCCCACATAAAGCCAAATGTACAGTGGCCCCACGGCCTCACACAAGGGACATATATATCACAATGGGCCTCAAACATATCACAATGGGCCATAACCCATGGGCTTCAAACACACAATAGGTGGGCCATACACATGGGCCTAATACAATCAAGTGGGTCTCAAATATATCTCAATTGGTCTCAAATCATGGGTCCTAAATACATCTCAATGAGCCTCGACCCATGGGCCCCAAATATATCACAATGGGCCTCAACCCATGGGCCTCGAATACATCACAATCGACCACAACTCATGGGCCTTAGATATATCACAATGGGCCTCAACCCATGGGCCCCAAATACATTATATTGGGCCTTAACGAATGGGCCGCAGTACATCACATCGGGCCCTTCCAAATGGGCCCAAATATGTCACATTGGGCCTCATCAAATAGGCCCCAAATACATCCAATGGGCCGTATCAATTGGGCCACAACAACGGCTACAAATACATCAAGATAGACATAATCACATGGGCATTTATATATACCAAGGTAAGCCTTAATGGACGACCACAAGTACATCAATATGGGCCTTATATTCATCAAGTGGGCCGCACCAATGGGCCTTATGTACATTGCAATGGGCCATAACCCGTGGGCCATATGTACATCAAGTGGGCCACACCAATGGGCCCCGTGTGTATTAAATGGGCCACGCCCAAATATGAGTGGTGATAATGACTTCCACCATTAAAATTCTCAAGGCCCACCATAACATATATTTTATATCCAATCTGATCATAAGATCACACAGACCTGAATAAAAGGAAAACGATTTCCCTATTGGTTCAAGGCTTTTGGGATCCAAGGGTTTCAATGATAGCTGTCCAATCCTGTGTGCATGTGGTCCACATGATAAATAGATCTATCTTATTTTTATTTCTTTATCTCTAGCCTTAAAATAATCTTTTGAAAATGGTTGGCCAGCTTGGATGCAACCCATACACCATGGTGGATCCCATCGGGATGGGAAGGATGAACGGTATAGATAAAGTATATGCCTCATAGTGGGGCCCACACTAATGGAAGGTGTGGATCGCAAAACATACATCAGTGGGTCCCATGCGGGGCCCACCAAAATGTTAATTTTCCATCCAACCTGTTGACAAGGTCATAGGGGCCCACCATAACATTTATTTTCCATCCAACCCATTGATTGGGTCACGTGGACCAGAGGCCCACTGAAATGTTTACTTGCCACCCAACCTGTTTATAAGGTCACTCGGACCAAGGGGGGTCCACTGGAATGTTTATTTGTCACCCAAACTGTTCATAAGGTTAAGTGGGCCAGGGCCCACCGTGATGTATATTTGCCACCAACTTGTTTATAAGGTCACACGTGACCTGGGCCCACGGTCAGGGAGCCCACCCTGATGTTTATTTACATCCAACCTATTCATAAGGTCACGTGGACCAGGGGGCCCACCGTATTATTTATTTGCATTCAAACTGTTCGTAAGATCACGTGGACCTTGGGTCCACCGTGATATGTATTTGCCATCCAACGTATACATGGGGCCCACAATATAGTTTATCTGCCATCCAAACTGTTCACGAGGTCACACGGACCAAAGTGAAGTCGAAAAACAAATTTCATATTGATCCAAACCTTCTGCAACCCAAAGAGGGTTTCAATGGTAGGCGTCCAATCCTACTGTTTCCAGTGGTGTGGGCCACCTGAGCCTCAGATGAAGCTGATTTTTGGGGTGGGGCTCACAGTGAAAGGGGCCCACCCAATGGACGGAGTGGATACCCCACACACATCATGATGGGGCCCACGGCTGGGACCGTGGGTCCCTGCCAATTTGTCCTCCTGTCCTGCTGCTGCCTAATCTTTTTTTTTTTTAAATAAGAGATTTTGCAGTTTTTCCCATGTGGGACCCGCGTCTGAAAAATCCAACCCGACCATTGGATTCTACGGTCCCCGATTGACCAAATGAGACCAATATGCGACGCGTTTTTGGTGAATAGAAGGATCAAAGTGGGTTTCAATGGTAATACTGCTATTTCCTATGGTATGACCCGCCAGAAAATGGGATCAGCCTCATTTTTTGGCTCAACGCCTAAAATGATCTGAGGAAGATGATGAACGGCGTGGATTAACAACATGCAACAAGGTGGGGCCTACATGAGCATCCCACTCCAAAGTTTGGTAACCAAGCTAATATTTGTATATATATATTTTTTTCCATTTCACGTCCAACGTCCCTGGACGCTGGACGATTTGGGCTTTAACACATACATTTAAGGTGGGCGCCACCCATGGACGCGAGTCACAAATAGAGAGTTGGATGGCGTGGGTAATACACACATCAAAGTGAGGTCCATCAAGTGGGCCACACATAGAGCTGGGCATTTCAGATCCGATTCGGTGGATCCAACCTGATCCGACCCGATTTGAACCGAACTGACAGGGTGGATCGGTGCGGATCGGGTAGCTCCATCCAGATCCGAATTCTTTTTGGCTCGGATTCGGATTAGGCCTAATCCGACCAGATCCGATCCGATTGGATCCGATCCAAAATAATATAAAAAAATAATAATAATCTCAGTAATCAATCTCTCACACCCAAATCACGTTCATTCAGAGTAGAAAAAAAAATACAAATCAAATATACAAAGAACCCAAACAACAACTGTTACGAAACGATACTCCCATCAATCTACAGCAATAGCTGAGAGAGAGAGAGAGAGCGTCGTACCGATGGAGCGTCATACCAATCGACTGACGATTCATGAGCTAGGGTTTCCTTTCTCCATTTTGGGCGGAAAGCAGAAGAAAAAAAGACCCTGGAAAGGAGGAGAGAGAGAGAGATTGAAAACGGAGGAGAGAGAGAGACGCTTGAAAGGAGGAGAGAGATTGAAAATGAAGCTTTTCTTGCTTTATAGCTTTTTTTCGTATGGTACTCCGACTCCATATAACACATGATACACAGCCACTCCAAGATTGCACAGTTGATATTTAATAACTCACATCTGGACCGTTGAGAACCTAGCCCAATTGAAAAACCGAGTCGGGCACGGATCGGATCAGACAATCCACCTTTCGAATCTGTTCGACTCAGGTAGTCTAGACTCAGTAACGAATTGGTTCGGATTCGGGTCAGACCAATGTTCTTTCGGATAGGATCGGGTTGGCCCGGATCCGATCCGAACAGGACTGATGCCCAGCTCTAGCCACACATCACACAAAAATTGAAAAGGAGAGAGAGAGAAAAGCACCCACCTTGATCTTCTTGGATTTCTTCTTCCATGAACGCATTTTAAAGCTCCAATGGTTGAGATTCAACGGTCGAGATGGATCATGGATGGTGAAGATGGGAGTTAGGAAGTGGGCCACACAAGGCCTCTCATGGAGGCTTGGACGATTCTTGCATGGAGAATGAGAGAGAGAGAGAGAGAGAAGAGAGAGAAAGAGAGAGGTGATGGGAGAGGGATGGGTGAAAGGTGGTGTGTGTACTTGATGTAAGGGAAAGTTGACTTTGGAGAGAGGTGATTGTACTTAGGGATGGCTGCTTGTACTTGATTTGATGGGTGGTAAAGATTCTCTCGGAATTACAACGCGTGGTGTTTTCCTCGAACTGAACGCGGGCCCACATTTCCTGGCCTGGGTATCGCCTTGGCGCGTGAGACGCGCCATCGGAACCCCGACACGGCGCGGTCGCACTGGTACAAGTCTCGGGTCGAGCCGACTCTGATATGCAGGACTTGGCTTAGGATCGCGTGCAAACGTCGAATATAGGTCGCAGATTATCGGAATCCGTCGGGAAGGATCGCGGGTTTCGACGGAACAGTACGGACTACGATACGGGTCTTACAAAACATAAACCCTAAACCCTATATAAAACCTAAGTCACTTCCAAGCCTATGCCAAACCTTACTAAGCCCAAGTCATTACTTAAGCCAAGCAATACTCAAGCCACTACTTAAGCCAATTCATACCCAAGCCATTATATAAGTCAAGCCATACCCAAGTCGTTTCCAAGCCTTAAGCCACTATCCAAGCACAAACGAGCTAGTTGACTAAATTGCAATGATGAACAATAAACAAAGGTAATTTGATTACCGCATCCTCTATGAATATGTGCCTTGAGTTACGGTTGTTACTCTTCTAGAGAGACATCTGTAGTGGAACCTATTAGTGCACTGATTTATGCATTATATTTGTCAATCACGTGAGTTCTTGTATCATGCAGTCGGTTAAGCCCTCGAAAGTTGAAGATCGAAGACACTGGTGAATGTGGAGTATCAAGGAGCGAATGATGGGTAAACATTGTGCCTTGGCGACCCTAACCCTTGATCCAAAACAACACAAACCTTTAAATGATCTTAAACCCAACGGGTAAACACTTTACTAATCATCCCTTTAAGCCATGAGAGCTTAAATTAACTATTATTAGATTGGCTTTAGAGGTCTAATGTTACTGAGAAAACTACGCAATTTCAGCCACCTTCGGTCCCACTGAACCCATCTTCGATCTCACCGAAAATGGCTAAAATAGGACAACATGCTGAGGTAGAATTTCGAGTAATTCGGTCGTAATCAAGTGTCACTTTTGATCCCACTGAATACCATGTTCGGTGCGACCGAATACCACTTTGGTGAGATCGAATGGCTCAAATATGTCCGACAGCTTTCCTGTCTAATTCGGTTCGACCGAACCTCTACTTGGTGCGACCAAATACTAGCCATTTTAAATCAATTGAAGACTTTTTCTTATACATATAGCAACCAATTTTTTTAGAAATGATAGATTTTGGCATTTTAGAGACCCTAGTGCATCCCAAGCTCTACCAAACCTCCCAGTTTATATCTCATTAAGATCCATGCTCTCTTCTTAGTGACTATTCACTCTCATGAATATTTAAAGCTCATATGTAAGGAACTGTGATCTCAAGCACTGTCTAGAGTTTATACAACATTTCTCTTGACAAACCCAAGTGTCTAGCAACATTTAAAATGTCCGTCAAGCATAATCCTCTAGGCTTTACAACTTTCTATTATTTGTAAGAGATTATAACCAACCTCTAATTACTCTGGTTATCGCATCGGAGCATCGCATCAAGGTATTTAATTTTGAAGTTGAGGTCTTGGCAAAGCATCAACATCATGATCGGGGGAGAAAATGAAAGTTGATTAAAGCATGAGAAATCATCAATCAAGCAACTTGAGAATGTGCTACTAAAGGGGGCTCAATCCGCAAGTAGGTTATCATGTGTAAGAGTCCGTATACACTCCTTCATTGTGTAGGACTGAGCGTAAGAGTTTGAATGACCAAACTCGACTAGGTTTTTGTGTATGACATTGACTCTTGTGTAGGGGCTAAATCAAAGTCCATGTGTAGGCCACCAGACTTAGGTGCGTATGTTCTAGTCTTTGTGGGAGCCTCCAGTAGGAGTAAATGTAGGTCATTAGATTATGACTAAGGTTGTTTGTTACTTAATTGAAAACCAACAAAAGTATCTTGTGGGAGCCTTCGGCGGGAATGTACGTCAATATGTTTTTGTGTATAACCGAGGTTCATGACGAGCCCATAAAAAATCACGAAAAGTCTCTTGTGGGAGCCGTTCCTTGTGTAGGATTGTAAAGGTTAGAGGTGAACCTAATTTAAAACTTCTGATAGTGAAATCCAGTACACTCATGGGTTGAGTGCGTTCGTTGAGAGTGGAGTAGGGAAATTGAACCACTATAAATGCTTGTGTTTATGATTAATATTTAAGCACTTGTTTTATTATACTTATGTCGTGAATTTTTAATTATATGTATGCATGGTTAGATAAATGTTAGGAGTTGATAGTTAGCACATTCCATGCGCACATGTACACTATCATGTTTATTGACTAGTTGCTTAATTATTATATCTTTTGTAGTCTATGTGACTGGACCCTTTAATGGCTTGGAAGCCTTAGAGCTAATTGCCTTGCCTAGTTTGAATTCCATATTAGTTTAAGTAAGCAATTAGATTTTAAAATGTATAATTTGTAATTGGTCATAATGTTGAGGGTCGAATATTGCATATTAGACCCCAGCTATTACTTGCTTTTACGAACATGATACTGTTTAATGTCCCATTTTAATCGTGTTTATGATGTGAGGTGAATGTAGGAGCGTGGACGGGAAAGGATGCAAAAAGCATGAATTTAACGCTCAAGCATCACCAAGGCAAAAGGACGAGACTCCATGGGATCAAAATCAAAGGATTTACATGTTAGAGATCCTAGGAAATCAAGCCATTCACGTTAAAGAGGCATGAAAGTCGTCCAGAACGCAAGATCATAAGGTTTCCACCATCCGTTCAGCTCGAAACTCTAAACGTGGCCTGAAAACTATAAATTAACCGTTCACGTCGAATTTCAGCCGTTCGATCCTTGTGTAAGTGGCCCAACGGATAGATCAGCCCCTTAAATCCTGATTTAGGACCCGCCTGATATCTGGATATGCTTTAATTTTGGTCTTAACGTCTTAAAATAGATGGAGGAGAGGATGAATGGAGTAGATTTCTAAAAACATCAAGGTAGGACCCACCTTATGTGATTGGCGTGCATACAGTGCACGTCCACTCGCATTGCACCGAACCAATAACGCAGTCAAACTGCATTTGACCGATCCTATTCAAAAAACGGCAATTGCCATGTTTTGCTTCTGCGAATAGTGGTTTGCGGGTGATCCTTGTAGGCCACCATCCGGTCTTAACGGTCCAACCCGAACTGTCCATCAGTCCCCATAGAACTTCTTATCACTGCCTAGGTGGTGGAATTACAAAAGATCGCGAGGGTCGAAAGTCGTCCAAATGGCAGATAGATGGTGTCAAGAGAAATTTTGTGAGCCACACCGAAATCAGCCAAGAACCATTCATTCCAGATGGGTTTTTCAAAAGGAAACTAATGGACGGAGTGGATTTCTCATTCGACTCCGAACATGGACCCCACAGCATTCACCGTAATCGGTAATGCGTAAAAGGCCCTGCGTCTGAGAAATCCGGCCACCGTGGGCCGGTACTGTGATCCCGATCAAGGTTGGATTGATAGTCCAAACTGTTCAATGTGTAGCTCATCCAAAAAAGCCCTCAGTGATGTTGCGTTTTTGGAAGGATATTAAGGAAAATGGTGCTGTTTTAGCATGGTTTTTGGGCTGCGTAAACAGCGATCACGTCTGCATTGTGGTGCTTTTAGGCTGCGTAAAATAGGTCGGTGGGATCGACGCAGTAGCTCCCACGACTCTTCTGCTGACTTCCTATTCTATAAAAGGGAGAGAAAAAAGAGAGTTGGGGGATTTTTGGATCATCTCGGCCTAGGTGGTGGACGTGAGTGAAAAGAGAGAGAGATGAAGAAAGAAGAGGGTTATGTAAGGGATGTGCTTCTTGTCAATTATGTTTTTCTTCTTTCCAATTGAATTTCTGTTACATCCCATGAGTTTTTAATTTCTTAGCTGGGGCTGAGATGAAGCCCTTAATTTGAATGATTCTTGTTATTTGTTGATTTGATCTGGAATTAATTGATTTATTTCTTTCTCTATTATGATTAAATGAAAACTTCATACCTCTCTAATCTATGAGCTTAACTAAAGTCTATAAGTGAATGTTGTTTGGAATCTTATTCTAGGTGTGCTTGTGTCTGACCATGAACATGTCTTCCTACAAATAAAGAAATAGGAATTTACATATTCATGCCTAAATATGAATGGAAAGATGTGATCTTTGAGATTTTTTTCCAATTTCATCCTTTGTGATTCATAATCAAGATACTAGATGGTGGATGTGGATTTAAGCGATTTGGTTGATTCTTAATGTCTATATATACATGACAATTGATGTGCATGCATTAGGGACAATTGATGTTAAGGGAAAAATCCCTTGTGCTTCAAGGGAATTATACATCATGTGTGCCTGAACAATGACACATGTTGTGCTTTATTTATTGAATGTGTATCAATCTGAATTAGGGTGAATCAACAAGTAAAACAAGAGCTAGGATAATTAGGGGTGGATTCAAAAGTCCTAGTGTTCTCCTTGAGTGAATTTTCCTTCTTGTTCTCAGTTATTTTTCATTGATTTTTATTATTTTACTTAACAACTAGCTAAACTATTTGTTGGATTAGTTAAGAAGAATCATAAAATTCGAATTATGACAACCAGTCCTCGTGGGAACGATCTGTAATACGTACCGTGTCTACACGTAATTCGTATACTTGCGAGTTTAAAATCAATTTAAATTAGGTTGGTTTAAATAAAACATCACATAATTGCCCCCTCATATGACATAACCATCATTCATTAGCTTTGACAAGCTTTCGCGCATAGCTCATGGGCCTACCACGTGCAATTTTAGAATTCTTATTATCTCAAAAGTTCTTATTATTCACCATTTTACCAATCCATTTTATCCATAAGAAAATGGCATGTGACATCTCCTTTCCCCCACCATCTTAGGCTGCCACATCATCCTTTACCCTCATATAATCCTAATAATTACCAAAGAACCATCACATGGGCTATAAATACCCCTATCATCTCTTTATTTTTTTTTTAAAAAAAACAATAAATTCTCACCAAGAGAATGAGAGTAAGAGATAAAGAGAGTAAGTAAGTGAGAATGAGAGGAAGTGCTTGAGTTCTCAAGCTCCCATCTTCTTCAACCCCCTTTAGCCTCCTCATATCCTCTCTTAGCCTCCTACACCCACTTAGGTCAACCATGCCAAACCATAATACACATACATTATCTAAACCATATCCAAATGCAAGCCAAAGATTGTGCCACCATCACTTGCATTCATACTTCATCATTCGCATCATTACTTCCCTTCTCAAATCCCCTACTTCTTTAGGTTATCATTGAATGCATGCTCTATAACTCGCCGGAACTCTGGATCCTGTCACATCAGAAACTCATGCTAGCTTAATCCTCCCATATAACATTCTAGTAGCACCACATCTCTTTTTAAACCCCTTCATAGACATTCTCTGAATGTATGCTTTGTGGCTTACCGGAATTTTGGACCCTGCCACATCAGAAATTCATGTATTCTAATCTCATTTTAACACTTCGCATCTTATCATCTTATCCCCTAAAATTACCATACCGCACAAGTAGAGACCATACACCCTGTACGGGTAGAGTAGTGCCTAACACCTCTCTCTGTAACTGAAGTCCCTTACTCGGAATCCCAAGTCACAAATCAGGAGTCAACTTAAAGTAATAGAGTCTCTGAATTCTCTGTCTTTTACAAATTATGCAGGTTTTAACCGATCGCGGAATTTTGAGCCAATTGGCTAGTGGAGACTTTAAGTCTACTACATCATCGATACAAATCAGCTCATACACTTCAAAAGTCTTACGCTCTTCGTAAATATATCAGCTCATACACTTTTACCATGTCCAAGATGCAATAGGAAATGTCAGCAAACATTTGTTTGTATCACCTTTAAAAGTCTTATGCTAACCGTAGAGCCATTATTTCTAATCCTAGCCTGCTTTCCCTTAATATAGTTAATATATATAGATCTTAAAGTCTAAAAAGTCTAGAGAGTAAAGAATTTATTATTGCATAAGCTTTTCCATTATTTCATGAAAGATATAATCTAATCGCTTGTGCCATAAAATGAAAGAATTTTCGTTATCTAAGTTTTGATTAGTGCCACTCCCATTTTAATATGTAAAGAATCGTTATACATGTGTGAGACATCCAAATCCAGTTGGTAAAAAGGTTATTTACTAAAATGTCTGTACGAGTCACAATCAAATCATAACAAATATTAAGCTCTTAATTTATAATTAAATGAATGGAAAAGCAATAGACCGATGAAAAAGTTTGGTAGGCGTTAAGAAAGTTTTCAATAATGGGTATCCCCACGTCTATTGTTTTATGTGTTTTGGTCGTCTTTAAGTTTTTGATTTGCATAATTTTTAGCATTGCATTTTAACATATCTTACCCAACTGATAGAAAGAGTAGATGTCAAAAATAAATAAATTAAGGTGCATCCCATAGAGCTTTATTTTCACCTGATCAACTCATCTCCTCTCTCTCTCTTTATACATATCATGCAATCACAACTCTTGAGCTGATAACACCCTCTGAAAAGAAGAAGAAGAAGAAAAAGGAAGCTTTGTTTTCATTTGGATTGCATGTGTAACTAACCCACAACCTCTCCATGAGCATAGTGCACTAGGCCCATGAGGCATAAACCTTAGTAAACTAATGAGCTATAAGACAGGGCTTCATCATTTAATGAAAACTATTCATGCTTGATTCTTCAACTTCTCACTTGATCTTTTCTCTCTGTCTTGTATTTACCACTCTCGCCTGCAATTAGATTAAAAAAAGGATGTTGCAGGTTGCATTGCGAGCCAAATCCCGTCAGATATTTATACCATAAAACAGTAGGCCCCACCATGAAGATCATCCTTTTTCAAATCAAGCTCATCCTGAATTTTTTGTTATGATCTATCCAAAGTTGGGACAATGATGGAACAATCTTGATTTCCATGAAAGTATGCCGTGTGTATGGTGGAAGAATCGATATCATTCTTAAAAGTTGAAAATTTAAATAGAAGGGTATCCCCAAAACAAATAAAATTTAAACGAACCACAAATACAAGAAACGTTTCTCCATTTGAGCTGAAATGCAAGTCTGAGATAGCAACGGAGCAGGGGTCAGGTTTGGGCCCAGCAGCATGGCCCAGCAAACACAAGAAGTTCCATGGCCTAGCATACAAGATCTAAGCCCAAGCCCACAAAATGATTTATAATCCATCCAATGATCCCGTGGGACGCAAGTGCACAAAGAGATGGTCATTTAGAGAAATGAAACCTACCATACACATGCAAGATGCATGCATTGCTTAACTGAGAATTAAAACTACATATCTAGAGGATAGAATGTAAGGTGGGCCAGTCTAGATGGGACTAAAACGACCTGAACAAAAGCCTGGCCTGAAAATTAATCAGGACATACATTCCAGGCCCAACCATGGCCTACAGGTCGAGCTAACAGGTCCAAAGCTAGTACAAAGCCGGGCATTGCCAACCCTATATGTACCTCACCTATTTCTTGAAACACTATATGAACCAATAATGGCCAATCTAAACATAAGGTGGGCCACAGTTAACTTTGGAGTGTTGTGGATGGCCTACATTTTCTTTTTCTATTGTGGTCCACCTGATGGTTGGATTGGCCTGATTTTCGGTACATGTGATCAGAATAGTGAGATTCACCCGTTGGATGGGTTCATGTAATACACAAGCAATGCCTCGATTTACCATTTTTTTTTTTTTTTAAAAGAAAAATAAGAGTGTTGAGGGCATTTTGGTTTCTTACTCACTAAAAAGCACTCTCTTTAGGGTTGTCAAAGGGCCAGGCCTGCAGTTGGCTTGGGCCTTGAACTGTTTGGGGTGGGCCTAAAATTTTGATTTTGCTTGGTCCAATCTGGGCCCATTGACAGCCCTAAACTCTATTGATTAATTGGTAAAACTAGAATTCCATAAGAATTTTCCGGTAAAAATCACCTTTTTAGGGGAATTCGACCACCTTACATTCGGAAACTGATGTGGATTTTTTATTTTTATTTTTTATTTTTAAATAAATCTCAAGGACTCTGTACGAATGGGCCATATCGCTCAAAAAATCGCCACTCGCTGAATATCGGCTCCTGAATGGGATTGGACCATATTGAAATTTTGTATGGACCAAATAATCTGATTGTATTGAATAGAGGCTTTTGTGGATTTCGTTTAATTATCCATTTGCAACCACCAATCAGATACGATTACACAAGGGCCCATCCACACTGTCCTCAGGCTCGTCGGCTTGAGTTGGGCAGGTTGTGCCTGATTCCAGCCTATCTAATTTTAGGCACACGTGTCCGGCCCATATTGTTTTTTTAGACACGTGCCTGACTTGTGGACCTGGAAATTAGCCCATTCAAGTCCATGACAGCATGATGGGCTTATATTTGGGCTCAAGAAAGGCTTTGAAAGTAAATATTGAAAAAATCTGGACTCGGCCCAATCGAACAAAATTTGGTTGGCTAAGATATTCAGGCCCAATCCCATTTTATAGGTCCAAATGTCAGGCCCAGCCATCAGTGATGAAAAGATCCTTGGGCCGAACCCAATGGGTCGGCTAAGCCCAACTGCGCAACCAAAAGGGTTGGTGTGATGTAAAGAGAAATCCTCCAGTGCTCTAAGGGGGTGTTTGGCGCATTGTATTGGGAAGGATTAGGTGGGATGAGATTCAAAAAACATAGTTATTACATATGGGAGGGATTGTCCGCTGTTACGGATTAGCTTAATTCCATGCAATGTTTGTAATACGGTGTTACATTGAATGGATATACCCACCAACATTTGAAACTATTGAGAGTAACACATAGGGCTGTACACGAATCGGGCTAGCCTGGTTAACTCGCTCAACTTGGCCTGACCTGGAACTGAGTTCGGGTCGGGACGGGCCATTTTCTTCAGTCTGAAATTGAGTTCGGGCCGAGTTCGGATATGTCCCAGTTCGGCCTGACTTGGCCCGAAACCCGACTCGGCCCGACTCGGTCAAGTGGTGTGTGTGTGTATGTGTGTGTGTGTGTGTGTGTATATATATTTCAAAACCCTACTCAAACTGGCCCGAACTCGACCCAAACTTGCTCGATTGCTGACCGAGCAGGGTTTGGGCTGGACGTGTTGGCCCTGTGACCGGGCCGGGCTGGGTTTGGCTGGTGACCAGGTTGGGTTTAGCCCAATTCGACTCGGATCGACCCGTATACACCCTTAGTAACACATATGTGCTATATCCAAACCGTTCATCTGTTTTGCAACCTCGTTTTATGACATGGGCCTAAAAATGAGGTAGATCCAAAACTTATGTGGCCTCAAAGAAGTTTTCAATGGTAGGTATTTAATCCCCACTGCTTTCTATAGCGGGGTCTACTTGAGCTTTAGATCTACCTGATCTAAATCTCAAGTGGTCCTAACAAAGAAAAACAGTAGTGATTAAATGGCCACAGTTAAAAACCTCTTAAAGCCTACTGTATTGTTTATTTGACATCCAACCTGTATTATTAGGTCATGCAGACCTGGATGGATGAAGCGAAAAAATAAACATCAACTTGATCCAAAGCTTTTGTGGCCCCGGGAAGTTTTTAATGGTGGGAATTTAATCAACACCAGTGATGTGATCGAAGCTTTTGTGCCCCCAAGAAGCTTTTAATGGTGGGAATTCAATCAACACCAGTGATGTGATCGAAGCTTTTGTGCCCCATGAAGTTTTTAATGGTGGGAATTCAATCAATGCCGGTGATGTGAGCTCATGCCATAAAATGATCTAAAAAAATGGACAGAGACCTATATGAAACACATATAATATGGTGGAGTAGCCCAACCATGTCTGGCTCCATGGCTCAATGGTAGACTGTCTCAACAGTGAGACTAGACAATGAGTGCATACAACATTCAATCCTTCCAATAGAATGGCCTTGGGCAAAAATCAACCATGGCCACTCATTAATGAGTGGACAATATTTGTATTTTTTCTATTTATCAATTGTTAAATACTGTATGCTATGGTATGGTCATGAGCAGATTGGTAGATGGTTTCTAGTAAGAAATAGAATTACGTGTAAATTAATGAATGTAAATAAGCCATAACTACTTTTACACCGTGTTTGAAAAAGCAGGAAGTACCTCTCTTAAATGTGTCTAATTGGACGGAAACGCATGATGATAAGATATGTGGGTCCCACAATCATATATATGTCTGGTCTACACCATTCAAATGTTTTACCATTTTATTTTAGGGCATTGACAAGAAACTGAGGCAGATTGTAAGCTTAATTGGACCACACCAGAGAAAGTAAGGAGATAATGACTTGCACCATTCAAAAACAAAACCTTCCTAGGGTTCATAGGGTAGTGGGGCTGCCATCCAACCCGTTTATAACGTCACATATACATGGATGAAGGATAAACATAAATATCAGCATGGTAGGACTAAAAATGTTGGATGTCACTTGCTCTTAATAGGCTAGTAGTTATCCAGTGGCTGGATGGTAACCCATTGTCCAACCAGCCGGAACATAGACATATTTTATAAATATTAATGCGTGCTGTATATAGATTGTATTATTTCAAACTTTGATCATTTAAATCTTTTTTTTTTTCAGGGTAGGGCCTGACAATGCCAATGGCTGGCCACCTTAGCTAGGCCACTGCCTCTCCTTATTTTCATGATGGTGTGCATGTCATACACCGTTCAGATTGCCCACACATATACTTATGCCATTTGCACTCGTTGTCGTGCATACGTGGTAGACTCTACGGAGTTTCAATACGAAGTCACGAGTTCAAACAGTCGTTATGGTGTTAGAGCGTAGGGTTGTTATGCTTGTGAGCACGTGAGTGTACAGAGAGAGGTGAGTGTGTGTAAGAAAAAAAATGTAAGGATGTCTTCTTGCCACCTTTTTGCAGTTTATATGTTTTGTTAGCTCACGTGATGAGAAAGGCCTGCCCCACTTTTAGCCCCAACATCTAACATGTTGCGTACCTAATGGATTGGTAGAATTCCACCACACATTAATGGCATTTGTATCTAAATTACTTATGATAAGCTACTTATGCCAGCTTATCTAAGTTTCTTCTTATTAAGTAAATAAGCATATATATTTAACAAACAGCATACTTATAAGCTTCTTAATTCTCTCATTTGTCTCTCTTCAATAACCGATGATAGGTAGAAAAGCTAAAAATATTAGCAAAAGTTATTAAATAACTTAATGTAAAAAAGTTACTTTTAACTAATTATAAACCAAACTTACTTATTTGAAATAATTTACTTAATTATTCACTGATGTTAATAGAAAAAGTAACTTATTTGACGGTATTCAAGCGTCTCCCATGAGTGCATTTGGATAATAAATTACTTATGCCTTCAGTAGTTTATTTTGACTTCTATTTATTAAAGTAAAATAATTTAATAACTTTAAATAAAAAAATATTTATAATTAATCGTAAGCCAAACTTACTTATATCAAATAAGGTATTTTTATGCTGATGTAAGTGAAAAAAGTAACTTATTTGATGGTACCCAAACGAGAGCTAAATGTTTTGGCATGTGTGGAAGCATGATTCCGAAGTTGATAGAGATCTGAGAATTTTAAGGGAAAGAAATGTCCTTGTACGATTGCACCAAGGTCAGCTAGATTCTTTGAGTCACTTAACAGCGGGCTCCATCCGTACGAACCATTTCTATGGGACGCGAATTTCCTTGAGGGAGTTGTGTAACAAAAAGTTCTGTGGGTCCATCGTGATGTGTGACATAGGATTACGTATCTGTTTATTTCAAGCCGTCCATCCATGATATATTTGTTTATTCAAGCTGTCCATACCTTTTCTCGTATCATTTCAAGGCATGAGCACAAAAATGAGGCAGATCTAATGCTCAAATGGATCACAATCCAAATGACTCTTGCATTTAATGCAATTGACATTTAATAATTCATGCAATTGGTGTGGTTCACTTGAGCGTTGGATCTGCCTCATTTTTTGTGCTCATGCCTTAAAATGATATCAGAAAAGGTATACACAGCATGGATAAACAAATACATCATGGTGCCCGCCCACAGAACTGCCCAGGCGGGGTAGGACGGCAATCCGCGTCCATACAAATCCGTCCATTATTGCGACAAACCATGTTAGGACTTTGAGACCAAACATCACGAATCTAAAACTCAAGTGGGGCACACCACACAAACCGTGAGAGTGGTGACGCCCACCTATGAAACTTTCATGGGGCCGATGTGATGTTAACATGCAATCCAACCGGTTAATGAGGTAAGCCCGCCACGATGAAGTAAAAAAACCAAATGTCAGCCTGATTTGAAAACTTCGGTGGGCCTTGATAAGGTTCCAATAGTAGGCGTTCCCTTCCCCACTTTTCCCTGTAGTGTGGCCCACTTGAGTTTTGGACCTGACCGATATTTGGGCTCACATTCTAACATGCATGGTTAGAAATGATGGACGGAGTGGATGTCACACACACAAAAAGATGTTCAACCATCTATAATTCAGCGCACGTGTGTAGTGAGTTTGATAAGTGAAGCATCCCTTGCTGGTCTAAAGCGTGTTTAAGGTGGCCGCCACAACATGAGAGGACCGAATCCCAAACACGTGTGCTCCCAAGCGCCTCTGCAACCACACGCAGCGACCAAACAGAGAGATCGACTAACTCCCCCCGCGCAGGACGCGGATTGCGTCCGACCCCCGCCCGGACGGTAATCGGTCCGGGCGGGGCTCTGTGGGGCCCACTGTGTTGTAAGTGTTTTATCCACACCTCTAAACGCTTTTTCTGATAATTTTAATGTTTGGGCCGAAAAATGAGACAGGTCCAAGGCTTAAGTGGACCACAAAGTGGAGATTGAACGTCCACCATTAAAATCTTCTTGAAGCTGGAGAAGTTTCGGATCAAGCTGATATTTGTGTTTTCACTAAATCCACGTCTAAATGACCTTATGAATACGTTGTATGGTAAAAAAACAAAAGGCCCATAGAAAGGTTGCAAGTGGGTGTTATTATCAGTGCAGCTTCCTTTGGTGGGTACACTTAAGCCTTACACCTGCCTCATTTTTTTGTCTCACATGTTAAAATGATCGGAAAAAAGCGGATAAAACAATTACAATACGGTTGTCCTACCCGCGCGGGCTCTATGGGCCCAAAGTGATGTAAGTATTTTATCCACACTGTTAATATTTTTTATACGATCATTTTAAGATATGATTCAAAAATCGAGATAGTTATAGGGCTTATGTGGACCACAAAGTAAGGATTGACGTCCACCATTAAAAACTTCTTGGGAGCTGAAGAAGTGTCAGATGAAGCTGAAATTTGTGTTTTCACTTCATCCAAGTGTGCATCACTTTATTAATAGGCTGGGGTAGTAAAAAAAACATCATGGTGGCCCTTAAAAAGGTTTCAACGGTGGGTGTTATTATCACTGCAGCTTCCTTTAATGTGGTCCAATGGAACTGCGTATCTACTTCAGTTTTTTTTAATTTTTATAATACCTTAAAATGACACGAGAAAAGCGATGAACGGTGTGAAAAGCGATGAACGGTGTGAATAAAATACTTAAATCACGGTGGGCAGCACAGAGCCCCGCCCGGACGGATTGGGGTAGGACGCACAGAGAAAATTGATGAACGGTGTGGATAAAATACTTAAATCACGGTGGGCCGCACAGAGCCCTGCCCGGACGGATTCCCGTCCGGGCGGGGGTAGGACGCAAGCCGCGTCCCCCCGCGCAGGCACACGAAGAGACTAGCTACCCGAGCATTGAATAGAAGTGTTTGGATGAAAGAGGTTTGCTCGAATACATCCCAGTAAGATCCGTCTGGACTCTGCCGGTTGCAATTGGTGTTTTTTTTTTCAGTTATCCAAACCGTCTATTTGATAGGGAACCCATTGGATGGGGAATTACCAAAAATTCTCGCTGCAGAAATATTTTAGAAAGATATTTTTTGAACGCTCATGTACAAAGAAAAGGTACCATGTTGTTTACGTGTTGAAATAATCCATTTGAAAGATTTTATTGGAAGTTAAAAAGATATATTTACCATATAAGCGGTTTAGATTATCGGAAAATGGCCCAGATTCAAATGAAAAAATCCCAACGTTTCCCATTGTAATACATCCCGATGCATTGGAGTAAACCTCTTGATCAAAATATGCCTTTTGGATATCGCTTGCCAGAGGTTAGGTAATTCCAGACGCGTGTGGAATCCCGACCATCCACACGCAGGAACACATGCTCACATGGAACATTTTCATGGGATCCTAGCTTTCCATCTGTTTTTATATAACTTATAACTTCTTTCTAAAAAATAGACAGGTTCATTCATTAGGTGGGCCACAATGCACGGAATAAACAGACTTTTACCCGTCCATTTGTTTTACATTCTGTGTTCCACTTTAGATACGAAATGGCCCCATATTTAGGAAAAAAATATAAAGAATATGGTCCACCTGTTGAAAAGATCTGATCAGACACATGTCACCATATTGATTAGTATTACCGCACGTGAATAGGCCAGGCTACCACGCGCGTGTAGAATTAGCAAACCTGTATCTTGAATTATTGAAGATATGGATTGATCGTGGGGGTCACACGGTACACTAGGGGACCAAACGATCTGGAAAGTTTCTTTCAAGTGGAGAAGTTCACGCACTTCACACGTGGAAACAAGGCACGCATGTGAAAGATAGGATCTGCACGCATCTAGGATCTGAGCTTTGTAGATGGGTCCCATAAAAAATCAGCTCCACATGATTATCGAGCCAACTGTTAAGAGACACAGGCCGATGGTCGATATTCATTGTAAACATGTGCCCAACCCGATAATTGGATGGGCCAGATTTTTGCAGGATATCATCTACACAGCTGCAATCACCTGATGAGCGGCTCTGACTTACACACATGTTGCTCGTTTCCGGTGCGCGAGCTACTGCATAAGTGTTTCTCTCTCATATTCTCGTACGTGCACCAGCAATTATTTTGGTGTGGGGACCATTTCAATGCAAGGATAATGACCTTTGTGTCCTGTCCATCCGGCTTAGGCAAATAGACACGCCTGTCCATTTTCGTCTAACAAAATCTGTCGGTTAAAGTAGTTGTATTGCTTAATAAACATGCACCCACAAACTGTACACGTGGCATATAATAACTAAAATAAAACCGAGTAGATTGTGAAACCTACTGTCTAAAAACGTAACAATTCCAAGATTAGGTTGGTTGAACAATCCTAACCTCTGATTCGTAAACATCGTTTATGGAAATAGAACCGTTGGATGCTTTTCATTTTGCACCGTCCAATAAATGTCCACCAATCCAATAGTCAGATAACCATATTAACTTGGTTTTTAGTTCAGGATACATCTCTACTCTAAAATTTGGAGGTTTTAATTTGATTACCTATATTCACGCGCAATTTCTAAGTAATTTCTATGCGTCTGCGTATCATACATCACAATATGGCAGAGTATTATAGTTTCTCTCCTGCTATGTGGGCCCCCAAAATGTTTTCAATGGTCGACCCTCATTCAACACTGTTTCCTATAACGTGGTCCACTGGAGATTTGGATGTACCTAATTTTTGGACTCATATGTAAAATGATCTGTAAAAACAGATGGATGGCATGGATGAAACACATACATCATGGTGGGGCCCACATAGCGCCGACCACAGCCATTGGCTGGTGTCAGGGGGAGTAGCCAATCCGTTCCCCAACGGATACGCTCCGTGCAACGTAGAGATTGACCTGGAGGTAAAGGCATTAATTGATTGAACAGGTGGTTCGCGGCACACATAACTATATGACCACATATTGATTTGATTGGGTCCATCCATCAGGTGTGGGACTTGGAGAACATGGCCTGGATCAAAACTCAGGCCTTTTCCACTCATTTGTATTGGGACACATGATGAGGGAAATGGATAGTCAGAGAAAGGATGCTCGTTCATTTAATTGGGCTACTTGATGAATTGAGCTTTTAGAATTTTGGGCCATTTTAAGGTGCCCACCATCTGATGAGTGGCCTATATTTGCATGCATGGGTTCCAAAGTTGGCACTTTTTTCTGTTTCGCATAACCAGCCAAATCACTCTAGCATTATCCGCATGGGCCATGAGAACACAATTAATGGAAAAGATTTGATACTCTGCAGTGTGTGATGGTTGATGCGCTGGAGCTACGGAATTGTACACGTAAAATACAAATAACACAAATTAATAGTTTGAAGAGATAATTAGAATAATGGATATATAGTAAACCAAAAATAACATTGTTTAATTTTTTTAATTAATGAAAATTTGATAAACATTTAATGAACAGTTGAAATGAGAATTAACAAATGGTCCAAATTCTACAAACGATGTCCACTGATAAGAGATCACGATCCCTCAGTTGAGCTGATTTTGAGTCCATGTATGCCACATGTACTAAGTGCAAGTGTATTAACTATCACACGTTGCAAGAGTATCAAATAGTTTTGTCATGGCACTTTCGGTGAATAGTCAATTGTGTTGGTACCCAAAGCCCTAGTTTTTTGAAAAGGAAAAAAACCACTAAGATATTTTAATTTCTAAATATTTCTTTCTTCATGTGCACGATAATAATTGCTTTCTTTGCACTTAGATAAAGAAAACCCACCAAAGACATTGATTTTTCAACCATTGATGGAACGACAACGTTGTACATACGGTAAGATCAGTCAATCTTATGGATTGGATATTTTTAGATGGGTGATGATTTTTTAGGGTTAGGGTTCTAAAGATAGTTTCCTAAATGAGGTGTATGAAATTACTATGCTCCCTTGTTAATGAAAAATTATATCTGCACCCTCTGAATTTTTTAGTTTGGTGGGAGTCCTTCTAAGGCTATTCTCGATTGCACTGTTGCCTAGCTCCAATGGTAAACTTTCTAGAGTTTTAACAGTTGGTCACGGCTTTGGACATCTCTTGTGGTGCACGGGAGTGCGCAAGTGTGTGGTGAAGTGGAGTGTGTATGTTAGTGTGTGTGTGTGTATATATATTGTCATCTATATGTGCCTTGTACATGTGAGATTCAAGTTGCATATTTATACAAGTGATTGACATCAATTGTGAAATGTGGTCTATTAATTATAATTGCATTATCTACTATGCTGCATTAACTTAATATAGTATATTTCATGAAAGAAGATTTTGATCCCAAATGTAGTAGTGGACGGTCAAAATATTAGCAATAAGCTTTCCAAAAGTGTGTGCAACATAGATAATGGGATGGATTTGGTGCATTGCCAACTTCAACGTAGGGGGTACACGAACTGAGCTAGCTCGGTTAGATCGCTCGACTCGACTCAAAAAAGCTTGATTGGTCTTGGTTCGAAGATGAGTTCGAGCTGATTTTTTGAGCTCGAAAATGAGTTCGAGTAGGCCCCAGCTTGACTCAACTCGGATCGAATTCAGCTCGAATCGAACTCGGATTGAACCAGTTCGGTGACTCGGTAACTTTGCCATTGATGTTGCTCACCAAGTATTTGATAAAATGACTCAACAAAGGTGGGCGTTGTTGTCATCACCACAATCCTCAATATCAATAAACTGTTACAATAACGAAAAATACAAGGCACAACAACTCAAAGCAAACGGAGAATGTAATCATTGTCTTCAAAACAGGAAGCAAAGGAGTAATCATCTTCACAACCAACATTCCCTAGGGTGCTTTGGTTGCACTGTTTCACAAATAGATGAGTTTTGAAGGTGCTGTCCAGGTGTTTGTGTAAATGCCTAAACGACAAAGTCGGCTTTATCTTGGCTTGAACTCGGCCCGAGCTGAGCAGTCAGGCTCAAGGACCGAGCCAAGCCAAGTTCGAGCTGAGGTCAGCCAGTGGCCGAGCCAAGTGGAGCAGAGTCCAGCTGACTCGGTTCAACTCGATGTACACCCCTACTTCCACGTTTGGAAGGGTGGATTGTAGGGACTTCAGTTTCATATCCAGGCGCACGCTTGGATGTTCTGTTGCAGCTGGACGGGTATAGTGGTTCGCTCTTTCAACTGTGGATTGTATCCTACTACCACCCGTCTCCAGCTCGGAACGGGAAGTAAATAGCACTGAGGACTGGCCACTGTGAAGTAGACACCGTCCATCCATTTCACAGTGGCATTTCACGCCCTTATAATGAAATTAGTCAAATCTAAGCTTCCAGTGGATCACACTATAGGAATTAACAGTGATAATGTTGCTCACAATTGAAAGTTTTCTACACCCCACTGTGACATAGATTTTCTATCCAACCCATTCATAAAGTTACATGGATGAAGAAAGAATACAGATATTAACTTGATGGAAGACGTTTGTGGCCCCTAATTAGCTTTCAACGGTTAGAGTTTAATCCTCATTCCATGGTCTATCCGTGTCTTGGATTTTCCTCCTTGTTGGGATTATATCTTGAAATGATCCAGAAAAAAAAAAAAAAAAAAAAAGATGAACAGCGTGGACGAAACACATACATTACGGTGGCTACACCGAGTCTTTTCCTGTTTCGAACCGTGACGGGCGGAGTTAAGATGGCCTTGGCCGTTCCTCTCTCTCATCAGAAAGGGCAACAAACCCTGGAACCGGCCACACAGCTATAACCCAACAGGGAAAAAACAAAGATATTACAATTGTATATTTTTCCTATTTTCAAGACAGAAACCTCTGAAATATAAATATCCTTCCAAACCACACCAAAACTCCCACTCAACCCGCCACACCACATCCAAGTCATCTTTGAAATTAAAAAACTTCTCACATCTCCTGCAATCCAAAGATGGATTAACTCAAGATCAGATGAGTTGAAATTAAAATTGAACTATAAAATCTAAAAATTAGTCAACTTGTTTGTATCGTAAGTTTATTTTCCCACTTCAAAGGTCTCATCAGCAGTCAACTTCATTCTCTCTATAGTCCTAACTTTGAAGGCGAGGCGATTTAAATGGTATTTTGTCTTAATAAAACACATGATATCAGCATTCGGATGTGTAAAAAAATAAAAAACTGTTAGTTTCCTATGGCCAAACTAGTTTGTATGATGTTCTTGTATCACTATTGTAAGCTTGGAATCTTTTTCTCTAAATATGAAAATTTGTAATCTAGTGTGGTTGCATTTCTGGTTGATTTATGATGTAGAGCGGGTCATAGATACTTTCCTGGCCAAGATGGCCGGAGAAGGCCCAATCAGAGGTGGAACTGCTCAGAACCGTTAGAACCTTAAAATAGTCGTATCTCACAAATTGGAATGAGTTTTTTGACATATCATATAGGGTAGGAGAAGCTACTTTAGCCAACCAATTCTACTGCATCGGCATGCTGGATTTGTGAGATTCCATCAGATCGACGGTCCAAAGTCCATTTTATTTTTGTTTTTACTATAAATAATAAGTTTTGATTTATTTATAACTTTTGATACTTTGAGTTTTAGGAGTTGTGCCCAACATGAAAGGGCTTAGAAAAATTAGGAGAGTAACGTTGTTAGATCAAATTGGACCCTTACTATTTTTGACCGAAAACCTTGAAGTCTAATAGGAATTATCACCTTACTTTTTATAGCAAGTCACATTTTTAGGGAGTTTGAGTCTAAAATATTGTTCTATGTTTGACCTCATTATTTAAAGGATTGCAAATTTATTTTTATGATAAATAATTTATTTTAAAATTTATTAGAATTTATTTCTATTTTCCTTTTCATGGATTTGAAGAAACTTTCTAATTAATATGGAGTGCTCAAAAGATTCAGAGTAGTTTATAAGTTTGGGGTGGGACGATTGAACTGTTGTCCCTGTACTCGGTTATGAAGCCAAATATGAAAACTTACGGTGTAGAAATTCTAGAGGGAGAAGTGTAATGGGTAAGCTTATAACCTTCTTTCTTATATATATATATATATATATATATATATATATATATATATATATATATATATATATATATATATATATATATATATATATAAATGTCTTATGTCTTGATCCCCTTACCAATACAAAAGAGAAAACACTAATCTCATTGAAAGTTCTCCTAAAAGTGGAAGGTATGGAAGATCAAGATTCCTATTGGCGGAATATCTTTTCAATTAGGTACGCTTTCAATTTATGATTTTGAATCTTCATTATTGATGCATGTGCTGATTCTCGTGGTGTACACGCAAGCCAGCCCATTTACACACCACCCACCCTATGGGTCCGTGTAATCTAATCCATTCGTCAAGCGGGCTCAACATGTAAATACCTGTATTTAACCATGACGCAACCACCCAGGTGGAAATCAAGGTCCGAAGACCTTATGGTAACCAGACCCCATTGGATCTAGGTTCGGGTCCATAAAAAAGACCCATACACGTACTTTGAGGACCGACCAGCTGACAGCCCTTCTCATTATCCACTAGATTCATGAACCATACGAACACATCTACACTGATTCGCGTGATGAATGATATCGATCAAAGCTTGTCCACGTGGGCACGTGTATTGCTCCTGATCAAAGTAGAGCGGGCTTTCCTAAAATGGAAATCGACAAAAGACATTATGGAGGAGATCCCTCCACTTGCACGACTAGTGGTAGGGATTAGTAAGCGAACGAGTCCTTGTCTTCGTCGCGACTGTGGATCAATAATACGTGTCAGTCCTTGTGGTCCACATATAATGATTAGAGCCGTCCATCATCTTTTCCGACTTTTCTATAGTTTGAGATCCAATAATCATGCAATCAAGCCGTTCATCATCATCGATTTGTTTTGAATCATAAAAAAATCATCTTTTAATGGTTCAAATTTATCTATACATATAAATGGTCAGAGAGAATCTTTCAATTGATTTTTCTTATTTGGCCAGAACAGTGTAGCATTTAAAACTTAAAGGGTTGAGATCATCTTAACATTTCTTCATATGAGCAACGATTGGCGACACATGCTTGTGATCCTTAGTCCCGGCAAAACTAACTCACGATCGAATCACGGACTACATACTCACGTTATACTTCCGCGTAGAAGAATAACGAAAACGCTTGCCTTATTTGACGTTGATGTATTACTACATATGGATGAGATCCACACCGTCCATCAGGTGCGCCAACCTGTTTTTAATGAAAGAGAAAAAATCTGGCTGATTTAAAAACTCAGGTGAGCTACACCATGGGAACAGTTAAAATGGGAACTCCCACCATTAAAATATTCTAAATTGTTTGTGGGAACTGTCAGGCTAGCGCAGTTCGCTGAAAAAGATATATTTTGCCTTTGTCATGACTCATGGCCCATAGATTGTTGCGGAAGAGGAAGAGGATTAGGTGAGACCCCGGTCACACCCAAGAGGATGCTTGCTCCCTTTCCGTGGGGTCCACCTTAATGTATCTATTATGTATCCACGCTGTCCATATTTTTTCAGGCTTAGGTGACCTTATCAAATGGATTAGATGGCAAATAAATACAATGGAAACATTAAGGTGCACCCTAAGTAGTTTTTAATGATATTGTTCAGTTACCACTGTTTTCTAGAGTATGGTCCACCTGAGATTTTGATTTTCTTCATTTGTTTGGATCATGCCCTAGAATGATTTGAAAAAACAAATGGACGGCTTGGATACAGGATAGATTTATCAAGATTGGCACCATCGGTAAGGGCTGCACCGTCTGGGTTGGGGCTAGGTTCTCACTTAATCAGCTAACGCCGGAAGTGGACTGCGTGGTGTAATACACACCACTGATATCGGATGTGTGTTGACGTGGCAAAGTTCTGCGTGTCATATCCACCACGCTCATTCCGTGAGATGATCGCTTTAGGGCATGCCGAAAATCAGGCAGATCCAAACCTAAGTGGATCACACCACATTAAGAGGAGGATTAAAGAGGCCACGGAAGTTTTGGATCAAGTTTATAGTCGTGTTTTCCCTTCATCCAAGTCTACGTGATCTTATTAACCGTTTGCATGGCAAATAAATATCTTAGTGGACCCTAGGAAGATTTCAATGGTAGGTGTTATCGCCCCCACTGCTTTCTATGGTGTGGTCCACTTGAGATTGGGATATGCCTCACTTTTGAGCTCATGCTCTAAAATGATCTCTGAAAATGGATGAACGGTGTGGATATAACACATACATGCTGAGGTTTGTGAACTAGGCATTTGGATTGGACTGCTCATGATTGAACAATATATATATATGGGAAAAGGTACTATGCACCTCGCCAATCCGTCCCATGAGGTTGAGCTGTGTGGGCCCCACCGTGATGCGTTTTGAACATCTACCCTATCAGTCAGATGCACCATTCCATCTTGGCCTAGGTCTCAAAAATCAAGTCAATCCGTGACTTGTGTGGGCCACACCACATACAGAAGTGGAGAGGGGTCGTGCACCATTAAAACATTTATAACCATTTTTGAGGGCCCACCGAGATGTGGTTTGCAAATCCAGCCCATCCATTATGTGTGTCCCACTTGAATGAGGGTTCAAACCAAGTTTTAGGCGCATACAAAACTCAGGTGGGCCCCACCAAGTGCTTTTATATGTTTTAATGGTGTCTTCACATAATTTTAGATGGTATGGCCCACTTGAGTTCCGTATACGGCTGATTTTTGGGATATCCCATAATTTAAAGGGGACCCATCAAATGCAAGGTGCTGATGGTCGAAACGCATCACGGTGGGGCCCACACAGCTCGACCTCATGAGAGCTTATCGTGAGGTCGAGCGCATAGTACCTTTTCCCTATATATATGTGTGTGTGTGTGTTAGATATAAAATTAGAATTTAGTTAGATTTATGATATAGTAAGATTCAGATACCTGGCAGGTAACAAAGCATATATCTTTTGTAAAACTTAGAATATTGTATGCTCATTTGATACAGGCGATAGCATTTAAAAGTCCAAATTCAAAGTTCATACTGATCCTATGAAACCTATAGCTAAGACGTCTATACCTAAACCTCACGGAGGGATTGATAAGAGAGATTAATGATTTTAAGTACTTTTTTTTTTTCCCCAAAAGGCTGGTTTTATATTGAAAAGAGAAAGATGTACAGAAAACAAAAGAGGGACTCATGGGGACAAAAAGGAGCCAGGAGAGCCCTAACAACTATGTACAAAGAAACAAACGAGATATCACAGCCATTGTGTCTCTCTTACAGAACCAAAGCCCAACTTATCTAATCTATAAAGACCCTTGACTCTAATCGGGAGCTCTAAGAAAGAAAGGTACGTGAAGTTTTGTTGGGACGTTGCAGCTGTCTTAGCCAACTCATCAGCCGGACCGTTTGCTTCTCTCGGGATGAGGAAAATCACAAAAGTGCCTGTGATTCTTAATTCTCTGATCCTTGTCCACCAATATCTCTATTTCCAGACTGGGGTAGATTTGCCAATGAACACGTCCACCACACATTTAGAATCGGATTCAAGAAAAATCTGATTATATCCTCAGCTAACACAAATAGCCATAGTATCATAAAGGGCCCGGAGTTCCGCTCTATTGTTGGTACCCCTGCCATAGCCATGGGAGAAAGCGAAAAGAAGGGAACCGGACACGTCCCTACCAATCCCGCCACCCCCAGCTGGGCCAGGATTTCCCATAGTTGCACCATCAACGTTCACCTTAATCCACCCTTCTTTTGCTCTGGACCACTTGACCACTTGAAGTGATTTAGTCGGAGGGGGGCTTTGCCGAATGCCAAGATGATGGAGGAGAGATAGGTCAGACCGTCTAGGGGATCTAGCGCCAAGGTTGATGCGGCTGAGCTAATGAGCCACTAGTATATTTGGTTGACAACCGATTAAATGAAGGGGCAAACATTATCGAAACGCGCCGCATTCCGAGCCTTCCATAGCTCCCATAAAATAAAGCAGGGTATGACACACTGAAATTTAGAAGGGCTTCGATTAAAGGGCTGGGTGATCCACCAAGAGGATAGCCACTCCGAAACAGATTGCTGATGGGGAAGGTTGAAGTAGAAAATACCATTTAAATACGCCCACACATCGGTGACAAGACGCCCTCTGATAAAGAGGTGTTCGATGGTTTCCGGATGAGGAGAAGATGAAGAGGGATTGTGACCACAACAACAACATTTCGATGCAAGGCTGACTCCCCTCCACTGAATCCTATCATCCGTTGGAACCACACGTTGTGTCAATCTTCATACAAACATAGAAATCTTCAAAGGAAGAAAATGGTTCCAGATATTAGCTGCTCCTACCATATCGAGGTTCCTTGAATGGCAAAGATTCCAGGCCGAATAAACAGAGAAGGTACCCGTGCGATCGAGAGGCCAGAAGCGCTCATCTGGGTCTGATGAAGTGCAGAAGCCGTTTGAAGTTATGTGGTGGTTAATCTCCTCAGCAGAAGAGTGGAGACATGATTTGGGATTAGCGGGCCATCCTGGGTGAGGACATCTTTAATCGTAAGGGAAAGAAGCTCCGCAGGGATGGGATGAAGGGTGAAATTGAGCAGGGGGCCAAGCCCTGACCAATTACAGCTCCAGAAATTTATCTCCCCCTGGCAGACGAACCATTAAGAAGCCGATTTAATAATGTGGGACATTTTTGTAGCCTGTTTCCATAAAGGAGAGGAACGAAGCCGATGAACAGAGTCAGAAACAACAGTCTGCGGCTGACCAGAAACAGAGACAGCAGTCTGCGATTGACCATATTTTGAGGAAACAAAAGCAGCCCAGATACTGGGGGCATTACTATAGAGGAGAATCCAAGCCAGCTTGAGGCGTAGAGCTTTGAGGACGTCTTTGAGACTACGAATACCTAGACCACCCTCCTCTTTTAGATGAGCAATCCTGTTCCATCTGATCCAATGGAGTTTCTTTCTGCCCTCCTGCCAGCCCCAGAAAAAATATGCCAATTTCGCTTCAATTTTATCCAGAATCTGTGAAGGGATAGTTGCTGCTGCCATCGAGTGAATAGGAATGCTATAGAGGACATGGTTAATGAGCGTACATCTGCCAGCCTGGGACAGGTAGCGTTCAGACCAGCCAAGGATTCTGGACTTGATCTTAGCTATCAGTGGGAGGAAGTGCAAGCTTCTGTTCCTTCCATTGAAGAGGGGGACGCTGAGATAAATGAAAGGGGCCGACGAGCCACTCATGTCGAGAATCTTGGCAATCAGTCTCTTCCTAGCAGGAGGGAGAGAGGGAGCGTGGAAGAAACAACTTTTGGAGAGGTTAATCTTTTGGCCTGAACATGACTGGTAAGAGGAGAGGAAGGAGGCCGTAACCGCAATGGAAGATCTGCTCCCATTTAGAAATAACATCGTATTGTTCGCATAGAGAAGATGTGTAATTTGTTTGCAGCCCCGCTTTAGGTTGAAAGGAGAACAAGCACCACTAATCACCAGATTTGCGAAGCCTCTCCCAAGAACTTTTTCGACTAGAATGAAGAGACTGGGGGAAAGAGGGTCTCCCTGACGCAGACCCTTGAAAGACTTGAAAAAACCCGCGCTTTCCCCGTTGATCAAGACTAAGAACCAAACATTGTTTTTTCCACGTCAAGTTTAAGAATTATATTCCCACCGCGTACTTTTCGACCGATATCACGATAAATCTCCTGACCCAAGGCGATACTCTCTGTAATCGATCTAGCTTTAACGAATGCCCCTTGCTCAAGCGAAATTAGTTTGGGGAGGAGAGTGGAAAGCCTAGAAGTAATGACCTTTGCAAATATTTTGTAAACGCAGTTACATAAATTAATCGGTCTGAAGTCGGAGAATCTCTTAGAGCTTGACACCTTAGGGATCAAACATATTAGAGAAGTGGTGAACGCACGAGGGAGATCGCCCCCCTGAAACAGATGCGTGACTGCCTGGAGGATGTCCCATCCCATGGTATCCCAGCAGCCAACAAAAAAAGCAGCAGATAGTTCGTCCGGACCTGGGGCCCCATCGATCAGAATGGCCATGACTGCGTCTTTAACCTCGACACTGGAGGGGAGGTGCAACAAGAATTCGTTATCAGCGGCAGTCAGTAAATTTGGGATGTTGTTCAGCAGACGATCATCAAGGGAGTGATGTTCCGATTGGAAAAGATGTTTCAAATGCTCAAATGCTGCGGATTTGATTCGGGCAGGGTTAGAGGTGCTTGATCCCGATTCGAGATGAATCTTAGATATGATGGACCACCTAGATCTTTCGGTGGCTTGTAAGTGAAAATATTTCAGTTGCGGTCTCCTTCTGACAACCAGTTATTACGGGATTTTTGCTTCTAGAAAATCTGTTCGGCTAACTCCATGTTGGCCAGATGACATCTAGCTTCCGAGAGAGAGGACTGACTGACATCAGAGGGGGCAAGCTGCGCCTGATTTTCCAACGAAGATAAATTCTGTTCCGCTACTTTGAGATTCTGGAAAACATTTCCATATACGGATTTGTTCCATTCCTTTAAACGACACTTGACCTTCTTGAGTTTTAGCAGAAGATTTGTCATGGGCTGATAGCCCAGGTCCTCCCGCTAAGCCTCCTGAACCACCAGATTGAAACTATGGTGAAGCATCCACATCCTTTGGAAACGAAACGGTTTGGGAAGGGAAGAGGGGCATCTGGGAGCTGACAGGAGGAGAAGAGAGTGATCGGAGTTAACTCGGGGCAGATATTGAACCTGGAATTGAGGAAAACGAGACACCCAGTCGCCGTTGCAAAAAACTCTGTCCAGCCTAGCCCATGCACGAGCGTTGCCAGATTGATTGTTGCACCAAGTAAAAGCATTACCCGTGAACCCAACATCCAGGAGAGCAGCACTGTCCACCGCAGCAGCGAATTCCGTCACGCTACTGAGGTCAAAGTTATTGCTCCTTCTACATTCAAAAGGGGAGAGTACTACGTTAAAATCACCACCAATAGCCCACAAGCCTGAGATCCTGCTGGCCAAGGAGGCTATATCTGACCACAGATTTCTTCGCTGTATCTTTGAGCATTTGACATATACAATTGAAATAAAGAATTCTGATTGGAAATTGTTTACATGAACAGAAAACGTGATCATTTGAGAGGAGGATTGTAGAACTTGTACAGATAGATAAGAGCTAAAAAAGAACCAAATTTTACCTCCAAACTCCGCGTTCGAGAAAGATGAGTGAAGACCCAGATTTAGTCCCACAGAAAATCTTTTCTCCTCTCTCGCCATGGGTTCTAGGATCGCTATCCACCAGGGATTGTGGATACGAAAGAGCCTACGTGCCGATCGCAAGGTTGCGGAGTTGGCCACGCCTCTAGCGTTCCAGATGATAGCCTTATCCATCAGTCACACACTCAGAGTTGTGTTGCGAGATGTCTTAAATCTGAGTCCTTTCGCAACTGGGATGCGGAAAGGAATTTCGCGGATTTTGTGTCGCAACTGGGATATGAAAGGAAAGTTGCCAAAACTATAAATTGGGGTCCCTAGGGCTATTCTAAGATTATTCCAAGACTTCCTAAAGGTATTCTAAAGGGTTCTAGGGTTATCAAAGGGTGTAGCAAGGGTGAGATTCGAGGTTGTTCGAATCGGGTAAGTCCTTTCTCTTTGTAATTGATGCTTTCATAGTGGTGATTTGTCGCTTTGTGCCGTGGTTTTTTCCCGCAAGGGTTTTCCACGTTAAATCTGTGTGTTCTCTTTTTTTTTTTGTGTGCTTGGTGCCATTGGATTACTATCCTAGATCTAGATCTGTGTGATTCCGCAGGCCAAAAATCCCAACAAGTGGTATCAGAGCTTGAGTTTGGTTGGGGCACAGATCTGAATCTGAGGGATTAATAATAATGGCAAGCGCCAGGTATGAGATTGAGAAGTATTCAGGGAAAAATAATTTTGAGTTATAGAAGATCAAGATGATGAGTTTCTTAATCAAACAAGGCAAAGATGGTGCTCTTGAGGAGCGGAAGTCCACTATGACTGATGGTGATTGGAATACTCTTGATAAGAAGGTTTTATCATCGATCCGTTTGTCTCACGGATGAGGTTCTCTACAATGTCATGAGGGAGAAAACTGCGGCTAAGTTATGAGCGAAGTTAGAGGATGTCTATGCGAAGAAATCCTCTGAAAATCGCCTACACTTGAAGCGGCAGTGGTATAACTTCAAGATGGCAGAGGGCGGAGATCTGGAGGCTCACATCAGCAACTTTAATAAATTGGTTTACAAATTGCTGGATATGGAGGAAGTGATGAAAGATGAAGAACAAGTATGTATGTTGCTGAATTCTCTCCTAGCGTCCTATGAGTCATTCAAGGACACTATGTGCAGTATGAATAAAACCCTGAGTGTCGACACTGTTATCTCAGCCCTTCAAGGGAAGGCTATGAGACAGCTAGACAACAACATGGGGACATCTTCTGATGCACTGTTTACAGTGGGTAGGAATTCTGAATAAGGTACATGTTCTTCAGGTTCTAGATCCAAATCCAAGGGCAAGGGCAAAGGAAAGGTAAAGTGCTGGAATTGTGGGAAGGAAGGACATGTGAAGAGGGATTGTGAAAATTCTAAATCTAAGAGGGAAGATTCTGAGGCTTCATGCAGGGAGGCTAACACTGCCACGTCAGATGAATCGATTAGATGTGATGGTGATGTTTTGTCTGTGTCTTCGTTCAGACGGTCATACGATGATCGTAAGGACGAGTGGATGCTAGACACAGGGGCATCTTTTCACATGACTCCTCATCGGAGTTAGTTCACCAGCTACAGGGAGTGCGATGGTGGACAGGTGTTTATGGGTAATGGCTTTGCCTGTAATGTTGTGGCTGTTGGTACGGTGCACATCAGGATGTTTGATGGGGTGGAGCGTACCTTGACAGATGTGAGGCACGTTCCTGATTTGAAGCAGAATTTGATTTCTCTTGGTGTACTTGAGGTAAAAGGATGCAAGTACACATATATTGATGGTGCTCTTAAAGTATCTAAAGGGCACGGGTAATCATGAAAGCGTAACGACTCGATCATGTTTATAGGTTGATCGGGAGCACTTCAAAAGGTGGAGCTACAGTGGATGTAGCGGATTCCACCTCTGCACGTGTGTGGCATGATGGGCATGGCCACATGAGCGGGCAGGGCAAAAAGGCTGAGACGTGCGGACAAGGATACAGAGCAGGTGGAGCAGCCACCTGTGAGAAGAACCACATGGTATGATCGCAGGACATCGGCGAAGTACATGGATGACTCCAATATTGTAGGGGATTCATCTTCTATTTAGATGACTCTAGGTGGGCCTGGTGCTGAAAAGTGGAAGGTGACTATGGGCGATATGATGGATTCGTTGTACCAGATCGACATATGGGAGCTGGTGGAGCTTCCAGTGGGCCGGTGAGCGGTTGGATGCAGGTGGATCTTCAGAAGGATACAACATAGATACATGACGAGGTTGGTAGCGAAGGGTTATGCTTAAAGAGAAGGGATTGGCTTCTCAGAGATATTCGCACCGACGGTATAGCAGATATCTATCAGATCCGTGATTGGCGCTGGTTGGCCAATGTGATCTTGAGCTATGATGTGATACAGAAATAAGAGAAGAGGTCAAGAAGCTACATGGTTGAAGATTGAAGACATGGTGGAGATTGTTGCGAGATGTCTTAAATCTGAGTCCTTTCGCAACTGGGTTGCGGAAAGGAATTTCGCGAATTTCGTGTTGCAAGTCCTTTCGCAACTGGGATACGAAAGGGAAGTTGCCAAAACTATAAATTGGGGTCCCTAGGGCTATTATAAGATTATTCTAAGACTTTCTAAAGGTATTCTAAAGGGTTCTAGGGTTATCAAAGGGTGTAGCAAGGGTGAGATTCGAGGTTGTTCGAATCGGGTAAGTCCTTTCTCTTTGTAATTGATGCTTTCATAGTGGTGATCTGTCACTTTGTGCCGTGGTTTTTTCCCGCAAGGGTTTTCCACGTTAAATCTGTGTGTTCTTTTTTTTTTTGTGCTTGGTGCCATTGGATTACTATCCTAGATATAGATCTGTGTGATTCTGCATGCCAAAAATCCAACAAGTTGAACACCCATCTTCTACGTCTTATGAGTCTCCCATTCCAATCCGCTACAACGCCAGTGTGTTTATCCATCGCTGATCTTGTACCACCAGTTCCTGGTTTATGAGAGGTAGGAGCATTCCAAGACACTGGCAGGATTCTGGAGCCAAGAATCCTATTTAACACACTGATGTCCTGATCAGGTAGGTGGGCAAATTTTAGGTACTTGATTGATACATGAAGTAGCGTATGAAGGCACAAATTCAAAGTTTATCCAGATTTAACAAAACCTATATCCAAAACCTCTATACCGGAACCTTGCGGAGGGTTGAGAAGAGAAGCTAATAATTATACTTATACCATTCGTAACCCCTCATGCAACATGCTCGTATCCTTGGACGTTGAACCATGGAGATGTATGCACTTAGTTTGGAATAACCCGGTATGATTCTAGGTTGTATACTACTTTTTACAATATTAATAAAATGGCTCGACTAAGAACTATTTTGGAGTCACCACTAGCCAAAATAAATTATCTAGAATTCACCGTTGGCTATAATCCGTAGAATCACCCTAACATCGAAAAAATAGAAAAATTCTCGATTAGTGACTCTTGGATAAGTCTGCGCCATTAATTCTAGGTAAGGGCCTTAGTTACGTGTAACGCCCTGAAAATCGGGGGTCGAGCATAAACTCAACTCCCGAGTTCCAGAACATCACTTATGCAACAAAATGAATGATGATTGAATGTTGACTGAATTCGTGCATTGAACATGAGTGAAATTAAGCCAAAACAGCATATCATACTCCAGAGACAGTTAAATTGGCAAGTGGAAGACTGTGATAGATAGATAAAATATATAAACTATGATGAGTCTCCAGAGTGTGATAACATTACCAGGTTAAATAAATACAAGTATAGTTCTAAAATGTACCAAATGTGAGGAAGTGTAATGCCTCTTATCCCATGTACCATAGCCCCGTCAATACAATATCAGGTCTTCATTGACCTGCCAGAGAGATACAGATAGGAGGACTCCTCCTATCATCACAGAAGTAGTCCGGCTCTGCTTCGCAAGCATCGTCATCACTTGAAACTCAACAAATCTGGTTGGTGTTGCAAACACCGTCCCGTAACGTGGGAGTGAGTAGCTAACTCAGTGGAACAATAAAGCATAGGTTAACATGTTATCAATTCAATCAAGCAGTAATGATAAAGCAGTACAAATCAAACAATTCTAACTACTCTTATTAAATGCGAGAATGAAATGACATGATGCTGTATGCCCTTGCCAAACCACCCTCATGCGACATCATCTTACGTTCGCGAATGCTTAACTCCCTCAGTGCGCCACATCTACTAAGCACATGCGGTGCGATGATGATCATGATTACCAAGTTATTATTAGTCAATTTCAAACAGCAGTATTGGAAAACTAAGGTACCTCCCTTGTATCATTCCCAAACATGATCCATTCTAGGGTCATCTATCCTATTTAATCTCATACGATATTATGGTTTGAGAAGCGTAGTGAAGGCATCGCAAAAGGCTCGTCACCCGTCAGCGCGGATACAGATCTCACCGTATGCGGCTCAATTGCTGGCCGTCAGCTCGAGTACAGGTCTCACCGTACTCGGCTCAATCACTAGCCGTCAGCGCGAGTACAGGTCTCACCGTACTCGGCTCAACTCATACTCTAGTTGCTGTGAAAGACTCGTCGTCAATCACAGACACTTGGAGTATACTCGAAGATACTACGGAGGACTCGTCGCCCGTCAGCACGAGCACAGGTCTCACCGTACTCGGCTCTCGCCGTAAGTTTCGACAGCTCGAATACAGTGTCCCATACCACCGTATTCAGCTCACGAGTTTGGTTGCACAATGGTCACTACAGGGAGGCACATGGCCCCAGCGTAGGCCGACAGCTCGACCACGGTGTCCCATACCACCATGCCCGGCTCATGCGTCTTAGCGGATCGAGGTACCATGGTTAACGGGATCGCCACTGGTAAGTTTAGTACCCTAGGTTCAAGCAGTAGCGGCCAAACATGGTGAACACACATACACATATCGGTTTGCTTGACGAGCCTGACTAGCTCGAGCGCACCACAATTTGGGCGATATGGAGCGCAAAAGCACTCCGTGTGGCCAACCACTATCACCAACCGAAGTACGACTCAGGTTCGCCAGACACATCCTTTGTGGCGACATGAATCTCAACCACAACCTCAAGTCTAGTACCGAATGTTTGGACTATAGACATAGTCCCAAACTTAAACAGTTTTCATCAATAGCATGTGACTTAAAGCATGATAAACAAGTAATACAAGCATGTTAGTAGGCATGTTATAAAGCATGAGATAAAACATGAAGTAGAGCATATTGTAAAGCATGTTGTGAAACATGGTGTAAAGCACTATACAAATAGGGATACAATTACATACACATCACAAGTGAGTGGTTATAGTGAACCACCACATGGAGGGAATCCTACATGTCTCTAAGGTAGTCGGAAATCCCATATCAGCGCCTATCTAAGGCACTAACACTCAAGCATTTACACACACAAGCATTTACACAAACACTTAGAGTACGCTATTCCAACATACATGACGTATGTTAGCAAAACATGTATTAGGGCTATCCCTTAGCCAAGCGAGTATTTTATCCATGTATAATATATTATTACAGCAAATAATCACGATAAATACATCTCCAAAATTTATACGTATACAGTATTTTCTAGAATACGCAATTTCAACATACATAGTGTATATAAGTAAAACATGTATTTAGGCGAATCCTTTCGCCAAATAAGTATTTTATCCATATATCGTATATCCATACAACAAATAAACATGTCAAACACATTTCCAAAAAAAATACGTATACCGTACTTTCTACAAATACCTAGAGTATGTAGAATTCCATATTTTTCATCTTTAATCGAAACGGAAAACAGACAGCACTTTGTACATGTGCAATTGCATGCAGATCATGAATCTATCATTATCTGACATTGAAAGCGTTGAAAATCATAACCTATACACCTAAAGTCCGCACCTTGTCGTAGAATCGCAACGGAATTGATAGGTTTGCTAAGCTTCCGTATTCGGCAGTTTGGCAACCTATAGAACAAAATAGGTTAGCTATTTCACAACCTACAACAGTCTAAACCCCAAAACAGATTAGGGTTAGGGTTTCTTACCTAGAACGACGCCGAAATGCCGGAAAAAGCGTCAAGAAAGGGATGGTGCAGCCCGTGTGGTGGCAGGGAACGACGGCAGGGAGATTCTCCCACTTCTCCCTCACTTTCTCTCTCTTTTCCCTCTCTCAAATCCCAAATTCGTATGGCTGCCATGAGAGAGGGTTTAAGGTCCTTATATAGTCTCAAAACACACCGAAATAGACTCTGTTCAAGGGTTACTGCTAATATAGGTAATTCGTCACTTTTCCAGCTCAAAAGAGAGGTTCTGGTGGCCCTCCTTGAGTCAAACGTTAGACTTAAGCTCACCACACATGGATCTATGTGGGATTACGTTTTCGACTCGATCGGATTCTCAGATCACACATGGCGGACCAGTTTCAGTTCAACGGTCAGTGGGCCACGATCCGAAATTCCAAGCACATGTAAATGTTCCTGAAATTTTTCCTGATCCGAGGGTGTAATTTGGTCTGATTCTGACGGTCTGGTTGCTTAATACTGATGCGCAAGCAAATGGTGTCAGATCACTATTCCAGATATTTATTTTGTAAAGGGAATAGTGTTTTTCACACTCCCTCGCTCCGGATCCAAACGAATGGCCGTGGGACATCGGCTGGATCTGATTTTTGAGATGATTGTCAAACCCAGTGAGGCGGTCCTAGTTCCTTAACTTCGTGTTAATCGGACTTCCGATGTGCGGTCTAGTCCTAATACGGAGTTTCGAGATGCTCCCAAGAGCAGCCGGGTAATGAGATTGATCCTAGATTTTAGGGTAACCTAGCGTCAATGATTCTGCAAGTTTTGGGTCTTGCAGATCGTATTTAAAGCGATCCCAACGGATTTCATGGCTAATCGAGTTTTGCACTTAGTTAACTTTGTTAAATTTCTAAAGGATTTAATCCTAATTGTTTTCTGGTTGAGATGGTACTTAGGCCTTTGTAGTTTGTATATAAAGTGATCCAAGTTTTACTACTTAGCTAGTTTAAGATAGTGTCTAGGGCGAAAGTGCTTTGAAAAATTGAAAGCACAAGGTAGTGAAGGGTGGGATTTGTGAAGGAAATGGGTTAAGGAGCGATTTTAGACTATGAGATTTAGTTTTGACAAGTTGGTAAGGTCTTAGGATCGACCCATTACCTAAGGACGTCTAATCCCAGGTTGGCAAAAATCCGGGATGTTACATTACGCAAAAGCAAAAGGTTATGCACCCTTTTACCGCTTGGGTGAAAAACAATCTCTATTTTACCAGGCTGTACACTTTTAAAGGGGATTCAAAGAATTTCTAGTAAATACTAAGCTGTAGATGTCTAAATTACAAAAGATAAAATGAAAATGAAATAGTAACGGTAGAAAAAGAATTTTTCAATTGAAGTATAGAAAAAAATAAAAGAACATAGAGTTTTTAGTTACTCCTTTAAGTTGTGTATTCTGATACGAAAAATCTTCAAAAGAGACAATTGTAAAGCATACTTTACGTGATGTCAAAGCAGAACCTGCTACCTCAGGCGTTCAAAGCAATGAGATTTGAATATATATACTAGAAAAGGATAAATCAACGAGGTTGACTATGAATTTGAAATAGAATACAAGATATCAAACGAATGAAAAAGGATCAAGAGAACATAAGCCTCTCTCTCAGACTATGTTTCTCATTGATCAGCCTTAAACTTTGTTTGGGTCTGATTACCCTCCTCCTCCTTGTTTGTAAGTGCGGGATCCCTTTTATAGGCAATTGGAGAGGGACACATAAGGTTGGATGGATACAATTAAGCAAGTTCGGTTCTCCCGAGCCTTGGGCTTTGGCATCAAAGCTAGGGTTGGACAAACTGAACCACTGCTAAAGAGATACGAGCAACCAAGCCAGAGACGAAGCCAACGTACGCATGAAACTCGCAAAAAAGACCGCAACAGGCGGAGTCAATGCCGATTCTGTGCAGAACGTGTAAACTAGCCTAAGGAGTGCCGTTCTGTCAAAACTTGCTCCGACATAGCCATTTTTATTAGATTTGCCCCAATCTGGTCCATTAGCTGCTTATCCAACTTGTTTTAAGCGGAGTATCCACTTAGATCGAGGGCCCACCAAAGTTAACAAGCCATGTCGCCATGTTTTAACTAATAAAGTGTCAACAGGCCCACAAAACTTTACCACATCAACCCAACACCGAGGTCAGTAGGGCCAACATGATCAGATGGTCCTGTGATTTGAGCTGTCCATATACACTTTATTACAATAATCTAGCTATTCTCCCATAATTATGGTTCGGATGTGATCCTAACCTTTGGTATTTAAAATTGAATGTAATCCATTTAAAATATGTTTTTCATTGTTCTAATTCATCTATAGATCATAATAGTAACAACCATCCATTCAGTGTAAGTTTACTATTGTCATGCCACGAAATCCGGGTACAGAGTGTGCACCCTCAGACCCGAGTTTCATTTTGTAACTCGTACACAAAGTGTACTAATTTAATTCCTTAATCAGTTTAATCAGAAATGATAATTATATTCATTCTAAGTGCCACTATAATCTCATCACGCATACATTACACTTAGCACCAATTAACCAGGCATATATAAATCTTGACAACCTTTAAAATAAAATAAACCTTAAAAATCATTCATTTATTATATTATCGTATTATAATTATGTTTATTCCATACTAACATTATTTCAATGAAATACATCTAAATAATTTCTTAAAATCTCAAAATCAATACCGACATGCATTTTACGTTAATCAAACTATGCTAGCAAGTAATCAGAAATGGTCTAATGCCGCCACTTCATCTTTAGATAAGTATTGTCATGTTTCACATGGATCATGTTCAGGTACGGTGCATCCTTCCGGTTCTTGCACCACATCATCTGCTAATGGGTCCTCTATACGATTTTTTCATAAATAAAAAAAGGTAAGCTGGCCAATCTTAGTGAAATAACCAGCATGGTTCATAATAATAGCAATTAAAATAACATAAAAATGGATGTACAATGATATAATGCAAATGATGTATGAATGCATCAGATGGGATGATCGTCCATCTGCTTGGGTTGGAGGTCGTCAACCCGCATCCACCCATTGGGTAGGCTTTCACCTTTAGGTAGATTTGGGCATAGCCTGCATCTGGTAACGCTCTACAAGGATCGACATTTCTTCCAGGGAGGGCCCCTAGAATCGTCCATGCATTATGTAAATATAATGAATGATAGATAGTGTATGAATGTATCGTTTTCATATTTTGCATAGTTGTCTGGATCAGAATATTCACATATGAATTTAGCGTACAATTATCATAATAAAATACTCAAATCAATATATCAATCAATCAAATAATCACAAACGATTTATTTTAATTTTAATGAATCATGAGACAAGTTGGGTTACTCACCTGAGTCTTATAATGTAGAATCCACAAGGTAAATGAGTTAGTTTGAATTCAGAGATCCTATCAGTTATATCAGTAACATTATTATTCATCTAGTTATTTTACATGGTGGGGCCCACCTTGATATACATCCTAAGTGGCTAAACCCTAAATGATCAAATAATTAAAATTATATGTTTATTTAAATTTAATTATCAAGATTTAGATTTTCTTTTTAAGATCCTGAAATTGAATGTTAAATAATTAATCGAGGTGGCCCACCGGATGATTGGATCATTCAAATTCTTAAGGTATTACCATGTTTTGCCTCTACACATTAGATGGATAGTGTGGATCTAACCACACATACACCGATGGCCCATCTCGACCTTCTACGCCAAGTGATACCAACACTTGCACAAAAATCTAAGATTCCTTTATTAAGCACTTTTAGAACTGACTAATGTGGCATATCTGATGGTTAGATTGATCTGAAAATTATGGCCCTTATATATTTTGGTCGTAGGGATCATATGATCCATCCTGATCGAGCCTTCTTAGAATCTACTCTCTCCTTTATTCTCGAGAGCTTCGTATTTTTTTTTCTATTAAGCAGAAATCTCTCTGTATCTCTTTTTTTTAAAGAAACTTCTAAGATAGGATGAGCACATCCTCCCTTATCCTGAATTTAAATTTTTTTTTATATTTGATAAAAAAATTATTATTACTACTCCAAGAATCGATCCCTAAACCTCTCTCTCAACTAAAAATGACATCCGCTCTGACTTCTGTTCTACGCAGCGCATAAAACCCCCAAGCTCTGTTGGCCTACCTTTTCATCTGTTTTAAATCCACTCCCTCCAACTGTTGATATTCTCAATGATTTGTCTTAATTCAAAAAATAAGCAAGATAAAAAAAAAAAAAAGGAAAGTAAATTGGACCACACCACAGTAAAAATACGGATTGTACGAAGACTGTAAGTTACTGCGTGGGCCAACTGTGATATATATATTTCATCAAACCCGTCCATAAGATGTGTCTTACTATTATTAAATTAATGTACGAAATTAAGCCTGATGAAGAATTCATACGGGTCACACCACATGAACTTATGATTCACATCTTTTCCATTGATGTGGCCCATATAAGAATTTTTTACGGTTAAAATTTTTTATCTACAGTTAAAATAAATTTTATTAATTGATGGACAGAGCATAGTTTATATATACAACATACAACATGGTTGGTCCACAGAGCTTGGGTGTTTTACGCACTCTGCGTAGAAAGGGTGTGGTAAACGATTCACGTGTCCGTAGACAAGCCGCTTTTCCACTTCATTCTTGTAAAAGGGAGGTAGTCTTCGGAACATTAAAGCAAATCGTACCCCCCCAGGTGGGCCACTTGGTTCAATGTAAGATCCACTTACAAAGGTAGTCCCCACTATGAGTAGACCCAAACGGTCCTCTTTTTCTGTGAAGATGTTCAAAAAAAAAAAATAACAGAGAGTTTTCCGTTACTCATTTAAGTCGCGTAGTCTAATATAGAAGATCCACAAAAGAGACAACTGTAGAGAATACTTTACGTGGTGTCAAAGCAGAACCTATTACCTCGAGTGTTCAAAGCAATGTGGTTTGAATATACAGACTGAAAAAAGATAAATCGACGAGATTGATTACGAATTTGAAATACAATAGAAGAGATCGAATGACTGAAAGAGGATCAAGAGAACAAAAGCCTCTCTCTCATACTATGTTTCTCGCTCAGGCTTAAACTTTGTTTGGGTTTTATTTCTCTCTCTTTTATAAGAAATTGGAGAGGGAGAAATAAGGCTGGATGGATAAGATTTAGCCGGTTCAGTTCTATCGAGCCTTGGGCTTTGGAATCAATGTCAGGCTCATACAAACTGAACCACTGCTGAAGAGATACGAGCAACCAAGCCTAATACAGAGCCAACGTATGCATGAAACTTGCAAAAAAGACCGCAACAAGCGGAGCCAATGCCGATTCTGTGCAGAACCATGTAAACTAGCCCAGGGAGTGCTGTTATGTCAAAACCGGCGGCCATTGCTAGTAGATTTGCCCCAATTTGGTCCATTAGCTGCCTATCTAGCATGTTGGGCCCACTGAAATTAACAAGCCATGTGGCCGTGTTTTGATCAGTGGAGTGTCAACAGGCCCACAAAACTTTACCGTACACGCGAACATGATCAAATGGTCCTATGATTTGAGCCGTCCATATACACTTTATTACAATAATCTAGCTATTCTCTCATAATTATGGTTCAGATGTGATCCTAACCTTTGGTATTTAAAATTGAATGTAATCCATTTAAAATATGCTTTTCATAGTTCTGATTCATCTATAGATAATAATGGTAACAATCATCCATTCAGTGTAAGTGTAGCAGGATGGACATATAGCATAGATTCTAGAACATGGACGGTTCCAATCATCGAACCACTCAGGCATGTTCCAATTACTAGCATAAGTTGACTGTTAGAGCCGCATGATGAGGACATGATAAAGACGTCTCTCCACTAAGCGGGGCAGGGTGAGGTGCCAATCTGAACCGTCCATCTAGTGGACGCTATCATGGATGCATCATTGTTCAAACGTTAAACAAATTCAGACAATTGTTACTGTTATTTCTAATCACTTTATCTGATTTGAATGACGACTTTTAAATATTTTTGTTTTATGCTTTCACTCTAAGGGAGACTGATCAGGTGGTTAGCACCATCCAATACTTTTGTATTTCATACTATCTTCCATCTATTGTGCGATTAATTAGATGGCATTCAAGATTGATACATTGGCTGTAGAGATAGATACCACCGTATTCCCATTCAATCGTCTTTACTGTATCGACTATTCTCACTAAAAGACCAACATGTAATGGCCGTTGCCACATTGTTGGTAGGGGATTTTGGTATAAATAGCCCTATGACATGGTCGTGGCAAGAGATCATCCTTTTTAGACTTAAGTTTTTATAGCCCTAAATTCATTTTTTCATTTTTAAAAGATGAAAATGTCCACTTACCATAACTGTCCCTCTTACCGTAGGCTCTCATTTTGAAAGGAGAAATGTTTTTTTTCTTTTCTTTTTTTCAAAAGGACATGGGCTCCACTAAAAATTAAAAATTGAAATTCAGCTCTCCCTTTGATCGATCTGATCCGTTCATTTTAATCGGACAATTGTGAATTCACGGTTAATTTTTTTGCTATTTTTTTTAAAGTTCTCTGTGACCCACAATTACACTAACATTATGTGTTAATTCTGAATTATTTTCGCATGTGTTGTCCATTTGTGATGAGTTTTTCCTACAAACTTGAAACGATGACATGAAATTAAGACCCCTTACATACGAATAGGTTGGATTTACTTCACGACAACCTAGTGAATCCTACATAAGATATTGATGGGTTTAAAACATGGGGCCGTTATGCAGAGAGCCATTTGGCCATTTCCTTCTTCCTTTGTTTTTTCAAGGAAGGGGAGGATTGTGTTTTTTATTTCCCTTTTTCCTTCCTTCCATCTTCCTTATTCCTTTTTTTTTTTTTTTTGTACGGAGGGGGAGAATGTATTTTTTGTTCCCTTCCTTCCTCCTTATCCTCATTCCTTAATTCTTCATTCCCTCTTTAGTTTCTTTTTATGAACTTTCGCCATTCATACCCAATTAAAAAAAAAAATCAAAAAACAAATATAAAAGAAACTAAGGAAGGAAGGAAGAATCAAGGAAAAAACGAAGGAAAAGGACTAAGGAAGAAGAAGAAAGAAGGGAACCAAAAATACATTCTCCCCTACCGTACAAAAAAAAAAAAAAAAAAAAAGGAATAAGGAAGATGGAAGGAAGGAAAAAGGGTCCTATATTTTAACCCATTCACATATTACGTGGAGTCCATTAGGTTGTCGTGAAGCAAATCAAACTTGTTTACATGTAACGAGCTTTAATTTCCTATCATCGCTCTAACTTTAAAGAAAAAAGTCATTACAGATGGACTACACATGAGAAAATATTTCAAAATTAATGCACAACGTTAATATAATCGTGGGTCACAAAAAATTCAAACATAAAATAGAAAAAAACACTATTATAGATTCATGATGGCCTGATTAAAAAGAACTAATCAAATCAGTCAAGAGATTAATTGAATTTTAATTTTAGGTGCGACCCATATCCTCGAAGCAACATTTATCCTTTTGAAACAATAACCTTGTTACAGAAGAGATAGAGAGACATTTTTATTCCCTACAAATGGAAAAAATTGATACACCCTGCCAAAACAAGCTTGGAAAGTGCCGGCTTCTGCCAATTCCACGTAGCAGAATGGAGCTGTTTGGACCAAAAGCCCCGTTGCCAGCGAGGAGTTCGTTTTGCCTCTGTTGCGATTTAGGATGCATCGTATGTCTCCATCTAGGACGGTCCGATAATTTGCACCGTCCATTTTTCTTTAATATTATAAAAAAATAATATTATCCTGTGATGGCTCTTCACGGATGATATTAATCTTCGATTTTTAGGATTGAACGCAAGCCATTGAAAATTTTCTTGTCGGTGTTTTAAATTCATCTGCAGATAGTCATGATCAAAATCATTCGTTCATCTTAATTTTCTCTACGTAAAGTTTATGGAGTAGGTTCCAAACAATGGACCGTTCCGATCATTTTACGGATCAAAATGTGGGCCCCAGTGGTCGCGGCGCACGCTGGATTCTCAATCGCGACAGAGATAAAACGCGCTCCCAATGAAAGAGCCATGTGAATGGGAAAGAAAGAGATGGAAAGGGACGTATCTGCCATTATAAGAAAGGACAAGGATAGGCTACGGGACGGCATCCGCTCCGACTCCTGTTCTACGCAGCGCGTAAAACACCTAAGCTCTGTTGGCCCACCTTTTCATCTGTTTTAAATCCACTCCCTCCAACTGCTTCTCTTCTCCATGGTTGGTTCTAATACAAAAAATAAGCAATATCAAAAATTAAATTGGACCACACCACAGTAAAAATACAGATTGTACGAAGACCGTAAGTTACTGCATGGGCCAGCCATGATATATATTTCATCAAACCCGTCCATAAGATGTGCCTCACTATTATTAAAATAATATACGAAAGTAAGCCTGATGAAGAATTCATACGGGTCACACCACGTGAACTTAAATGTTTTAGCCACTGATTCACATCTTTTCCATTGATGTGGCCCATATAAGAATTTTTTACGGTTAAAATTTTTTTATCTACAGTTAAAATAAATTTTATTAATTGATGGACAGAGCATAGTTTATATATACAACATACAACATGGTTGGTCAACAGAGCTTGGGTGTTTTACGCACTCTGCGTAGAAAGGGTGTAGTAATCGATTCACGTGTCCGTAGACGAGCCGCTTTTCCACTTCATTCTTTTACAGGTACTCTTCGGAACATTAAAGCAAATCGTACTCCCCAAGTGGGCCACTTGGTTTAATGTAAGATCCACTTACAAAGGTAGTCCCCACCATGAGTAGACCCCAAACGGTCCTCTTTTTCTGTGAAGATGTTCCTAGAATTACACGTTAATGTGAGCCTTTGATCTTCTATGATATTATCATTTTATAGATCAAACGGCTAGTACTGTTAGCGTACTTATACTTTTCGATTGCCTACACTGAGGTGAACCTCTTGGACCTACTCATCTTGGGCCTTTGGACGGTTCTGATCACCGATACTTATGACCGCACTACGGTAATTCAAATTAATTTAATAGGCCGCGGACTACAAGACCCCGCTTCTTTTCCCTTGTCCAACGCCAGTCGCCTGGCACTATTTTGGAGCCTCCGTCTCATGAGTTCTTCTTCGTTTTGCCTCTGTCGCGACACAGGATCCAGCGCGTATCTCCGTCCACATGTTAAGTTTTGAGATGATCGGTACCGTTCATGTTGTGTGATATATGATATACAAGACACGTTGAGAAATTTAACTGAGAATACTTTTCAACATTCCAATCTCTACACGAAATATTAAGGAAAGAGTTTTCATTGGCCACTATCCAAATCGAAAAATCAAAGGCTAGGATCATCACTGACCCTGATTATGGAGGAATAGCTTATTTATAATAACTAGAATATGGACAGTGCAAATCATGGGTGGCGACATACGCTGCAATTGAGTCCCCACAGAGGCAGAAAGAACTACTCCAGAATTTAAATAATAATAATAATAAATCGAAAAAACACACGTCCACATATCCAGAAAAAAGAAATGCAAGTGCAAACAAAACCAATAAACAAAATCTCAGAAGGAGTTGTGGCTGAGATCCAATCTCTCTCTCTCTCTCTCTCTCTCTCATCTCTCTCTCTCTCTCTCTCTCTCGTCTCTCTCTCTCTCTCTCTCTCTCTCTCTCTCCTATATTCAAAAATCCATACCACACCAAACCACACTCTTCAAAGTCCAACTCCTCCATTTCAACATAAACACCGCAACAAATTACGAAAATACCAAGATCTTTCTTCTTCTTCTTCTTGAATTCCGTTGAAAATTCCAAGTTCATGTATCAAATAGCACTATTCATGTTAGTGGCATGTAACATATGATATGCAAAGATTGTAAGTAACACCTTTGCATGGTGGAATGCTTTCGGTATCACCCCTTAGAAGCCCCAAGGATGAGAGAGAAGGAGAGATCTCTGGCTTCTTCATCGGCGGTTCCGACGAGTTCTCAGCCGGGGACTTTCTTAATGACATCGACCTCCATGATCTCTTCGTCGAGATCGATGGTGGAGATGTCTTGCAGGATTTGGAGGTGGACCAAGAACTCCTTGCCGAGT
>JAJHSJ010000003.1:101073602-101256102 GCA_021015155.1 Magnolia officinalis
GTTCAGTTGAACAGTCCTAGACCACACCGCTGGTCTATTCTTCAAGCTAGGTTCAAGCCTTACTATGTTGTGGATATACTATAATATTATATGAGTGGAGAAGGGCTGGCTCTCTCTGTTCGTATGGTTTGCTGGAGTGAGTTGAGATGTTGGGAAACCATCCAGACCCTCTTTTTATAAGCTATGATGGCTAGGTGTTATGGTCCAGGGAATTAATTCCATGACCGTTTTCTATCTGTTGGAGAAAATAGCCGTTATATGGCTGTGAAAACTAGTCGTTATATGGCTGTTGTGAGAGAGCTGACTAGCCGTTTTATAGCTGTTGGACTAGCCGTTTTATGACTGTTGGCAATAGTTTCTTGTAATTAACTCCATAGCTGTTACACATCTGTGCAACAGCTATATTTCCAGCCTCTATATAATCAGAGGGACTCTCATTTAGTTATCTTGATTTCCGTCTAGCCAACCATCTGCCTTAGCCACTAGTCGCACTGCGACTCGCAACCGTCTCGCTCCGGTTCGCGAAGGGCGCGACCCTCTGCGACACGATGCGCACGTGCGAAGTGCAAAGTGCGCCACTAGCGCCTCTACAGCCACACTACCTCACATGCCCACGCCCTCGCACCGAGCCCGTGACCGAGACCGAGACCGAGACAGAGTCCTAGCCCGTGCCCGTGCCCGAGCCCGAGCCCGAGCACCAGCGTGTGCGCGGGTGTTCCAGTGCTTCGCACCGGAACACGCAAGGTTTATAATCCACGGACTACGTAGGTAAATATTATAATACTCCGTTATTTTCATTTAAACCAGATTTCCTTCTCTTCTCTTTCCCATGTGGGACTATTCCCAAAATCTTGAAAAACTTGTTTTTTCAAACATCTTTTTTCAAATACTTTATTATAATATATTATTAAAATATATATTAAAATCAATATATTTATAACAATCCCCCACTTGATTTTATAAAAATATTTTCTCGGTTTAAACAATACTGCCAGAATAATCAGCTTATATGCATAAAGAAAGATATCTTTCGATTTTAATATTCCTTAGTGTAAGTATCTCAAAACTCTATCGAAATTACTGGTAGCCGCAGCTTTGAACCAGTTATTCCTAGATAACAGAGTTGGAGAAACCACACACATATTCGCTATGTGTTTGTTAGAGTTCCACAATCTTGCTCAGCACATTAATGGCCATGTGCTTATCCTAATTCGTGAACAATCCCGAGAGAAAACTCCTAACTCTCATGAGAGACGGCACCATCTCTACGTCGTATAGGTGAAATCCTTCCAGTGTCTCCGTTACTTTAAAACACTTGTCCTATAGACTGGATTTCATTAAGAGTTCTTAAGACTCAACTCTCTATCGTAACGCTCAGCACTTATCTATTATGGATGAGGTTTTATAATTCAGTGCTGAAAACTTTCCACATATCAGTGACTTGTTCTTACCATTAACCCCAAAATTAGAGATTTCTGACTTTAGGTTGGGTTACCATCACTGGTGGAACTTTGGTTGAAGAGTTTCAACCCCATCCCTCTAGATGTAGCCTTTACTACCTCTCTCGGTAGAGGTTTAGTAAAAGGATCTGTCAAGTTGTTGCTTGATTTCACATAGGAAATAGCAATGATTCCATCTCGAATCAATTGTCTGACATAATTATGTCGAAGACTGATATGTCTAGATTTACCGTTATAAGTGCCGCTATAGGCTTTAACTAATGTGGCTTCACTATCACAATGTAGTGACACAGCCGATATAGGCTTTACACAGAAAGAGATTTCTAATAGAAGATCCCTTAGCCACTCAGCCTCTTTTCCTGTTGCAGTCAGGGCTATGAATTCAGACTCCATAGTCGAATGCGTTATGCAAGTCTGTTTCTTGGATCCCCAAGATACAGTTGCACCTCCTAGGGTGAATACCCACCCTGTAGTAGACTTGTTGTCCCCTGCACTCGATATCCAGCTCGCATCGGTATATCTTTCCAATACGGCAGGAAACTCTGAATAAAATAGTCCTAAATCTTGGTTGCTTTTAAGTAACCAAGGACTCTACTGATTGCATTCCAGTGTTCAGTACTGGGGTTACTAGTAAACCTACTAAGTTTACTCACAGCATATGCGATATCTGGTCTAGTGCATTGCATAGCATACATTAGACTTCCTATAGCACTTGCATATTCTAATTGTGCAACTGTTCTTCCAGTATTTCTTTTAGCTTGATACTTGGATCAAATGGGGTTTGCTTCCTTTATATTAGATGGTTAAACTTGTTTAGTATCTTCTCAATATAATGAGATTGACACAAAGCATAACCCCCACAATGTTTTTTAACTTTGATACCTAGAATGGTATCAACTTGTCCAAGATCCTTCATTTTGAATACGGAAGATAGAAACCTCTTTGTTTCAGTCACACCTTCCATTTGTTATTACTTATTAAACATGTCATCTACATACAGACAAATAATAACGATATAACTACCATCTACTTTAGAGTATATGCATTTGTCAGCTACATTATGCATGAAACCATGAGATAGTATTTTGGAATCAAACTTCTCATGCCACTGTTTTGGTGCTTATTTTAATCCATACAAAGATTTGACTAATCTACATACTTTGTTTTCATTTCCTAGTAGAACAAAACCTTCAGGTTGTTCCATGTATACTTCCTCATTGAGATCACCATTCAGGAATGCGGTCTTTACATCCATTTGGTGGATGTGAAGATGATATATGGAAGCTAGCGCAAATAATATCCTAATGGATGTTATCCTAGCTACAGGAGAATATGTGTCAAAGTAATCTATCCCTTCTCTTTGTCTAAAACCCTTAGCTACTAGTCGAGCTTTAAAGGTTTGGATAGTCCCATTAGTGTGATATTTCTTTCTAAATACCCACTTACAACCTATGGGTCTAGAACCTGGAGGTAAGTTTACTAGTTCCCATGTTTGATTTGATAGTATGGATTTCATTTCATCATTTATAGCTTCTTTCCAGAAAGCTGAGTCTCTAGAGGATACAGCCTCTTTATATGATTTAGGATCATCTTCTATAGTCATCACTATAGGTATTTTCCTTATAACATTTTCTCTATCTGCTTCTATCAGATGGAAAATGATGCGTTGTGAGTCTATGTAGTCATCTCCTAGATTCTTCTCTATTCTTGTTCTTTGACTCCTACGAGGTTCAATAGGATCTTCCACTATCTGTGAAGTTGTATTATCAGGTTCTCTAGTAGGAGTTTGGATTTCATTATCCTTTGACTCTAAGGATAGTGAGTTCTCAAAGAATTCAACATCTCTAGATTCTATTATTGTATTAGACTCCATGTCTAGAAGTCTATAAGCTTTACTATTGCGTGCATACCCTACGAAGGCGCACTTAATAGCTTTTGGTCCTAACTTAGTTCTTTTTGGATCAGGGGTTCTGCAATATGCAAGACACCCCCACACTTTAAGATATCCTAAGTTAGGTTTTCTTCCTCTCCATGTTTCATATGGAGATATTCTATATTTTTTAGACGAAATTCTGTTTATAATATGGCATGCTGCAAGCAGTGCCTCACCCCATAGATTTAGTGGCAACTTTGCTCTTATCAGCATTGAGTTGACCATTTCTACTAATGTTCTATTCTTTCTTTTAGCTATTCCGTTTTGTTGAGGTGTGTATGGCACTGTACATTGATGTATCAGTCCATGTTCTTCACAGAAGTTATCGAATTCATTGGAGAAGTATTCTCCTCCTCTATCGCTACGGAGAATTTTAATCTTCTTATTTAGTTGATTCTCTACTTCTGCTTTATATACTTTAAACATGTTCAATGCTTCATCTTTGCTCTTTAATAGGTACACATACACATATCTAGAGCAATCATCTATAAAGGTTATGAAGTACCGTTTACCTCCACGAGTAAGAATGCCGTTTAACTCACAGATATCACTGTGCACAAGATCCAATATTTGAGACGATCTTTCAACACTTGGAAAATGTTTCTTCGTCATTTTGGATCGTATGCACACTTCACATTTTTCGGTTTCATTATCTGTGTATGAGATTAAACCATTCTTAGCCATGAACTTCAAGGTACTATACCCTATATGGGCTAGTCTATCATGCCACAGTCCAGCGGATTCAACCATATACACAGAAGTGCTACTTTCATTCAGAGAAAACTTGACCATTCCGTTACAAATATATCCCTTCCCGACAAAATTCTCATTCTTGGACAGAATCAGTTTTCCTGACTCGTACACCAACCTTATGCCTGGTTTACCCAGAAGGTCCCCAGAAACTAAGTTTCGCCTCATGTCTGGGACGTGCAGTACATTGGTCAGAATCACTTTCTTCCCAGATGTGAATATCAGTTCGACAGTTCCTTTGCCGACGACCTTTGATCGGACTTCATTGCCCATTTGGACTTCTTGACCATCGGTCAATTCCTCATAGGTTTTGAAGGCTGATTTGTCGTAGCACACATGTACTGTAGCGGCAGTATCATACCACCAACCTGGAACTTTACCTTAGATGGTATTCACCTCAGTGATCATAGCCACAATATTGCTTTCTTCTACTGCACTTGCCTCTTGTTTAGATTTGCGATATCGGCATACTCGAGCATAGTGCCCGATTTTTCCACAGACATGGCATGGGCCTTTGAACTTTTCGTTCTTCTTTTGGGTGTTTTTCTTGAATTTCCCTTTATTGGGTTTCAGGGAATTGTCCTTCTCGGGATGTTTGTTATTAGAGTTCTCTACTGCATGTACCTTGGACGAGGCATTCCCGTTATCATTATTTCTGTCGCGATTACGAGATTCTTCCTCAATTCTAAGGTGTTTCTTGATTTGTTCCAGTGTGTAGTCCTAAGTTTTATGCAGCAACTTCTTTCTATAGTCTTTCCACATCGGTGGCAATTTGGCAATTATAGCCCCGACCTGAAATGATTCAGGAAGATCTATTTTTATGGTTTTGATTTTGTTTACTAGTAGCTGCAGTTCTTGGATTTGGGGCAGCAGCTGTTTATTATCTACCATATTGAAGTCGAAATACCTGGCGATGAGAAACTTGTTGGTACCTTCTTCTTCAGCCTTGTATTTGAACTCCAGAGCAGTCCAGATCTCCTTTGCTGATGACGTCTGTTGGTACAGATCGTACAGTTGGTCGGAGAGAGCGTTCAGAATGTGTCCTCGACACAAGAGTTCGTCTTCGGCTCGTTTGGTGCGGGCAGCCACCTGTTCAGGTGTATCTGTATCGGATGCTTCAGGTAGTGTTTGCAGATTTGGATATAGTATGTAGTGGATCCTTAGCGCCGTTAGGAGAAATTTCAGCTTGTCTTGCCATCTCGTAAAATTGGTTCCATCGAACCGATCAAGACGTATCAAGTCCTGATTCATCAGCTTGATGGATGAAACACTGTCGGCTTCCATTACAAAAATAACGCTTTAAGATTGTTGAGAATTATACAGATTAATGTAATTTCTGTATAATATGGAATCCTAAAAAAAATCACGATAATCAGAAATAAGGACAGGCTGAAGCACGTCTGAAACGCTGTCCTTAAAGCGTTATTTGCCCCTACTCAAGTAGATTGAGTATGCTGATAGGTTACAGGCAAACTGCTTCTAGGATACGACAAGCCTAGTGTGGGTCTGCGTTCAGCAAACACGAAGGCCCACCAAATGGAACTCTTTTACACACTTTCTGGCAATATTACAATATAAGAAGAAAAATCCCAAAAGAAAGAAAAAGAAAGAGAAAAATGATTTCGACCACTACACTGGTCAGTTCAATTCTTCAGCCACTGGTACAGTTGAACAGTCCTAGACCACACCGCTGGTCTATTCTTCAAGCTAAGGTTCAAGCCTTACTATGTTGCTGGATATACTATAATATTATATGAGTGGAGAGGAGCTGGCTGTCTCTGTTCGTATGGGTTTGCTGGAGTGAGTTGAGATTGTTTGGAAACCCATCCAGACCCTCCTTTTATAGGCTATGATGCTGGAGTTATGGTCCAGGGAATTAAATTCCATGACCGTTTTCTAGCTGTTGGAGAAAACTAGCCGTTATGGCTGTGTTGAGAGAGCTGACTAGCCGTTTTATAGCTGTTGGCTAGCCATTTTATGACTGTTGGCAACAGTTTCTTGTAATTAATTAACTCCATAGCTGTTACACATTTGTGCAACAGCTATATTTTCAGCCTCTATATAATTAGAGGGACTCTCATTCAATCCTCTTGACTTCCGTCCAGCCAACCATTTGCCTTAACCACTAGTCGCAACGCGACTCGCAACCGTCTCGCTCCGGTTCGCCACTAGCGCCTCTACAGCCACACTGCCTCACAGGCCCACGCCCTCGCACCGAGCCCGAGCCCGAGCCCGAGCCCGAGCGCGGGTGTTTCAGTGCTTCGCACTGGAACACGCAACGTCTATAGTCCACGGACTACGTAGGTAAATATTTTAATACTCCGCTGTTTTCATTTAAACCAGATTTCCTTCTCTTCTCTTTCCCATGTGGGACTATTCCTAAAATCTTGAAAAACGTGTTTTTTCAAACATCTTTTTTCAAATACTTTATTATAATATATTATTAAAATATATATTAAAATCAATATATTTATAACATGTTTGGGTTGTATGTGATCATTTCTCTTTGGGAACAAAATGATGGTGCTACTTGAACATCGTCCCAAAATTCTGATGGGTAGAGAGATCATTCAATCAGGGTGATTTAAGGCCATGCTCAATCCAGTGGACCCATGCAATGGTATGCACCGATCATTGGTGGGCCACCATAATAAGATATATACAAAGAATTCGCAATGGGTAATATGGTAGTGTGATCATAGGCCCGATCTGCTCGCGCCCCTTCTGCATGCCCTACCATGTGATGATTCCCACAAAAGGTCCACGTGGAAAGAATTGTACTCATCAGGGATGATAGTCCATACAAAGTGAACTAGAACCAACGGTCCAAAAGAGCAGCTTCTTGCTCAGGCATTTGGATTGTAATTTACTTTTAATAAGTTACTTATACTATAAGTAACTTATCTAGGTTTCTACTAATTTGTGGATAAATATGTTTGGAAAACAAATTATTTGTAGAAAAGCAAATTAATTTCGATTCCAGCATCATAAGTATTTATGCCTCAAGTCCCTTAGTCCCCCTCATATCATCACGTGGAGCCAACCTTTGACGTGGAATGTTCATCATGTGGAGCCAACCTTTGATGTGGGCCTTTCATCATGCGAGGCAACCTTTAACGTACATCATCCATTATGTTGGGCCACCTTCAATATCCACCTCCATCATGTGGATCCTACCTTTGATGTGGACTGTCCATCACGAGGCCCCCACATCCACTGTGGGTTGTCCATCATGCAGGGCCTGCCTTGGACATGGGCCACTCATCATTAGAGACATCCTTTGATGTGGACCATCTATGATCATGTGGGGCTCATCATTATCAGTTGTCGGTCATATGGAACCTACCTGTGATGTGTGTTGCCCATCATGTGAGCCCACCTTTAATGTGCATTGCACATCTTGCCGGGCTTGCCTTGGATGTGGGCTGTGGGGCCCAACTTCAATGTCCATTATTGCCCATCATGTGGAGCTCACCTTTGATGTGGATTTTCCATCACGTGGGCCCCACCTTTGAAATGCATCGTCCATTATATCCTCCATTTTGTATGTGGGCTATTTATTATTAGCAGCGAGCTTTGATGTGGACTATACATTATGTGGGCCCACGTTAATAATGGTGATCCATCATGTGGGGCCCACCTTTGATGTGGACTATCCATCGTGTGGGCCCACCTTCAATGTGGACATGTGGACAGTTCATTATGTGGGGCCTATTTTGACATGGATGGATGGAGAGAGAGAGAGAAGTGAGAAGTTAAAAAGCTAAAAAAAGAAAGAAGAAGACTTAGAGGATAAGTAACTTTAAACGCAGTAGTTACTTTGCAATCATGTTTACTAAACTAACTTAAGTGAAAATTTAATTTAATGATTTAACCTAAGTTATTTTTGGTGGTATCGATGTCCCGTAGTCTAGATCATCAAGTGCTGGGGAAGAAGGTGCGAGCCACCGGCCGAGAAGCATCCCGTCTCCACCTGGTCATGATTCACTAGGGTACTAACTTTCCATAAGGTCCAGGAATCTGGACCTTGCATCTTGAGGGTCTCACCTTGGATGGCTTTATCAGATTGAGAGGGTATCCAATGAAGGGAATGCCGCGAGGCCATTGATCGCAGGTTTTGATGGGATATCATCCTTTGAAAGGTTCGTGCTCTAAAATGATCTAGAAAAATTGATGGATTGTGTGGATGAAACACATACATGACCTATTCTCATGGAGCTCGGGCCATACCGTACCACAAGGATATTGCTGCGGCGGGTGCGATGGGCGGACGCAAAGAACGGCTCTCTGCATATGATCTTAGGAAGCTAAGTGGGGCCATTGTGATGTTTTTGAGAAATCCACTCTGATCATCTTTTTTTAAATCTCGTTTTAAGATATGCTATAAAAAATTGGGTGAATCCAAAACTCATTGAGGCCATGCAAATGGAAAAATTGTAGAAAGAAATGTCTACTTTTGAAATCTTCATGTGCTCACCTTAATGTTTATATGCCATCCAAACCATTTATAAGATCGTTCTTATTAGGATGAACTGAAAACACAAAAAGTTTAGGCCGATACAAAATTTTTGTGGCCATATGAATGTTTCAACAGTGGTTGATCAATCCCCACTGTTTCTTCTATTGCGGCCTACTTGAGTTTTTGATCCGCCTAGTTTTTGGTTGCATGTTCCGGAAATGAGCTTGTATAATGAATGGATAGGGTGGATATCTTATAAACATCACGGTGGACCGCACCTAGCTTCCAAGGGCAGATACTTTCTGTGAAGGCTTTGCAGGAAATCCGCGTAGTGGACACCTTCAGTATGTTAGTCGGTGCTGGTCGATGCTCTATGGTCCCACCATAAAGCGTTTGTTTTATTCACGTTGGCCATTCATCTTGCCAACTCATTTTAGAGCACGAAAGAATATATGAGGCTGATCCAAATTTCAGGTAGACCACACCAGAGGAAATAGTGGTGATCGAATGCCCACTGTTAAAAACTTCTTGGGAGCCACAAAAGTTTTGGATCAAGCTGATATTTGTATTTTCTGTTCATCTAGATCTGCCTAATCTAACCAACAGGTTGGATGGCAAATAAACATTACATTAATGAACCCTATAAGCTTTTCAACATTGGGCATTCAGTTGCTACTATTTATGAGGCGTGGTCTACTTGAGATTTGGATTTACCTTATCTTTGGTCTCATTTTCTAAAATGCACAGGAAAATGGATAGATGGCTTGGATAAAACACATGCATAATGATTGGGTCCATAGAGAACCAACCAGCACCGTCCTTGTTGTAGGAAAAATCGAACTTGTCCTTCACATAAGAAGAGCGACAATTATCTATAAGTGATATACTTTTGAGCTTAGGTAGACCTCGAGTTAGAGTGACCAAAGTCCAAGCAGAAGGGTCATCCGCACAGGACGAGCAACTCCTCTGATATAGAGACGAGCTCCCAAACTGAGTTGTCTGAAGACTGAGCTTGGTGAGAGAGGACTTGCCCCACTAGGAATGTCTACAATATAATGCGGGTAAGGGACCCATAAGGGAAGTAGCTTGAACCACCCATAAGGGAAGGAACTTGAGCCCCGAGCTCCCCAACAACCCTGAGTTTAATACACGACAATTTCAGAACCGCCTCTAGAACCTTATATGTCCACTCATTCTAAACTAGAAAGGGGGAGGTAAGATTTAAAACCATAAACTACACCGCTAATATTATCACCTACAAAGCCTAACTTAGGCATTGGAGAGTCCACAGCCGGCTACCGACACCCTCTGTTATCCATATCTTCCATGTTCTTTGTAGGTCCATCAGAGGGCGCACTTCTACATTGATCGTATATGTTAGCTGAAATCCGATAACAACAGTCTTAACGGGAGGGATTACCACCAAATCCCACTCTGATGTAGAGCGGGTCGCGGACAATTACATGGCAAAGATGGATCAGAAAAGGCCCGGTCGGCGACAGAAGTGATCTGGACCATCAGACCTTAAATCAGGCGTATCTCGCAATCCGGGATGAGTTAGCGGACGAAAAATATATGATTTTGGGGTAGAACGAGCTACTTAGCCAACCAACCCAGCTACGCCGGGTTGCGACGCTCGGAATTGCGAGGAAACCCTGATTTCACGGTCGTTTCCCTGTTTCAATTTCGTTTTTACTATAAATAGTAAGTTTTAGTTTGCTTATAACTCTTTATCCGTCGGGCTTTAGGAGTTGCGCCCAACGTGAAAAGAGCTTAGAATAATTAGGAGAACAGGTTGGCGAAGCCAAATAGGACACTTACTATTTTTGGCCGAAAACCTTGCGCACTAGTAGACATCACGACCGTCTATAAATAGTAAGTTTACTATTTATAGTAAGTCGCGAATTCTAGGAGTCCTAGTTGTAGTTTGATTCTAATTTCTTTCCCATTGCTTAGTACCTTATTAAAGGGTTGTGAACTCGTTTTTATGAATTAATTAATCTATTTCGAATTTATTTAGAATTTATTTCTATTTTCTGCTCTCTTTTCTCGTGGATTCGAGAAGTCTCTGTGAGGAGTCCAGAGAAGTCCGTGGATTCGGAATATTTATCCTCTTGAGGAAGACGGTGCTCGACCTCACGTCCTCCCCTGCGTCAGTTTGGTATCAAAGCGAGGTTTCTCCTCGGGTCGATGGCTTCTAACGACGGGTCGGGCAACAATCCCATAGGCGGTGCTCCAGGAATTTTCCTTTAACGGCGGCAACTTTCCAAGCAGCGCAGCAAGAGAATCGGCAAGCCATGCAAGGGCTGCAGGCTTCCATGGACCGCATAGCGAATCTCTTAGCAGAAACCCTAGGGCAACTCCGTGTTCCTGGTGGTAATCCTCCACCACCAATTGCTGAAACTCGTAATCGCCCTGATCGCAGGATAATCCCAGCAGTGCATCCAAGGGCCGTCCCTGAGGACGGGGGTTCCAGTGAAGAGGAGATCGATGACGTGATCTTCCAACACCCCAGGCAAGGCGGCGATCGGGTAGATCGAGACTTCAAGATACGGGTTGATATTCCTAACTTCAATGGTCAGCTACACATTGAGGATTTTCTCGATTGGCTTTCTGAAGTTGAGCGATTTTTTGACTATATGGACATCCCTTGAAACAAAGAAGGTCAAGCTTGTGGCCTATAAGTTGAAAGGAGGAGCTTCAGCTTGGTGGGAACAACTGCAACTCGCACGAACCAGGCAGATGAAAGCACCAATCCGCACATGGCAACGAATGAAGCAGCTACTACGTGCCCGATTCCTCCCTAGCGATTACGATCAGGTATTATTCCAACAATACCAAAATTGTCGACAGGGTAGTCGGTCGGTGAGAGAGTACGCAGAAGAATTTTACCGCCTGGCGGCGCGCAACGATTTGGTCGAGACTGAATCGCAGCAAGTCGCCCGATTCAACGGTGGATTGCGTATGGCGATCCAGGATCGGGTCCAGATGCAGTCCGTCTGGACGATGAATGATGCGATCAAGTTGGCTACTCGGGCAGAAGCGCAACTTGAACGTTCTAACACACGGGCCTATCCTACTGCGAGGATCACTGCGGCAGGTCCACCCCAGGGAGCTCCACAGCCTAAGGGGAAGGAACCCGTAGGAGCACGCACTCAACCTCCTATGTCTGAGAACCGAGATCAGGGAAGTGGGCAAGCTAGACCCCAAAGGGGCGTATCAACTGCTGCTGGCACAAGTACAATCCCGAACCCTTATGCTCGGCCAAGGCCCAACAACTGCTATCGTTGTGGCCAGCCCGGCCACTTGTCGAATACTTGTCCCCAGCGAAAAGTGGCAAACCTCGCCATTAATGATGGTAGTGCTGATAACGCTTATGAAGATCCAGATATTGAAGAACAGGAGCATACCGCCGAGGACGAGGTAGATGATTCAGATTGGGTTCAGCAAGATCACGGCGAGTCGCTCGTCGTGAGGCGGCTATTATATGCGCCAAGAAAAGAAGTGCATCCACAGCGGCATAACATCTTCCGCACTAGGTGTACGGTGAATCGAAAGGTTTGTGATGTGATCATTGACAGTGGAAGCAGCGAGAACATTGTCTCCAGGGGCATGGTGGAAAAATTACAATTGAAAACAGAGCGTCATCCCTCTCCATATACAATCGGTTGGATCAAGAAGGTCAGCGAAACAAAGGTAACTGAACGGTGCACCATATCCTTTTCAATTGGCAAACATTATAAGGATGAAGTAGTATGCGATGTGGTTGACATGGAAGCATGTCACATACTACTCGGTCGACCCTGGCAATCTGACCGTGACGCCACTCATAAAGGGCGAGATAATATATATATCTTCGTCAAGGACGGCCGGAAGACCATATTGGCCCCTATGGATCCAGAAGGACCACCTGAAACTTCTAAAGTGGATGGTCGTTTTCTCTTAACCATTCGGGACTTCGTGGAAGAATCCAAAGAAACAGGACAGACTTATGCATTAATTGTAAAAGGGGAAGAACTCGAGCCTACCATCATCCTGAAAGACTAAGGCCCTTATTGCATGAATTCCAAGAAATCTGGCCTGAGGACCTTCCCGATGGGTTACCCCCTATGCGAGATATCCAACACCATATCGACCTTGTCCCTGGGTCCAGTTTACCTAATCGTCCTCATTATCGAATGAGCCCGAATGAGTGCGAGATTCTGCAGGGACAAGTGGAGGAACTGATCCGTAAGGGTCTTATTCGAGAAAGCATGAGCCCATGTGCTGTACCAGCTCTACTAACTCCAAAGAAAGATGGGAGTTGGCGCATGTGTGTCGACAGCCGAGCCATCAACAAGATCACCATAAAATACAGGTTTCCTATACCACGGTTGGATGATATGTTGGATATGCTAGAGGGCGCAAAAATATTCTCTAAATTGGACTTAAGGAGCGGCTACCATCAGATTCGAATACGGCCGGGTGATGAGTGGAAAACAGCCTTCAAGACCAAGGAAGGATTGTACGAATGGATGGTCATGCCTTTCGGTCTTTCTAATGCGCCTAGCACATTCATGAGGTTGATGAACCAAGTTCTGAAACCTTTCATTGGGCGGTTCGTTGTGGTTTATTTTGATGATATTTTGATATACAGTCAAGACGAAACCACTCATATGGAGCACCTCAAGAAGGTCCTTCAAGTGCTCACTGAAAATAAACTGTACCTCAATTTAAAAAAGTGTAGCTTCATGACTGATAGCCTATTGTTTCTGGGTTTTGTGGTTACATCCACGGGCATTCGAGTGGATGAGGAAAAGGTGAAGACAATCAGAGAATGGCCGGTTCCCAAAAATATTCACGAAGTACGAAGTTTCCATGGACTAGCGACATTCTATCGTCGGTTCGTGAAAAATTTCAGTAGCATTGTGTCACCGATCACAGATTGCATGAAGAAAGGGCAGTTTCAGTGGACTGACGAAGCCGACAGGAGCTTTGCCGAAATCAAGGGCAGATTATCCACGACCCCGGTTCTTGTACTTCCCAACTTCGACAAACTGTTTGAAGTCGAATGTGATGCCTCATATGTCGGGATTGGGGGAGTTTTGTCTCAAGAAGGTAGGCCGGTAGCCTTCTACAGTGAGAAACTTAGTGATGCACGCAAGAAGTGGTCTACATATGAGATCGAGTTGTACGCGGTGGTCCAGGCACTGCGACACTGGCGACATTATTTGATTCAAAGGGAATTCATACTTTACACGGACCATCAAGCCCTCAAGTTTATTAATAGTCAAGCTAACATTAACCGTGTGCATGCTAGATGGATCTCATTCTTGCAGGAATTCACATTCGTGCTAAAGCATAAGTCAGGGCAACAGAACAAAGTAGCCGATGCGCTGAGTCGCCGTGCAACTTGTTAGTCACTATGAGCAATGAAGTTGTCGGGTTCGATCGCCTCAAAGACATATACGCCGACGACGACGACTTCAAGGACGCATGGGTTAGATGTCAGGAAGGTCACCCCGGTGACTTACATATACAAGACGGGTTCCTTTTTAAGGGAAATCGACTATGTATCCCAAAGAGTTCGCTAAGGGAACAGATAATCCAAGAGCTACATGGAGGTGGCCTCAGTGGACACCTTGGGCGAGACAAGACGCGAGCTCTTGTGGAAGAACGGTATTACTGGCCGCAATTGGTACGTGATGTGGGAAAGGCAGTCCAACGCTGTTATATTTGTCAGACTTCCAAGGGGCAATCTCATAATACGGGCCTCTACACCCCGTTACCCGTGCCTGACGGCCCTTGGGAGGATTTATCTATGGACTTTGTGCTTGGTCTCCCACGAACACAACGCGGCATGGATTCGGTGTTCGTGGTAGTAGATCGTTTTTCCAAGATGGCGCACTTTATTCCATGCAAGAAGACTCTCGATGCAACACACGTGGCGAATCTATTCTTCAGAGAAATTGTGCGGCTACACGGGGTTCCCAAGACTATTACTTCCGACCGTGACACGAAGTTCATAAGCCACTTTTGGCGGACTTTGTGGACTCGATTCGATACACGCTCAGTTCAGCAGCGCGTACCACCCACAGACTGACGGTCAAACTGAGGTTGTGAATCGCACGTTAGGGAACCTCCTTCGATGTATTTCAGGGAGAAAAACCGAAGCAGTGGGATTTGGCCTTGTCTCAAGCGGAGTTTGCATTCAACAACATGGTGAACCGCTCGACAGGAAAATCCCCGTTCCAAGTTATCTACGGACGAGTACCTCGCCATACACTAGACTTGGTCCCTCTGCCCAAGCTCCCAGGCATGAGCATTGCAGCAGATCATATGGCAGACAAAATCATGGGCATTCATGCGGAGGTACAGAACAAGCTACATGCCTCGAACGAAAAGTATAAGGAGCAAGCGGACAAGCATCGGCGACAGAAAGTGTTCGAGGTGGGCGACCAAGTAATGGTCCATCTGCGCAAAGAAAGATTTCCGACCGGAACGTACAACAAGTTGAAGAATAAAAAGATTGGACCGGTACCAATCATCCGAAAGATCAATGACAACGCTTATGTTGTTGATCTTCCAGATGATATGGCGATCTCACGAACTTTCAATGTTGCGGACCTGACTGAGTATCATGAACCAACGCATAATGATAACTCGAGGACGAGTTCTTTTGAAGTGGAGGAGACTGATGTAGAGCGGGTCGCGGACAATTACATGGCAAAGATGGATCAGAAAAGGCCCGGTCGGCGACAGAAGTGATCTGGACCATCAGACCTTAAATCAGGCGTATCTCGCAATCCGGGATGAGTTAGCGGACGAAAAATATATGATTTTGGGGTAGAGTAGAACGAGCTACTTTAGCCAACCAACCCAGCTACGCCGGGTTGCGACGCTCGGAATTGCGAGAAACCCCTGATTTCACGGTCGTTTCCCTGTTTCAATTTCGTTTTTACTATAAATAGTAAGTTTTAGTTTGCTTATAACTCTTTATCCGTCGGGCTTTAGGAGTTGCGCCCAACGTGAAAAGAGCTTAGAATAATTAGGAGAACAGGTTGGCGAAGCCAAATAGGACACTTACTATTTTTGGCCGAAAACCTTGCGCACTAGTAGACATCACGACCGTCTATAAATAGTAAGTTTACTATTTATAGTAAGTCGCGAATTCTAGGAGTCCTAGTTGTAGTTTGATTCTAATTTCTTTCCCATTGCTTAGTACCCTTATTTAAAGGGTTGTGAACTCGTTTTTATGAATTAATTAATCTATTTCGAATTTATTTAGAATTTATTTCTATTTTCTGCTCTCTTTTCTCGTGGATTCGAGAAGTCTCTGTGAGGAGTCCAGAGAAGTTCCGTGGATTCGGAATATTTATCCTCTTGAGGAAGACGGTGCTCGACCTCACGTCCTCCCCTGCGTCACACTCTAACACAGGCAATTCTCAAGTCTTAGAAAGATTCCCTTTTCAAAATTAAAAATCTTTGATACTTTGGAAAATTGTGATGGATGATATGCAGTCACTTAGAAATTACAAATATGGCACATAAGTAGTCTAATTAAATTGTTCAAATTATGGTACCCAATGTAGATGGATCATGAATCCAAAATTACCGTTATTCCATTATCTAAATAGTAAATTTATAAACATTTATTGGACAGTTAAATGAAAATTATCCAAAGGTTCTTTTTCATAAACAAGCATCCATGGATGAAAGGCTATGATTGTTCAACCAATCTGTCATATGGGGATTATATATGACTTGTCTACAAAGGGTTCAATCTGGTCGAATTTATTTGAATTAATATGTGCCACTTGTACAATTCATGAGTGGCTGCTTATCGATTGTCATCTAGCCTAAGTATGGTAAAAACTCTCTTTAAAATTTTAAATTTTGGAACGTTGCTAAGCTCCATGTATATGTAATAAAGCTTAGGCACGTACATGTACATCACATATGTGCCAACATGGCACTATATGACCGTAGTCCAATCCATCAATTGAAATGGTACCATCATATCGATGCCATAACTCAAAAATTGGGTTTATCTACCTATAGGGTAGGCCAAGGTTTGTTAAACAGATGGACAACCTAAGCTACTTTGGATGAGATTTTTTAAAACCCATTCAAATATGTTCTAATATTGAGACCTGCATGCTAATGGAAGTATTTTTTTTTCTGAAAACATGTACTAGGTCAATCTAACCTGATGGATGGATTAGATCTCCTTACATATGTAAGCAAGCTTTAATGCACATGGGTATCCGAGTAACTAATTAGAGCCTCTTAGTTTCTTTTTAAATCGGTTATTGGTGTTTTCATCTCATTTTTTCAAAATAAGGCATATAGGTCATTTCACCCTCATCAATAGCACGGTTCCATTCCGGAAAATCAACAGTTCTGATGAAATTTCGGGCAAAATTTTCATAAAAAATCTTGGAAAATGAAAGGCTGGTTTAAGCTCTCGATTTATATGGCGCTTGATGCACCGGGCACACTGAAATTGCATGCGCAGCATACATGAGCTCGCGTTGAACAGACTAAATTTTGTTATTCACTGTATCTATGTCACATTCCCAAAATGAAATTGATTGGACAATCCTGACCTTTGATTCGCTGACTCTTGTTTGATGAAATAAAACTGTGAATATTTTTCATTATCGGCCGTTCGATATATGTTAACTAATCTACCAATCTGATAGTGAAATTATAAAATAAGAGTAATATTACACATGGTACATCTGGAATGGAATCCTGGACAGTTTATCTTAAATTAACTATGTTCCACGTTTGCAATTTCTAAGTGCCTGCGTATTGTCCATCACACTCTCCCAGACTATTAAAGTTTTCTTAATTCTCGTGAAAAAATTATAAGCATTGTAGATGAGTTCGTACAATGTTTTTTTTTTTTTTTGCCTTTCTAAAAATTTATCCCATCATACGTTATTTTTATGGGATACATGTTGATTTTTTTACAAAAATACTCCCGGTAATTAGTAAATTAAGTAGTTGAAAAAGCAAAAGTATTTTTGTCTTTTTTTAGTCAGTCAGTACGAATAGAGGTATACCTTGGTCCAATGAAAAAAGATGGGTAGTACGTTGGGTCTATACGACGCAATTCTTCCCCGAAAGGGGAGCCTGTACCCCCGGTCACGTAAAGTTCCTGTAATTGGAAGCCGTGTAGGCCCATTGAGATACCCGTGACAAATCCACTCCGTCCATCAGTTTTTCAAGACAACAAAGGAAAGGATTCTAAAAATCAGTAAGACTCAAAACTCATGCCTGCCACGTCACACGTAACAGTGGAGATTGAACGCCCACCATTGGAAATTTTGTGGGTGCCACCGAAGCTTTGTATCAGGATGATATTTGTGCGTACGGTTTATCTGAGTGATAATAATCTATGAACAGTTTGAATAGTATATAAACATCATGGTCGGCTCAGGAAGATTTCAACGGTGGACGTTTCGTTTACTTCTGTTTCGTATGGTATAGCTCTCACTAGCTTTGGAACTGGCTGATTTTTAGATTCCTGTCCTATCGTGGTCTTCAAAACCTGATGGACGGAGTGGATTTTCCTAGGGTATATATGTGGGTCCACACAGCTTCCCGCTGCATGAACTTTCTGTTGTACCGGGGGCAGAGGCAATACGCTGGGACCACCTGCTTCTGATTTCTGACACCTTTCCATAATAACGTTACCCGTTGTTGTTGGAATCTAATTACCGTTTGGATGCCTCATTATAGCAATTCTACGTACATGCGCAAATTCCAAAGCCAAGCGCTAGGCCCCACAGCTTGGCAAGCATGTATTAGATCGCGACTGTTCATCAGGGATCCTAGATGGGGATGGGCTCTTGCTCAAGAATTGGAGGGTTCGCACGTTGGATGGGCCACACGTGTTAGATGTTGACCGTTAACTATTTTCCTTTTTCTTTCGTAGCGAGCTTTTTTCTCGTCTAGGGCGCATTCAGCCGTGGGACATCTATTGAACGGGCTTGATACCTTACACGTGTGCCACATTGGCATTCCCTGAGCGCTTGTGCTTGACGTTTGGAGATGTGTGTAAGTCGCATATAGCGACATTCTGCAAAGGAAAATTCAAATCAGGATGTGTCACTGTCGAGGAAGGAGAGCCACGAGACAGTAGTGGGGCCCACCAAGATGGAAGTACCGTAAAATCCAACGTTGAAGGTATCGAAGCAGACGCGGCATGCGGTGGAGGGTCGGACCCTGACCGCGGACAGATAGCTACAGTAGCCTCTCTTACACGGTCCTTCTGAAAGCTTTCCTCCGCGAGTCCCTATAGGAAAAGCTTATTCTACACTTATTGCGATGGAGGCCGACCTGTCTAGCTGGGTTGCACTAAGAAAGTTTTTTTTTTTTTTTTTTCCCACACGCACTTACACACACCTGCACACTCACACCACAGCGAGGGCTCGAACCCATGACCTAATGTTGAAACTCTTGTAAAACTGCCATTGAGCCATAGAGTCGCAGGCAAAGTTGCACCATGAAAGTTGAAAGCCTAGAAAACGATGCCGATCGTAGCATCAAGTGGGCCACCCCTTGATTTTGGATTTTTATATATTTTATACGTACTTTCTATGATGTGGTCCACCTTACGATTTCAAAAAATTATCATTTTAGGGCATCCCATCGTTATCGTAGGACTCACGTAATGCAATGTCAGCTTCACTCGTACGGTACCTGAGGTCGGTTCCTTACAAGTCCTTTTAGAATAAACTTACACCAACGCATCATGGGGCCTACCTAGTTGTTTGTATGGAATCCAACTGGGTTTAGTGAAAAATCAGAGATCTAAGGACAATCATGGCCTGAACAACAAGGGAAGTGTTGTTAACAATGTGAACGGTCTAGATTGCCATACAGCTAGCTGCATCATGTGTATTGTTTTGAAACCAAGTGACCCACCATCGACGTACGGTGATTTGGACGGTCTGAATTGCCATACAACTATACCAATTTGTAGAGTTGAAACTAATTGTCTCAGTATTTACAATTGACTCTGGACTTGGAGAGTAGATTGACCGTCCAAGTTTGCTGAAATGAAGAGTCACCACCGTGGAAATAATTTTGAAATGGTCAAAAACTAACAAAAAAAAAAGTCTCTTAATGACGGATTGCCCACTAACGCTATGAGAGTGATTTGTCCATCCATTTTTCTAGATATTATTTAAGAGTATAAGCCTAAAAATGAGGCAAATCCAAATTTCGCCTGGACCACACTAAAGGAAACAGTGGTGATTGAATGACTAATATCATTAAACCCTTCCTAGAAGCCACAAAAGTTTTGGATGAAGCTGATATTTGTGTTTTCATTTTATAACAACTAGATTTAGATCTGCTTCATTTTTTAACACATGCTATAAAATGATTTGTAAAAATAAATAAAGTGTGGATAAAACATATACATGAAGGTGGGGTTTACATAGCTCATATACATGAAGGTGGGGTAAATTGAAAGCACATAAATATCAGTTTGATCCAAAACTTTTGCAGCACTATTAATGTCTTAGCAGTAGGTGTTCAATCCCCATTGTTTCCTGCCATGTGGCCCGTTAAAGTTTTCGATATGACCCAATTTTGGTCTTGTATATTAAAATGAGGTAAAAAAAAACGGATGGACAAAGTAAATTTCTCACAAACATCACGGTGAGCCCCACCGAGCTTCGGATGGCAGGAACTTAGGTGGGCAATCCTGGTAAAAAAATACATAACTAACAATACAACTGTTAAAACTCAAAAGAAAGGTCAAAATAACTTTGCTTGGATTACTTATCACGAGCATGACCTGTTAGGATTCAGCGCTGCTTGATCCAACTTATTAAGTCGCACATCAACACGATCCGAGTCTCTGAGTCTAAAAATTATGCCTGTTACCTATAAGATATTCCAATAGAACTATTCTTATATAAATCTTTACCGTCAACCATTAAAAGTACAGATATTCTAGAGTTAGGATCTTTCAATCTTAGTGAGTTTGGTTGAATGGGCAATCCATCTCCAGTCCCATCATATCAACGCTTTGGATGATTGAACCATGGGTTCACTTGTGTACAATTCACCCAGACATGTACAAGATGGAGTCTTAGTCTTACTCCAGTCTGCCTAGTTCTTAGATGAATGTATATTATGATTATCTACGCCTATATGCCTGACATATGCACACGGTGCCTTTTGATCGGTACATGGAAGAGGTTACAGGACCTGGCATCTCAGAGACTCTCCGTCCTGCCCACTAGCACCGTGGAGATGACCTGACCGTAAACTCAATAAACCATCTAGCTGTGGCATATGCAAATTCATCCCGTAGATTTCACGAGATCAAAATCTAGCTCCGAACATGAATGGGATGGCCCTTCAGAAGTTATCCCCGATCACATGTTGAGAGTGGAGATTGGGGCATGATATTGCCCTTCAGAAGTTATCCCTGATCATATGATGTATAACTCATTCTTTGGCCAATATGTAAAATTAAATTCCGAATCCAATAAAATGAGTGTATTCAACACATATCCCATAGTGGACTTCACAACCTTTAATACATGACAATATTGACCCTTAACACATGACAACCTTGACTCTTAGCACATGATAACCTCACCATCAACTACGGCCCAAATCTAGCTAGACCCTTAACATATGATAACTTCGACTCTTAAAACATGATAAGTACGACCCAAACCCTCAACACATGATAACCTTGACCCTTAACAAAATGATATATGTTCATTGTCTTATAAGGCAATACATTATAAAATTTAATTCTATATCTTTCATTATTTTTCGCATGATAGCCACAATTATCTATCTCCATCTCAAATTCCTTCCGACAATTACTTCTCCCTACGACAACCACTGTCATCCCTCTTTATCCAAAACCAAAAGTGGCTTCTTTCTTTAAAAAAATGTTATTCTATAATAAAATAAGATAAAATTTACATTCAAAATGTATACCTTCCACCTATCGGTGGCTTCGATATCTAACAACTGGGGCCATCGAAGCAAACATAACACTCATTTTTAGGGCTAAAAAAGTTGTTGGTGCTACCCATACATTAGAGAAGTTGATGGTGGTGATTGTATGGCGAAAAATGCAGTTGGATGGAGTAGTGGTTGATCCCTGAAAGACATGCTTGAAAATGAAGAAGAGTCTTAAGAAAGCAACAAAGAAAGAAAAAGAAAAAGGGTTGCACCAGCACTAGGCTCCAAGTAGAGACAATTTCATCCCAAATTTTTTGAAAAATGTGACGGGGCTAACTAGGGCATTTTTTTAACTGTCACAATTTTGAGGACATTTGGCTATACTATAAAGCTACTTTGGTCAAAATCCCTATTTAAAACTATTAAGTTGGACCCGATCGACTTGACCAACCTGACCTGACCTGATTTTTACCAGGTCCAAGTTAACAGCCCTGGCAAGACCCCTAAAAAAAGGTGACATTCAAATCCGACCCAATTTCTTAAGGGGTCCAAAAAAGAGAGTCCTGCCCTATTAAAATCAGGTCAGGTCCATTGGCTACCTGTGGGGTCCAGGTACCCTGATAGTCCTATTAATTGGGCTAGGATAGGGTTTGTCTAAAAGCCAGTTCACCCCACTCCATCTAGGTTTTTGAAACGCATTTTTGTAATGGATGAGTAGGTTTGTGATGTACTTCACATATTCCATTCCTTTTAAATGTATAGCCCAGCTCGTGATCAGACCATCTTGGTTCTTGGGCAAAAACCCATATGCTAAAAGGCCCACCAAATAAACAACTTGGATTTCGTACGAAGTGAGCGAAGGAGACGGACTTGGCCCGACTTGGCTTGGGCTGAGCATAATCATCTTTGACCACGTTTGGGTCTGTTCATTTTGGTCCGTCAAAGGCCCAGGCCAGCTCAGACCTGGGCTTCTCTCTGTGGGTTTGACTGCCCTGCCCAGAATACGATCCATTACACAATGTCATTGAATTTGGACTGTTAATTTGATGGATACCCACGTGCATATTAGGATCACCGCTCACAGTGTTTTCTTTTCGGGTCATAACTTATTCAAGATTAGCCCAAGATCTGGACGTTTTGATTGAGGTAATTAAATTCATGCCAAGCATCCATCGGTGGTAGCCAGATATCAAGAAAGGGAAAGACCAATCAAGGGCCCCAATGGGTTAAGGCTTGGCCCTTAAACTTGGACTCAGTGCTAGATCCAGGACTGAAATTTAGGCCGGATTGGGCAAGCGCCAATGATGAATGGCTCCGCCACGACATTCATCGCTGGCCCTTACGTGAATATGGATATTCATGCTTTGCCAGATATCGAAGAAACGGCTGGGAGAGAGAGAAAGGCCAAACAGGGACCGCAATGGGCCTGCAGGGAAAGGGCTTGGCCTCCTACACCTAGTCTCAGTGCTGGGTCCAGGCCTGAAATCTGGGCTAAGATGCTCGGCCGAATTGGGTAAGGGCCAATGATTGTAGCCCGACTTGGATAGCTGGCCCAAGCCAATTATAAAGTGGTTGTTTGTAATAATGGTTTAGAGACGCTTGTTAAGGACATGGGAAGTACTGATGTTTGTGAGAAATCTACCCATTCATTAGTTTTGCTAGCTCATATTAGGATATGAGCCCAAAAAAAAGGGCAGAACTTTTTTTTTTTTTTTTTTTTTTTTGAGGGGTGGAGGGGGTTTGGTTGGTTTAGCTTGTTAGTCACCCCCACTAGGGATTGATACCAAGACCTCGAGGGTTGAAACAAGATATCTCCACTCAATCTGCCAATTGAGCTATGGATCTGGGTATAAATGAATCACAAGATAAGAGAGTTGAGAGATACCCACTTTTGAAACCTTTTTGAAGTCTGCATAAGTTTATATGCCGTTTAAACATAAGGTCAATCCCATGGTGACGAACTGAATATATATATATATAATATATATATATATATATATATTAGCTTGATAAATAATTTTTTTTTTTTTAAAAAAAAAAAAAAAAAAAAAAAACATATACAGCTTAGGAATGTCTCAACACTAGATGTTCAATCACTACAATTTCCGAATCCCCTTGAGTTTTAGATTTGCCTCATTTTTATATTCATATCCTAGCCTTAAAAACATCACAGTGATCCTCACATAGCTTCTAACAGTAGACCTCTTGTTATTGCATGCAATCCGCATTCATTTATTAATTGTTCTCATATTAATTATTAAACTTGGGATTATGTGTTAATAATCAATCTATTCATAAGTATAATTAATCCCTAACAGAAGATGAAGGGCGGGACTAACATAGCCTGGGCATCCACCTCTATTATGAAATTACCCTCGATGCTATGGCCCATGGTAAGGGTGCGGGTTGATCATGATAGACATTGCTGAGATTTTTAACTGAAATTTTGGTTAAGCGATATTATGATGATTTTTAAATTTGTTTTGTAATTTATAATAAATTACTATTAACCATTATATTTTCAGCTAGACTTTCCCAATAATATCATGAAAAAATGGCCAATTTCTGAAAATCTCCTGAGAAATTACTGAGTGAGAAATTGTCGAGAATGAGATTTGTCTTTGGAGGTCCTCCGTACAACATCACATTCACAGCAGCATATACGTATCACGATCCAAGCTGTCTAAACGTACGCCCGCTTTATGCGAGCCACCATTCGAAATAATGCGCTGAATGGATGCCCTCCTAACTACATGGTTCCTAGCCATCTAATATTTGGTGGAAACCAAAATGGTAAACTGTCCAAATTTTAATAAACAAATGTAACAAGTTACAACCATCTAATCATTATAATTTTGAACCTGTACTTCATTAGCAATTTTTCCACGATTTTTAACGGTCTGGATTGAGTTAAATAGTGACATGTGTATAGAAACTTTGTACATATGTATTTATCATCATACTCCGCTAGAACACCATATAACCTTACCTTTTCGTGTATAACATCATAACCATATTATCGGAAAGAGAAAAGGTGCTTATCATTAATTAATCGGGATGCACGGGAGGCACCGCTACTTGCGAAAGTAACTTTTTTTCTCCACTCACGTGCTCGAGATCCATTGACGAACTGCATTACCAACGGCCTGCGCGCATTTGAGAAAGTTGAGGTGATTCGCGTACCCTGGATGAAGTATATACATGAGAGATCAGAGTTATTCATGAGGTGGGCCATATATTTAAATTTTCTTCTGTATATAAAGATCGCATTCCCCTCGTCATGTGTTTTTTCTGAATTTTGCATGTTTAATTATTTATAACCGTTCATTTTTCTCGTTTATATGTGGCTCAAAAGAAGAGAAATATCGTAATATATTTTTGCTTTTGAGATTATTAGAATTTTTCCATCTAATTATCGGAACAGATCTCTCAAAAAATTTCAAAATTATGAAATGTCGGGTGAGATACAATCACTATCTCACTCGTGCGAATCTCGTACGAACGAAAAGTTCGCATCCTGAGACCGAGAGTTATAGCTCTACCCCAAGCACACGGAAAAAAGGCTTCAACGATCAAAGGAGGAGATTGCCCATACAACAGTATTCCTTGACGAAGTAAATGACGAAATTGCCCATAAATCGATGTGAGTATTTCTTAGGTGTCTCGGCAATAAATAGCGAACCATCGGACCGGACCCACTTTCACAAGCTCAATATTCAAGCGCCGTCATGCAGAGTGCAGAGCGAGCGCTTGGATGGATGGTGCTGTTATCGCCGTTTGGCTTTCGGGTTCTTGATAAACTGAAATCGTCTGCTTGGATCTGCTGGCCCATCCACGGTGCAATTTTTGAGTGCATGTATGAGCTGTCATACTCAAGCTTTCTCCTGGTCAAATGGGTCAATTGCTTTCCCCTCATTTTGGCTGGATGATAGCCACCCTTGGATAAGGAATTAAAAAGTAGGCATTTTATACCATGCCAAAAATTTTGAAGACTTGATGAAAAGACTCTTATATCTTTAAAATAATACCTCTCACGGAACATACAAAAATCAACTGTTATGAGGAAATGCAATATCTAATTATAATCATTCAACGATTCTAGGACACCCAATATTTGGAATAACATGTCTATTGAGTGCATGTAGGGAACAAATGCGGGTTATACCTAACAATTGTTTCTATAATAATATAAGCATGCATGGCTTATAACCGCATGTGTAGCACCAACCGCGATACAGTCAAATGGAAGAATGGCTGAAAATAAAATTACTTTTGTTGATTGAGTGTCTTTAATCCGATGCAAATATGGAGATTTTAATCGATTGACAACAACAAATTGAGAAATTTTCAAAATCATGAATTTACTTTCTAAAGTACACTTTTGAGCATGTCCGAACATGGATCAAAGTTGTTTTTTTACTCATTCTATTAGGAATGTTGCAATTTTGATACATCACATTAATTCATTTACTGTCCATCTCACTAAGGTCACAGATGCAGGTTTTCCTTTCCTCTCGTTTGTTATGGACACGTGGTTGGTTGCCTCAATAAGGTACTTATTGTATCTTCTTTACATATTTTTTTTAGTGAAATGAGTGTTCATTATTTATGTAGATAAGCTATAACATAGAAATTGGTTTCCGACGCCAGGTTCTTCTCTCTGCAAATGGACGTATATTGCCCGGTAGCTACTCAATAATGCTCTATGAGCTTAGCCATTATTTATGTGTTATATCCGCTCCATCCATCCCACTTTTTTGCATGAAATGAAATTTTAGGCAGATCCAAATCTTATGTGGACAGCACCATAAGAAAGAATGGTGATTGAATCCTCACCATAAAAATTAAAAATTAAAATAATAAAAACTTTTTAAGGCTACAGACGTTTTGGATGAAATTGATACTTTCGGTTTCCCTTCATCCAGCTCTTTATATCCTATTCAACCGGCTGGATGGCAAATAAACTTGACAGTAAGCCCTAGGAGGTAGTTTTTTAAAGGTAAGCGTTCAATGACCATTGTTTTCTTGTGATGTGGCCCACTTTAAATTTGGATCTACCTTGTTTTTGGGGCCATGCCCTAAAATGATACGAAAAATAGATGGACGGGTCCACTGCCCTCGCTATTGGCAACGTGCGTACATAGGCAATCTGCCTTCTTAGCAAATCCAAGAAAGTGAATTTTCCACGTAAGCACCCTTTTGGTGGGTTAGGTGAGGTCCCGAATTCACTGAGGTAGGCGGGGACCCCCTACTCTGGGCCCACGATGATGTATGTGACTACATTCATGCCGTCCAACCATTTTGAGAGCTCATTTTAGTGAAGCAGGTCCAAATCTTGTGTGGACGATACCACGGAAATAATAGTGATTATTAAATCCCCACCATTAAAAACTTCATGGGGCCATCAAAATGTTTATTTGCCATCCAAATTGTTGATAAGGTCCCAAAGATTCAGGTGAAGAGATCACACGAATGTCAACTTTATCCCAACCTTTTGTGGCGCATGAGAAGTTTTAAATGGCCAAATACCACTGATGTATCATGGCCCACTTGAGATTTGGATATACTTCTTTTTTTGGATCATGCCCCAAAATGATCAGCTTTCAATATGGATGGACGATGTGGATGTAGTCACGTACATCACAATGAGCCCCACTGTCAGGGTCCCACCCACCTCGGTATATTCAAGGCCTCACCTAATCCACTCCCCTTTCAGGCTATCCTTTTGGCGCTACCACGACGAGCCATGGTTTGATAAGCCTGGGTGGTTGACGTAGGGATGAACGTGATGAGGATAAATACTCTGAATCCATGGAGCTTCTCTGGACTTCTCACAGAGACTTCTTGAATCCACGAGGAAAGAAAGCGAAAAATATAAATAAATTCTAATAAATTCAAACTTGATTAATTTCTCTCTAAAAACGAGTTCACAGCCCTTTAAATAGGGGTACCAAGTAATGAGAAAGAAATCAGAATCAAACTACAACTGAAACTCCTAGAATCCGCGACTTATTATAAATAGTAAACTTACTATTTATAGACGGTCGTGATGTCTACTAGTGCACAAGGTTTTCGGCTAAAAATAATAAGTGTCCTATTTGGCTTCACCAAACCGTTCTCCTAATTATTCTAAGCTCTTTTCACGTTGGGCGCAACTCTTAAAGCCCGACGGATGAAGAGTTATAATTAAACTAAAACTTACTATTTATAGTAAAAACGAAATTAAAGCAGAAAACGACTATCGATCCAGGGGTTTTTCGCAATTCCGAGCGTCGCAACCCTACGTAGGGGGTTGGTTGGCTAAAGTAGCTCGTTCTACCCCAAAATCATATATTTTACGTCAGGTAACTCATTCTGGATTGCGAGATACGCCCGATCTAAGGTCCGACGGCCCGGATCACTTCTATCGTCGACCGGGCCTTTTCTGATCCACCTTGGCCATGAAACTGTCCGCGACCCGCTCTACATCAGTGGTCCACACCTTTGATCTTTGGACTTAAAATGTGAGCCACCAAGAATCATTGTTGGAGCCTATTGTACGTAATTTATTTTTCACTCTTCTAGATAAGAGGTGTATGAAAATATTTTATGAGATACTTAAGAGCACTTTTTATGAAATTATGGTTAGCATATGTTTAATGTTGCATGTCATCAGGTGACTGAAAAATTAGTGCGGTAGAAACATCTAGGAGCAAAACGCGGTCGAAGAGTAAGCCATGACCAAGAGGAATATAGCTTGGTTGAGAGAAGAGGAACAATCAAAATAAGAAACGTAACAAGAGAATATTCTATGTGGCGATGCCTCGGTAGCCATAACCGTTTAATAAATTTAAAAAATATATTTGAAGAACAACTATAGAAAAATATATAAATTGACAAAAAGATTAGCGAAGCAATACATACACAAATAAATTAAATCTATAAAATTATATTAGCTCAATCTAAGATATGAGTAGCGATAATCTAATGACTGTAATTTCTTAGTTATAATCCAAGTTTATGCTCATAGGCTATACTTGATCCTTATCTAATACAACCAGTTCTTTCAAAAGAAATATTATTGTAGTTGTTCTCATTGACCAACTATAAGTTTTTTACTTTTGCTTGAATGCACTGGTATACTGAAAATTCATTTTTTGTGAAAAGGCAAAGCGCAACCTATCTTCGGAGGAAGAACCCCACAATCCGATTATCGCCTGATCATCAAAAATATCCTACGAGCGATTGAGTAGGCGAGCGATCTCCTCATATTCGATTATATAGTGTCAAGTTTGACGTATTTGCCTATTTTGGCACTTGTGGTCAAAGTTAATCGGTTTGAATCAAGCCATTTTATCAATCGTAACATGCCTGCACACATCGCATGTGACAGAAAACAAACCGAGTGCCAATGATTTTGGCATGCGCGGTAGGACTCGAACAACTGCTTGGCTGTTATATAAATTTATTTTGCACCGGGCGTGCAAAAACAACAAATTTTGGCATGCCCGACGGGACGCTAATTATACTTATTGGTACAAAAGTTATGTGAAATCATGAGCTGAATAGGTGGTTGAAATACTTTTATAGCTACTAATGTTGTATCTAATGAACCTCCTGCACAGGAGGAAGACTTACAGGTTCAGCAGGTACCCGAGTAAGTGAATCCACCACCTAATCCGATGCCTGCTCTATCAAATCCAAATAGAGCATAGACATCTCAGGTTGAACCCTTTAAGATTATGTTAGTCGGGATGGTCGATATGCAAATAAAAATTCAACACATTGCAGAATTGTATCGTATTCATGCCGAATAGTCACAAGCTCAGACTGAAACATTTAATAGATGGATGGGTAGCCATGCCGAAAGCACGAACTGATTGATAGGAATATTTGCCGAAAGGGCACTTGTTGCACCTCAGCAACAAATTGATGCTAGTTCAATTGAGAATCTGGCACCATTACTTCCAATACAACCAATACCACAAGTAGAGTTGGGCATCGAGTCGTGTCGGATCGAGTTAGGGCTGACCCGACTAGACTTGATTTTGAAATAGACTTGACCCGACTCGGTACCAAGTCTAGCATGCACGACCCAATTCGAGTCTGGGTCTAGCTTGGACTAACTTGGACCGAGTTCGACCTAGTCACAAGTATAGAGTCGGGTCGAGTCAGCACCAAGTTAGGTTAGGTGTGGTGGGCATCTGCATGTTGAAATCACAACTCATAACCTAGGTGCACCAGTCAGAATTGCAGCCTCTCCATCAGTTACACGACATCTTAGATTTGAAAAGTCAAATCTATTTTTTCTATACTTATGAGTCGGGTTTCGTATCAAATTGAGTTAGTATTGAGTCGGATTTCGGGTCGAGTCGAGTCGAGTTACTAGGTAACCCAAACTCGACTTAATCTAAGTTCGGATTGGACGAAGTCTACATAGATTGAATTGACTCACCCACTCGGTTTGGGTCGAGTTGGGTCTGAACGAGTCGGACGACTCTAGTCATCCTGTGCCTAGCTCTAACCACGAGCACCCCCTTTACAGTAAAATACACATCCTGCTCCTGTTCTAATTTGGGATGTGCGAAATTTACTACTGCCATGCTTTTACTCTAATAAGGGTAGTCGAGCCAACGTCATATAAAGTGGAAAAATGACATCTAAATCCTTTATGAAGGTCTCCTGGTGAAAAAATGAGACAGAGGAGGAGAAAGATGCAACCATGGTGATCAGAGGAAAATTGGATAAAGAAATAAATATGAGTGAGATATGAGAATTAAGAGGTGTAAGAAGGCAAACACTAACTTTGCATAGTGTTTATATATCGGCCGTGATACATGTGCATTAATGAAAGGCAATCATAACTCTTAGTATAAGATGACCGTATGTAATGTGTCATAAGGACAACCAACAGATAAGAGCAGAGACTATCATTTAGTTTAGCCTTGGTTGGGTGAAATCAATTGAGTATTGGCATGTGGAGAACGACAGTTTGCATTAATTGCATCGGACAGCCAAACAACGTTGCTTTCGCCTTTTACCCTAAAGTGATGCAACACAGGTGACAATGTTGTACTCTATTTATGATTGTTTTGATAAAAGCCAATAAGAAGGTAACATGTTGCAGTACACAATAAACGTGAGGTGTGTGAAAAGATTTTATAAGATACTTTGAGTGTTTTTATATAATTATGACTACATATGTTTAATGCTGCATATCATCAGGTGATTAATAAAATAGTGTGGTCTATACATTTAGGAGTGGAACGTGGTCGAAGAGCAAGTCGTGATCGAGAGGAATATAACTTAGCCAAGAGAAGAGAAACAGTCAAAATGAGAAACATAACAAGAGAATGATCTATAAAGCGATGCCTTAGGTACTATAACCGTCCAATAAAAAAGAAAAACTGTTTGAATAATATCTACATAATAAATATATAAATAATAAGAAGATTAGCAGAACAACATAATTAAATCCAACAAACAAATCAAATATATCAATTGAAATTAGCTCAGTCTATATTAGAAATAATGATAATCCGGTAGCAATAATTAGTTGTAATCCAATTTTATGCTTATACGTTTAGACTTGATTCTCATCCAATACAAGAATTTATTTCGTAAAAAACATATTTATAATTATTCTCATTGATTGATAATATATTTTTTTTAAAATTTGATTAGACTAATATACTGAAAAGTCTTTTATTATAAAAGACAAGATGCAACCCATGTTTAAAGGAAGAACCTCACCCTTTAATTATCACTTTATTATTATAAATATTTTGTGAATGGTTAAATAAGTGACTGTTTTTCTGGAATTCAATTAGATACTATTAAATTTAACATATTTGCCAATTTTGGTCCTCATGGTTAAAGTTAATTAATTTGAATCGAGCTGCTGTGTTGATTATACGGTACTGAAAACAAACCGAGCGCCAATAAAAGGCTATGTTCCTGGTCCATGTGTCACTGGACATTTCCAATCGATGTGGGTCCAGAGGCGACATGTGCTGGTGATCCAGAGTAACGGTACGAGCAAAACGGGAATTTTCTCGGCCTCTTTTTGTTTTTTTTTTTTTTTTTTGGCCTCTGTCCCGACGTATGTTTCCAGCAGACGCTGAGACGATCTGACGATTGAATGGTCTACTTGGATATCTGGAGTTAGAATGCAAAACCATTAAAAATCCTTGTTCTATGTTCATCTACAGATAATGATGTCCAGAGTCATCGAATCAGAGTGATTTTCAAATACCAGCCTGTAAACAATGGAATCCGGAAAATGAACGGTTCTGGTCAGCGGACTATCTCAACGAGTGGGCTCCAGTCAGGAGACAAGTGCAGGGATGCACGCTCCCCGCAGAGGCAAAACGAACTCGTGGCATATGAGGCGATGTTCCCGCAAAACTAGCAACAGTTCCACAACTTCGTCCATGCTCGTATCAGTGCACCTCGATCATATTGGCTAGAAATCAAAACCCTTATAAAAGAGGACATTTAGAAAAACATTCCTATAATCCAGACCGTCCGTTCGGTAGTATACCATGAATTAGTGAAAATATAAAAACTATAGACTAATCCAATCCGTTCAGATACTTCATCAATAGGCTTTTCTTTCTTTTGCTCTAAGCAGTTATTGAGCGTACAAAAAGGATCACCAAATGACTAAAAATTAATTTTATGTCATCATAATATTCAATAAAGAGTCCATCTAAGTGATGGAATATCGATTCAACGGTTTAGATATTAATTTTTAAGCAACAATCAAACGGCCGATAGGATCGGTACCATTCACAGATCTGCACGGACTCCTCCAAGTCACATATCTGAGCGTCTGTCCTTTTTCGTAATTTCAAAGAAGATGTATAAATCCCGCGCTGCACTTCCAACCGTAGCAGCAGGCAGGCAGGCTTCCAGCAAGCTCGGTAGCTCTGTTGGATCGCTCTCGCTCCCAATCTCTTAAAAAACCCTAACACTTGATTTTTCACAGATCCGATCTTCTTCTTCTTCAACCTCTTCCATGACTTCTGCAATCTCCTCTCCTGTTCTTCCCCTCTCTCCTTCCATACCCAACGCTTCTTCTCTCTCTTCCTTTCCCGCCATTTCCAGGCTATCAAAACCCCATTTTCCCTCTCTCCCTCTCCCGTTCCTCTCTCTCCGTTCCAAACCCCTCCACGCCATTGGAAAACGCGAAGAGCGGATCTCTGAGACTGCCAGCATTAGCATCGACAACGCCGCCTCCGACCCGTCCGATGCGGCCGCCACCTGCTTCGTGATCAAGGCCCGCAACAAGATCGGCCTCCTCCAGATCATCACTCGCGTCTTCAAGGTCCTTGGGCTCAGGATCGAGAAGGCCAGTGTCGAATTCGAGGGCGAATTCTTCATCAAGAGATTCTTCATCACGGACTCCCATGGGAACAAGATTGAGGACCGCGAGAGCTTGAATCTGATTGAGAAGGCGCTGCTGGATGCGCTCGAGGATGGGGATGGAGTGGCTGCAGCGGCAGGTCCGGCTGCAGCGGCTTCAAGAGGGCTCGCTGTGAGGAGAGCTGGATTGTTGCCGGATTTGGGGGAGAAGAGAGTGAAGGCAGAGAGGATGTTTCATTTGATGGATGGATTTCTCAAGAACGATCCGGTTAGCCTTCAGAAGGACATTCTTGATCATGTAGAATATACAGTGGCAAGGTCGCGGTTCAGCTTTGATGATTTTGAGGCTTACCAGGTGATTCGTTTCAATAGAGATGATCTATTTGAACTCTTATCGATAGCTTTTCTACTAAATGAGGTTGTGTAGGAGATAATCTATATGAACTCATATCGATGGGTTTTCTACTAAATGAGGTTGTGTAGGAGATAATCTATATGAACTCATATCGATGGGTTTTCTACTAAACGAGGTTGTGTAGGAGATAATCTATTTGAACTATGGTTGTAAGCTTCTGTTTCCTACTATAGAAGCAACAAAGTGGATAAACATATCGCATTGTATGCAAGCATCACCACTACCATCGTCATCTAAGCTTTATCCCAGCTAATTGGGATCGGCTAGATGAATCCTGTTCCGCCATTTCACTTTATGCAAGCATGTATGTATTGGGAGGGATCTTTTCTGAAAAACCTGCAGAAGGTTTCTGCTCTATGAATCTTGATTGAGTGGTGATGGAGCGGTGATGGCTTGTGGATTCCATGCTCCTAACAAGGCAAGGAAAGTGGACTCATTTCCCATTGCTGTTTGGAACCAAGACCAGATGGTGGTAATTTTTAGCAGTAGCAAAAGGTTTGTGATGGGCATTTCATAGATGGTTTCTCCATATGCCTGTAAGAAAGTAACAGTACTGGTATTAGCTTTCCTGGACACTCCTTTTCTCTGACAGAGAAGGAATTTTGATAGCCTGTCAGCTATAAACTTGAACTTAAGCTGTGGCATTGCCTCTTCATAGAACTGTCTCATCTGCTGGGTGAAATGATGGTCAGCATTAATATGTATTATATGGGAATACATGATAGGTGGGCAGAAAACTCATGTATGGTAGGCAACCTCATTACCTCAGTTCAAAGTAGGAAAAAAAAGGTTTATTCATTTTGACTTGATCAGATTTCATCATAACTCGAAAACACTCGTTTTTGTCAAGACTCGATTTTGACTTTTTTGATTTGGCTGACTCGGCAAAAACGTGGGAAAACTTACCAAAGCTCGACTCAACTAGCCAAGATCTACGATATTTAGAATTTTAATAAATATTAAATATTAGTGAATTTTGTTATTTAGGACTTGAAAAAACTCAACTTACTTGACTCAACAGACTATTGAGTCGAGTCGAGTTGAGTTTTGAAATTATGTTAACTGCCCAACATACAGTGAACATGCCAAATTCATCGTTGGGAATGTTGAACTATTGAAGATAGGACTCTTCTGGTAATTCATGGCTTTCTTTGATTAAGAGAAAATTTACTCCCAATGGTGGAGTTATTTTCAGATATCATTTCCTTTACTAATATAATCTAACTTCATAACTCTATAGAAAAAGACCAATCTAATAACTATATTTAGTTTTAGAGCCCAAATGAAAAGGGATGGTCAAAGGGACCCTGTGAAAGTTGGCATTGTGGACAAGCTCTCAAAACTTATGGCTCAAGATCCTATTAGAGACCACAAATGCCTTCTCAAAGTGGCAAATGAGGGATGAAAAATTTGGTTCCACATGGGAACACTTCTGATTGACTAGGGGTTTTAGTGTTCCTAATGTCATTGAAGCCAGTTCTCATTCCACCAATTGCTGCAAATATCCAGATGATGTCACGAATCTGTGATAGTCGTGTTCCACTATAAACTTTAGATGTTTGGCCTTTCATTGTAATGTTTGTTTTGAAAAGTGACCTATATCAAGGCAAAATGTATTGTGATCCTCAAATCCTGTGGCTTAAATGCAATATACCAGCTTCACTTGTGATGAGTCTGGTGACTGCAGGTGCTCCAAGATCTCACTAATTCACTTGGTTAGGATCAAGGAACCAACATCTAAGTGCTAATTTAAGTGTATATCTACTTCATCTGGATAACCAACCATGGTCCTCCTCTATCAAAAGCCATGTACATGTGTATTGCCCCTCACGAGACAATCACTTCTACTGGGTTCGTTAGAGGTCCTCTTGGAACATAATCCATAGTAATAGTCTCATTGAGACTAATGTGTGAAGTGCTACTGAGCCATTTGCAGAATGGAAATCATAAACTAGAAGATAAAAAACACCTCTAAAGAGTTATTTTTATGCACAATCAAGATTTATTAGTAGAAAGAGAAGCAACAACCAAACAGGAAACAAATACAACCCAGCGGGGGGCAATCTAAACCCAGACAACAACAAATGAAACTAAAGAAAAAGAGGAAACTTACAGAAGAGAAGACACCTGGAGAAAAATCCCAGAAAAACAAGAATTAATACAGAAAGAAAGGACTTACCTCCAATCCCAGATAAGCAGCGAGATCCTGATTAATCCAATAGGGCCACCACATCACTGGCCTCTCTGGGGACTAAGAACAATTGATTTGTTGCTGGATATATGGATTTCCGTCCTCTTCTCCTAGGTCTACAATCTTCCAAGGATGCAAACGAGATCTTGCCCACTTGATCATATATGAAGAGTTGCCTTCAATGACCTTAGCCAATTTGATTGTCTGGAGAAGCGCTATACTTTCAACGACATTGGAATGATTAATCCAATAGGACCCATGAGGTCGACTGAAATCTTGTCTTTACTGTTCCGGACCACCCCTCCAATACCTGTTAACTCCAGGTTACAGCAGAACTACCAAAGGAATTAATTTTAAAGCTTCCTTCGGGGAAAGCTTTTCCACATATATTTGCGCTCACCTCCCCCGGTTGATAGTTTCCTCCCAATTCAGTATGAGCATCGAGTGAGAGAACCCTCTAAATCTTGAATCAACAGCCACCCAATTAGTGCGTAATTTAAAAATTCTATTGATCGTAATTTCCACAGAAGAAGATTTGTGAGACTGTTAAACTATATTGTATTTGGGCTATTCTATTGCGATGATCTAGGTCCTAGGCCCAGAGGCATGTTTGTAATTTTATAAATTTTGATTAGTAAATAAGGAGAGGGAGGATGGGACAAACCCTAATGCATGTTGCCCTCTACCTTCTCTTCCCAATTGTTGCCGTACACTCTCTCGTCTATTCCTCTCTCTCTTATCTATTCCTCTCATTCTCAGCTCTCTCTCTCTCTCTCTCTCACTAATTGCCCTTCTCTCTGCTCTGATTTTATCATGGTACCAGAGCCTTGATCCAAATCAGAGCTCTTGCATCTCTTAAGACCAATAGACACCGGATTGAAGGAGATTAGAAATCGGTTGTTTTGATTGGGTAAACTCGTTCAGTCTTTGTTTTCATATATAGAATCGATCCAGTTCTCCCCTGACTACTGCATGTGGCTGTGAAAGTCAATCCAGTGAGATTTTATGTTTTCTCGGACGTGTTGGGTCCATCATTTGGTGTAGAAGATCTAGTCGTGGAGACTAGAAAGTTGTGTGTTTTGAAGACCAGTTGGGTCTACGTTTTCCCTTGATCACTAGATTTGAGATCAAACTTTTTTTTAGAATCTTCTTCACGTTGTGTTTTTTGAGGCAAATATTGTTTGCTTTTGTGAGCTATTGTGATTAATCCTTTTTCTATATACATATATGTGTGTGTGCGCGTGCGTGTAGTAGTGGTCTCCTGAGCACCAGTCCATAGACCATATCTACGGTCTTAAGGTATGGCCAATTGAAGTGGGGCTCACCATGATGTTTAAGCGAAATCCACCCCAATCACCATGTGACTCACCCTATGTTAATTGCAGGGCCTAAAAATCAGCCCAGTTAATTCAAGTAGGCCATTCCAAGGAAACTAGGTGATCTTGGTTGCCACAGAGGTGAAAAGTCGTAGGATTTTAAAACACCTAACCTAAAAAGTCTCCATCATCAATGCCGTGTTGAAACACCCGGTTTAGTTAGGCCGTGAACGTGGACCCAGCTTGATGTATGTGTTATATTTCCACTCTGTCTATCTGCTTTGCCTACTCATTTTAGGGCATTGTCCCAAAAATGAACCAAATTCAAATCTCAGGTTGACCACACCATAGGAAACAATGGTGATTGAATGCCCACCATTAAAAACTTCCTAGGTCCCATCGTAATGTTTATTTGCAATCCGCCCAAACCATTAGATGCCACGCTAAAATTTAGGCTTGGGGCCCAAAAATCAGGCCCATCTGTGATACAGGTGGGCCATACCAATGGAAACAGTTTGGAGGGTAAGTGTCATCCGCACACTATTTCCAATTTTATGGTCCACTTGAATCTTGGTTGGGGCTGGTTTTTCAGCCCTAGGCCTAAAAGTAAGGCACTCACCTAACGGTCAAACAAGATTTTTGACATGCATAATGGTCGGGCCCACTCAAGTTGGACCACCCATTACGTAAATGGCTTCTATGTAAAGTGATTGATAGGATGTTGATTATGTAGTGAGGGGCTCACCACCCTTTATCGTCGTGGTGAAGACTCTATAGGATCCACTTTGATGCATGTGTTTTATCCATACCTTCCATCCATTTTTCCAACTCATTTTAAGGCATGAGCCCCAAACCGAAGCACATCCAAAGCTCAAGTGGACCACACCACAGAAAAAAGTGAGGACAATGATGTCCATTGTTGAAACCTTCCTAGACCCACAGTGATGTTTATTTGTCATCTAACCTATTAATAAGGTCACAAAGACCTGGATAGATGGAAAACACAAATATTAGCTTGATCCAAAACTTCTATAGGCTCTAAGAAGTTTTCAATGGTTGGCATTCAATTCCCATTGTTTCCTGTGGTGTGGTGCACTTGAGCTTTGAATATACTTTGATTTTGGTTTCTTGTCCTAAAATTATTGGCCAAAATAGATGGACGGCGTGGATAAAACACATACATCATGGTGGGCCCCACGGAGTCTTCACACCAAAGTAAAAGGTGGTGAGTGCCTCACTACACGAACGCCAAACCAGGATTGATTGTGTGTTTTTGTTTTGAAAATGCACCACGGTGGGGCCATCTGAATCATAGATTGACCTTTTTTTAGGGCCATAGGCGTAATGTGGGATGTTGAATCTAATGTATGGAGTGGATTTCACATACACAATATGGTAGGGCCCACTTGCATCGGTAAATGGACCAGACCGTAAGTGGCTTGTTTACGGTCTAGTGCACAGGAGACCGGTGGCCTATATATATATTGTTGGATTGTTTGTCTTCATGGTTGATGATGGTTGATTTAAAACTAGAATCTAAGGTTGACAAACAACAAATGGCCTCCATCAAATTGAGAGGTGTTGAGAACTATTTTCCCTAGGCCCGCTTCGTAAAGATTTCACTCCTATCCAAAAAGAAAACTAAAGCATCTAACAAATGTTGGGCACACGTATGATGACCTACATACTCACTAATGCAGGGGCATTTTCACACAGGGCTCGAGTAAGGTGGCCTATGGTATGTAGGGGCACACTCGGGGTGGGCAGCCCATGTGAGGCAGGTGGCTCGTATGAGGCGGAACCCATGTGAAGTGGGGTCCATGAGGGGGGTTCGGTCGGGTTCCCAACCCATGGGATGTGGGGCCTGAGCTATGAGATAGGGATTGATTCGCCATGCTCTATCAATTCGAGCTTTTAAAGCAAGTGGTTAGTTGTCCTGCATTAAAGTGGTATCAGAGCGAGATATCTCGTGTTCGAGACTCCTCACTGGGGGTGATTAATGCAAGAGCATTTTCATACCGGGCTCGAGTAGGGTGGCCTATGGGATGTAGAGGCACACTCGGGATGGGCGGCCCGTGTGAGGCCGGTGGCTTGTGTGAAGCAGAACCCATGTGAAGTGGGGCTCACGAGGGGGGTTTGGCTGAGGTCTTAACCTATGGGATGTGGGGCCTGGGTTATGAGATAGGGATTGATTCGCCATGCCCTATCAGTTCGAGCTTTTAGAGCAAGTGGTTAGTTGTCTTGCATCAGAAGGTGATTACTGATTGCCAATAATGAGCTGATTGTTCCACAACATGGAGGTGTTAGTCTTGTCTTTATGTTTGCCCTGTCTCATGGGCCGTATGGTTGGATGACCGTTAGTTGTGGGGCCCTTGCCCCCTCTTGTATATTGTACATTATTGTGTATTTGTTATGGTCTTTTCCTTTTTTGGCCTCTGGACTCATGTTGGGTATTTCTTATATGTGTAGGGATATTCCTGTATTTTTCTTAGATAAACACACTCTCTCTTTCCCTTATGGGAATAGGGGGAAATCTTCATCAACAGGTTATCATGGTATCAGAGGGGTTACCAAATCCAACTCCGATTGAGATACTCCATCGCATAATTGTCTCCATCTTCTTCTCTAGATCTGACACCCATTGCTCCAGCAACTCCTTCTCAGATCCGACAACCCCTACTCGTATCCGACAACTTCTGCTCGAGGTTCGACAGTCCCTGTTCTAGATCTGGCACCCCTTGTATAGATCCGACACTCCTCTAGATCCGGTACCCCTACTCAATGTCCGGCTTCTCCTGCTCCAGATCCGGCACACCCCACTTGTGATTTCTTAGTCGCTGACTCTAAATGTCTATTGTTGTTGCTCTTTCCTTTGGGTGTGTTTGGTGTGTTCGTTTTCTTCTCTGCTCATGGGCTCCTTTTTTTGTTGGTATGGACAAAGAAACCTATCGGGTTGACCTTAGTATAGTTTTGAGGGCACTAACTACGGGTTGTGGTCAATCCATTTCCGGAGTTTCCTTAAAGGTCGAGGCTTGTGGGGACTGGTTGATGGGTCTTTTCAGTTCCCTCCTATCGATTGAGAGAAACTAACCGATTGGGAAATGAAAAATGGGAGAATCATCACTTGGATTCTCGACTCCGTGGATAAGTCGATCGCCATTGGCCTAACTCATAACTGTATAGCCAAGGCGATGTGGGATCACCTCAAGGTGGTCTATTAACAGAGCAGCAAACCGTCTCAACCGTTTGGAATAGGATCTAGCACATATCCTTTAGGGCGACAGGACCATTCAGGAATTTTATTCAGAGATAGTGGCCATTTGAACGGAAATGACAATGATGGATCCCGAGTTTCCCACTGATTTTCGAATATTCCAGGCTATGAGAGACCGCACGTGTGTTCGACAATTCCTTATGAAGCCGAGATCGAAATATGAGCATTTTCGAGTTGCGCTATGAGAGACCGCACACATGTTCGACAATTTCTTATGAATTTGAGATCGGAATATGAGCATTGTCAAGTTGCTTTTCTAAATTGCAATCACTCGCAGCAAGCCTAGAAATTGAAGGAGTAGAAGCGGCAACAAGGGCTCGGCCACGGCCACATTGTTTTATTGGGCTGATCTAGGCCTTAGGCCCTAGGCCTAGGGGCATCTTTGTAATTTTATAATTTTTATCAGTAAATAAGGAGAGAGAGGATGGGGCAAACCCTAATGTGAGCTTCCCTCTCCCTTCTCCTCCCAAATGCTCCTGCTCTCTCTCTCTCTCATATGGTCCTCTCACTTCCCACTAATCACCCTTCTTTGCTCCGAATTTATCATAGACCAAACAAATGCTTTTATGACTAGATGTCAAAGGAGACTACCAATGGGGCCCCAAGCAGACGACTGCCCTTCAGTCATGGACATAATTGAAACTAGGAACACCCATTTAATGTTGAACATTGTAATTAGAGCCATCCACATTTTCCTAGCGAAGCTGCATTGAACCAACAGTTGGTGAAAGGCCTCTTCCTCAGAATAACATATTCAATGTCTATTAGCTAGATTAACACCTCTATTCTCAAGATGATCCACTGTGAGCATTTTATTTAAGCAGGCTAACTACATAGAAGCTTGAATAGGGGGGGCCACTGCTTAACAAAACTTGCGGAAGGTTGGAGGCTGGATACCAATTAGAGCTGCCTCTCATTTGATTCCCCACAAGAGAACTCACGGAAAAAGGAACTGGCCCAAGATCGTTATTATTATAATCTAAGCTTGTCCCAATTAATTGGAGTCGGTTACGTGAATCTTGTTCCACCATTCCACTCTGTCAAGGGCCAGACCTTCATTTAGACCATAGGTCATCAAGTCATTTCTTTCTACCTCCATCCACATCCTTTTTGGCCTTCTCCTTGCCCTTCTAGAGCCTTCAATTTGTACTCACTCCTTCTAACCGTTGCGGTTCTTGGTCTCCATTGCACATGACCAAACCATCTAAGTCCACTTTTTCTTCATCTTATTACCTATTGGTACTACTCCTAAGTTCCCTCAAATGCATTTACTTCTAATTCTATCCTTGTCTTGCCACTCATCCATCTCAACATCCCTATTTCAGCTGCACTCATCCTATGAGCATGTTCTTGAATTGCCCAACATTTTGTCTCATAAATCATGGATGTTCTTAGAGTTATCCTATAAAAGGAACCCCCAGGATGAAGGTCCTAAATGTGTCTATCAGTTCCCTCGATGGGGACATAGCAATTGTGAAGAATTTTCAGCAGCTGAGTTAGATTGCTGATTTCTTCTTCGTCAAGATTTTGCATGTAAAGGGCGCTGTAGACACCTCTAAAGAGTTAAAACACAACATAGTGTTTAGTATTATGTTTTGTATAATACTTACTCATTTTCGCGTGAATGGATTTCATGCAGAGGTTTTGTGATACAGCGAATTAGCATTTGGATTTTCAACAACATCCTTTGCTTTTGTGGTTTCCATGAACATCTAGTGTGGCATTTCTCAGGTTTTGTGTCAACTAGTTTCCAAATTTAGAAAAATATGCACTACAATAAGTAGGAAGTATCATATGTTGATTTTTCTATTAGATGTTGAGGTATCATATGTTGATTTTTCTATGAGATGTCAAGTATCTGTTTGTTTCTCATGGTATGGTAATGAATGTGACCTTTTCAGGCAGGGAGATAACGTTCCATGAGTATGATTGAATGTCCTGATTGCTTTTCATAGTGCTTTGTGTCTTCTTATAAATTTTAATGGCTTGAAATTCTCATTTTGTTCGGTGATATATCTGTAGGCATTGTCACATAGTGTAAGAGACCGCCTGATTGAGCGTTGGCATGACACACACCAATACTTTAAGAGGAAAGACCCAAAGCGCTTGTACTTCCTGTCTCTGGAGTTCCTTATGGGTATCATCTAACTTTATGACTTGTTGGGGTTTATTGTTTGTTCAGTATTAGTATCTAATGAACTTTGTAACTTTTTTTATTATATCAATAATGAAAATTTAACTTTGTAACAATGTAACTGGCTTTTATCTCACCAGGATGAATACTTTTCCCAACTAGAAGTTAAATACATGATCAACCATTCATACGATGAAGTACTAATCAGCAGTTTCCCTTTTTCTATAAACAGTCTCCTTTGAAGGTTGTGCCGATAATGCTATATTCCATTGTTTCTGCATGAGTGGAAATCGTTGATGGAGAATGTGAGATCTGGTTCCATTGAATCCTGTACTCCACCCCTAACTTTGCGGCATAGGATGGAATGTAATAAGCTCCATGTGTAGAACCGCAGTTGGATAATTGCGCCTTTAAAATTTTTTCTCCGGCTCAATCTAATTTTTGACGTAATTGGAGGGAGAGTCTAGTTAGCAAGGGAAACTCATGTAGGAAAAGGGGGGTTGTGGCAATACGGAGCAACCTTAGTGATTGATGCAACCTGTCTGGTTGAGAGTGTTGTACTTGAGCTGGAGGATTCTAGTGGTGGGGGATATATGGAGAGGTGGTTATCAGAAAACTTGAGCAGACAAGGGAGCTACTTGAGTCATATTCAGGGGCAGTAGGTTGAGTACAATTGTGGGTGAGAGCTGCAATAGTGACATTGAAATCTCCCATTGTTGGATAGAGCCAATGTTTTCAAATAGCAGTATTGACGGATGTATCGCACCCTTGGGATATAGAAACAAATCAGTTATCACATGGGAAATATTGGATGTATCGCGTAATGTTTCATTGTTTTTGGAAACATTAGGAAATTGACCAAAATTTTCAATGCAACTTTAGGGCATGTTAAAAAAGACATCATTACACACTTTAGGAAATTAAAAGATCATAAAAAACAAGTGTACATAATAAGTTTCCTTTGTATAAGGTCCTAAACTATGCGTCGTCTGACAAAAGTGATGCAACTATATTCAAAATCAATTCATATCATTTATAAATTTTAGGAATGGAAGATTTGGCAAAAAAAAAAGAAGGATTTTATAAGTTTTTTCCTTTCAATTTTTTTTCTTTTCTTCGGAAAACATAAGTGTTGTTGTTGATATATCATCAATATCGGTGATATTGTCGTCGATACAACATCAATATAATGTGATACATTGCGATACATTATGATACATTGCAATGATATTGTCGATATCCAAAAGTCCCGCAACATTTGCTGGTGAATCGCCGAGGTGTGATATTCATAATATTGGCCGCTACGATATCACAAACATTGGATAGAGGTACTGCATTGGTGCCTCTAATCTTTCAATGATAGATTGTCTTAATGAAGGACTTGATATGGGATCTATAACTGCAGTTTATGGGGGATGAGATGGATAGATAGGTATTTGGTCTGGATTGGATTTGGCTAGAAACGATTTAATAGTTCTAATTGTCACACCTAGAGGAGATGGAAGTGGTTGGGTTTTTGCAAAGTGGGTTGCCACAAATCCGAGGAATCATGAATGACTGACAATTGTCACAAATCCAAGTGTTTGCTGTAAATAAGAGTAACATGACAGTTTTGGGTGGTCAAGGGTAAGCAGATTCAAGGTTGAGACTATCTATAGGTACGCCTTGGGCCATGTTTGGATACATGTATTCAAATTGAAAAGAAAATAAAAGGTAATGATTAGGCAATGATTATTTCCATAGCACTATTGAGGTGTGGATTTCATTTTTACGGTCTTGTTTGAATAGAAAGTGAAAATCTTATATTTGTGAGACAATGGTCACCTAGTTTTGTGTCAAAGAATCCAAACTATGGAAAAATGCAATGATTGCTTTGTTGATTCCTCTCTTTTCTTTGCCATCCAAGCGTCTCAAACTGTCACATCAATGGAAAACATTTTCCATTTCTATCATTTTCCATGGAATTGGTGCCATCCAAACATGCCCAGGAGGGATGCAGGTCTTCTTGTGGGCCTTGAAATGACAACAAATCGTAGGTCTAGGAATGTGGACAAAAAGTCCTCTCTAGCTCAAGTCTTATGCACAACTTTGATGTGTAAGATCTTTATGTGTGAGCTGAAGAAAATTAAATAAGAAGTAATGCAAAAAGACTCTAGAAGGGCAAGGTGAAGGTCCAAAAGGACGCGGAGGGTGGTAGTAAGAAAAGACTGATTGATGGTCTAATTGAAAGCATGGCCCTTGAATCTTAATAGAGTGGAATGGCAGAAAAGGATTCATGTAGCCAACCCCAGTTAATTGGGATGGGGCCTAGATGATGATTATGATGATGATGGTGATGATGAAAAAAGAAATGTCAGAAAAAGAATGAAGTAAAAGGATTTAGGGGGTATGAGTTTCTTCCAAGCTCTAGGATGCGGGAATAGAGAGTTCAAAGAAGACTACTAGACTAGGTATCTTTGAGATGCTGGCACCCCCAAAGGCTGGTCAGGGGCCTATGGACAATGCATCAATTTAAACTAGGATTTTTAATCACTGGGGTTGGGCTTATGAGGTGTCTACATATGCCCTTTCCTTTTTACACCTAAGTTTAGTTTTTCATGTTCTCAATTTCTTAGTGTTGCACATGACACTTTAATGTAGGGGCATTTTCACACCGGGCTCGAGTGGGGTTGCCTGTGGGATGCAGGGGTACACTCGGGGCAGGCGGCCCGTGTGAGGCGGGTGGCTTGTGTGAGGCGGTACCCATGTGATCTGGGGCCCACGAGGGGGGTTCGACCAAGGTCCTAACCCATGAGATGTGGGTAGGGGTGCACACGGTTCGGTTTCGGTTTTGAAACTGGAACCGAATGGCCACGGAGATAGTTGAATTGGTCTTGCCAGCTGTCAATATGGACCATTCATGTGAAGGGGGCCACCTTTAGTTCTTATCCCTTTTGAAACCGGATCCGAACCGTGTGCACCCCTAGATGTGGGGTCTGGGCTATGAGATAAGGGATTGATTCGCCACGCTCTAACAGTTTGAGCTTTTAGAGCAAGTGGTTAATTGTCCCGCATCACACTTGTAAGTTGATGTTTTGTTCAATAGTTGCCAACTCAATATATTTCAAAGAAAAAAGGAAAAAAGAAGAAGAAGAAGTTACCAACTGAATTTCATGTCACTATTTTAAAATTTATTGTTATTATTATTTTAAATTTTGCGCATCGGTGGTTGAAATATATTTTTCAGACTTGTTGATTTTGTGGAGGTGCATTTTAAGAATTTGTTGCTGTTTTCCTGTCATCGATTCTGATATCTCCCAAATTCTTGCTGCTTGGCATTTCAGGTCGGTCGTTATCAAATAGCGTTATAAATTTAGGCATAAGAGACCAGTATGCTGATGCCTTAAATCAACTTGGCTTTGAGTTTGAAGTGTTGGCTGAGCAGGTTATAACTATTCCATATTTATTATTTGGACTTTGTAAATGTCCTGTTCTAGCCATATTGTGGTCTATATTCCAAAGCTTGAGCTATAGAACAGCTTTGTCAACCAAGCTTTTTCTGCGACTTCAATTTTTTCAATGTGGTGCTTGAAGGAAGGGGATGCCGCCCTTGGCAACGGTGGCCTGGCTCGTCTTTCTGCATGTCAGATGGATTCCTTGGCAACATTGGACTTTCCTGCCTGGGGGTATGAATCTTGCTAGTCTCATTACACTTTTTATATTGAAAGGGAAGATTCCTTATTGGTGCCTTCAAGGTACAGAATTGTTGGTATCTGCAATTTTTTTTTTTTTTTTTTTCCTTTTTAATCACATGGTTCTATACTCCCACTTGTATTTTTCAGACTCTTGAACCTGTCTTTACTTTTGGTATGGGTTTCCATACCAAGCCCCCATGAGCAGGACTCTGTCAATGGTCTCCCCTCTAGAAAAGGGCGATGCGACTCTTGAAGCTATCATGCATCTAGATTTGACAACTAATAATTTGTACACAGGGGCCTAGAAACTGTTGAAAATTAATCTGATTTCATTCTCTCCTTGCAGTTATGGGTTACGCTACCAGTATGGATTGTTCCGCCAGGTTATACTGGATGGATTTCAGCATGAACAACCTGACTATTGGCTGAATTTTGGAAATCCTTGGGAGATAGAGCGTGTACACGTCTCATATGAAGTGAAGGTGTGCAAGTAAAACCTACCATATTTTATTTCTGGAAAATTTTAATTTATCCGTTACTAATTTGACATATCCACTTTAGCTGTTACATTGATTAAAGGTTTTATTTTCCTTCCATTATGTGTTCTTCTGAATGCATAGTTCTATGGGACTGTTGAAGAGAAGCTTTGGAATGGAGAAATATGTAAAGTCTGGGTCCCTGGAGAAATGGTACTACTGTAGGAATTTCTTTGCCTCAAATTCAATTGGTTTGTTCCACGAAATATGTCTTATTAGGTTTCCTATGGCTTTGCTCTATTGCTTGATCTTCATTTGCAGTGTGTTGATTCTCCCAATTTTTTCTAGGTTGAGGCTGTTGCATATGACAACCCAATACCAGGTTATGGGACAAGAAATACAATAAATCTCCGCCTTTGGGCGGCTAAACCTGGCGGCAAGGATGATATTGTAAGTCCAACTCTTGGTCTAAAATCAATTTAAGGGACTGAGTTTCACAAGATTGGTTAAGGATCACATGCTGCACTACTCATACCTGAACCAGTATGAACATCCATAAATATCATGCAAGTTCATATTGCAGGTAGTGTTGTATATATAAAAAAAAATTTTCTTACTGATTTGCAGGTGTTATGAGTTCTCCAACTCTCAAATTCAACAATTGTCAAAATGTTCTCAGAGAAGCAAAAACTTTGCTTCATTCATTAAATTATTATTATTATTATTTTTTTTCTAACAGCTGATAGGAAGTAAAATGACATAAAAATAGCAATAACATAAATGACTGCTACATTGATGTTAATGTCTGGGCACTGTTTACATAAGATAAAAAGTTCAATAACACTCATGACCCTTCCTACTCAGTCGCTAAGTTGGAAGATTGGAAGTGATGTCGCCAGTCGAATCCAATCCATTTCATCTTGTCTCTTTATTGATGTTGGTTGACACATCTTTTCTTTGGAGATAGGGAATAATAAATTTCCATTCTGATGCTTGTTCCCAATGAAGTGAAAATTCTCTTATCCACACATATGCATGCTATGTTCCTTCTTGAAAAAGACGTGATTAGCAGCAAATGTGCTTTTTACGGTGCCCAAGTTGCTGTTGCTATCAGTTATCTGCCTCAACAACATACTGCCTTTTCCAAGGGAGAAGGTTAGTTTTAATAAATATAGCACCCTGTGGTTGGTTCCTATCATCCAAATTCAGGACAGCCAGCCCATTCAACGTTAGTGGTCATCAGTTATTGATTATATTATGTTTTTGACGACAAAAGAATTACCTCGAACTTGGATTGAACATACAGCAGCATGGTATTGAAAAATGGTTATGTTATGGCCATAACAGCCATTAGGTAATGGTAACGGTGGTGCCCGTTACGCGATACGGGGCTGTATTGTGTGTTTTGAAATAAAAGGCCCATAACAGGCCTTTAAAGGCTACTGTTACGGCCCGTATTTTAATGACCATAAGGCTGCCCGTTACGGCCAGTGTTACCATTATTGAATACCTTGTACAAAAGCATTCTTAAACTACAAGGCTGTCATAGGACATCAGAATATCTTTTTTAAAAGTATTGTCCGGCCTAATGATGGTGAGGTAAAACCCTGATCATGATGAAAATACAGGAACTCCTACTAGTCTCTTCTACATGGTAGATCTTCAAGAGGACCTCTTCGACGTGTTGAAATGATTTTGTTCTAGTGGGGACAAAAAAGAAAAATGTTTGCTAATTTATGGCTGACAATTTACGTTATCAAAGAAAATGGAAAATTTCCTCTAACACAACAATTTGTTTCTTTTACTAAGAAAATTCGTCAGAATTTAGCTAATATTTTCAAATCTCTAATAACTTCATTTCAAACTTTTCAAGGAACCTCAATGATTTGAAATCCCTTCATCATTCACAAATTGCAACAATGAAAGATGTTGTCCGCGTAGACTAGAACAAGAGCAATAGCAGTTGGATTCCACTTAATGTTGCTGTATTAGTGCTGGGCTTCGAGTCCCTTTGCATCCATAGCTGATAGCCTCAAGATGCCCCAAAAAAAAAGAGGCTCTTGGTTCTTGTTGAAACTATCTCTACATAACTTTATTAAGTTGACAACTTGACAAGCGAGCCTCTTGTTTCTTTCTGAAGTGAGAACCCATGAGAGAGAACTGCACATGCTTGTCATGTTCCCATGGAGGAAGCCATTTATTGCATCAAATTCAAGTTTGTATACTGGAGAGAATCAATCAAACATCCTCATGTTGTTTGTCAAGAGTGATGGCCTCATTATAACCAATCCAATATTCTTGATGATATCCCCTTGCTGTGAAATCTGCACCCTACCAACAAGGACAATAAAATGCCCAAGGGATTCAATTCTCGAGTAACTCTGTTTAGACTAGCATTTTGGTTACTGTCTGTGTAGTACTTTGTCATCTGCATGGTAATCATCGTTGAAGGTATGCTCGATTTATGTGTTACCCCCCCTCTCTCAGTTGGGTTCTGTGTGATACATCTCTGATATTAGAGGATCCATTAGGATCTCTTAACCATTCAATCCTACTAAAAGGCAGGTCTCTATTTCTTCAAGATTACAACCCATAAATAATGAAACCCTCGACTCCCAGCCATTCTAGGATATGCACCGTGGGTTGATGGAAAATCATCCCCGACACTTCCAATTGGTTCTATGTTTTCGCTCCTTCCATAGAGCCTAAATAGCCACCATAGAAGCAATCCTCCATAGTGCTGTCCTTTTCTTTTTCTTTTCTTTATTTTTTTATTATTATTGAAAGCTATCCTATTCCATGCAAGAACCAATGAAGCTACTGACTCTGGCATTACCCGTGAAACACCTAACAGCTAAAAAACTTGCCTCTAGATTTCCGCTGTATAATAAACTCCTTATTCCTCATGCACATTATACATATATTTATAATAACCGTCTTCCTTTTTTTAGGCTGATCAAGTGAGCATTTTTTCCTTTTGTTGTTATCCATCCTAACATCACACCATCTTTGGTGGAGCTGGAAAACACCAAACTTGAGCTTCCAGATTCATGGGCTTTCATCCTTCCCTTCTCAACACCTGGGAGAAGGATTTGATCAGGAACAAACCTCTATGTTCATAATTCCAATACCATGAGTCCATCTTTTCCGAATGTATGTTGCACATTTGCATTTTTTCCTGCAATCATTGTCTGGACCATGCTGAAAAATCTCCAAAAGAATCCTAATCTTTGACTTCTGAGGTTTGAAAATGAACTGTAGAGAAGAACAATGCAGCCATGATATAAATTCAGTGGAGAAGAAGGCCCAAGATTTGTGGCTAGGATGTTTCCATGTGGGAAAGTTGATTGGCATGGTTCGTCCATGGGGCGAATCTAAAAGACAACTATCTGGATTATTAAGACATCGGGATGGATAAGCCTGATTTTTTGCATCAGAGGATCCTCATGGGGCAAAAGGAGCAGATGTTGCAAAATTTGGTCGGCATGTAGCCAAGCAGCTTGTGTATTGGATTATCTAGCTTCCAAGAGTTACCCCAGGTGGGCTATGGTCCAAAAGTGTCCTTGAATCAATGTTCCTGACCACTGGCTTCTCTTCATCTCTTGCTGAATGTGGGCCATTAGATAGTTTTGTCTTCAGCTGCTTGTTTCAATGCTACCCATTCATGGTCCAGATGATCCATTAAGTGTGACTCTTGGACACAATCCATCTAACTAGGGACTGCTCCTGCTTCAGATTGCGCTTCCGCTACTTGAAAACATTTTCAAACAGATGCCTTTCCGCTCCCACCCCTGAATTTGTTGGCACTTTGCTTTGTACTTCGTCTCAAGGGTTCCATCTTAAAAGAAGGGCTGGAGCCTTCTTACTAGATTAAAGTTCTAAGGTGCACTAGGTGCTATATTGCTTACACACTCCACACACAAGACTAGATGATTTGAGCCCTTTTATATAGATAGGAGTTATAACCCACTCTCCCACATGTAACCAATGTGGGACTAAACTCGCAAGATGATAAAAATAAAACACAGCGTAAAAGGTTGAGTTTGTACTCTCAACACACTAATTGCCTGATTAGTGAAAGGGGCATAAACCATGAAATTGGCAATTCAAAATGAAAACAAAGAGCCAAGACTCTCCAATTCATGAAGTTGGTAAATCTCAAGGTTAAGCTGAGGAATGGCCCTACTTGTGTAGCGAAATGTCCATTTTTCTAGACATTGATCAAATGGCTATGATTATCCCATCAAAGTGATTTTTGAGTGGATGGGCAATCAAAACTAGATCCCACATGGTGAAAGGTCCAAATCAGTGACCTTTCTAGCATAATTAATATGGATCATCAAGTTTCCAAGCCATTGCTTGGATTGTTAGCATCCTTTGATCAAAAGAATTTTTGAGAGGGACAAATAATCAAAAGTGTGCCCTGCATGATGGACGATGATCAAACAATTTTTGTTATAATTTAGATCATCCATTTTCTAGTCATTGATCAAATGGATAGGATCCTCGTATGAAAGTGATTTTTGTGGTGGATTGACAATGAAAAGTGGACCCCACATGGAGGGTCCAGATCATTAATATGACCTTTTCTAGTATAATAAACATGGACCGTCTATTTCATTTGATTGGTCAGGTAGGACTGATCAAGGTGACTTTGGAGAAGGATGGGCTATTAAATGTGGGAACCACATGATGGATGACGGTCCACATAAATGATCAGACTCTTTTTTGTATTAAGTATGGAGTGATTGACTCTGCCCCATGATTGGACCTTCTCTATATCATAATTGGTTTCGACCATCATATTTGATAACTGTTGATTGAATGGTTTGGATTATCCAATCTCAAGTATTTCAAAAAGACTTGATAAATTAATGCAAACCACTATCCAGAAATATACATTTGATATGGCAATCCAAACAACAGACGTGGAAAATCATCAGAAAAAAATTGAAAAACAAATATGTTAAATCTTTAACTTCCAATTTCATGATGATACCCATTAATGAACTCCTAAATTCATGGTTGACTAATTTTACGCATCCAAACACCCCCTTGACCGTCTTGGCAGTCAGCAATTGGCTTTCCATTTACTGTAAATCTTGAAATCTTGATAATTAGCTAACTTTGGTGAACTGTTTGCTTTCCATTGTTGTAGTTTTCCTTCATTTGAAACTATGTTCACTCAACTTTCTATTTCATGATATCTTTTATTTCAGATATGTTGAAATATCCAAAATGGAATTGTTTCTTGAAAACTACTCATCTATTTTTGTTGACAGGAAGCATTCAATACTGGAGATTATATTAATGCTGTTATTAACAGGCAAAGGGCTGAGACAATAAGTAGTGTTTTATATCCCGATGACCGTTCTTACCAGGTAAGTTGGCACTTTGTTTGCATTGTGTGGTGTTTTAAGACCCAGAATCTTGATTCAATGAGCTGCATTGAGTCAACTTGTAGACTTGATAGTCAGCAAATATTTGAAAATGCAAAAATAATATCTGGAAAATCAATAAAAATTGTGGGAAGTTTGTAAATGTATGGGAAGCTTCAGAAACTTTGAGCAAAAACACTTTGAAAAGGTGTAGCACAAACTAGATGAAAGAAAAGAAATATGAGAGAGGAAGTTTGGTATTTGTTTCCTTTGTTGTAACACTTGTTAAAAGAAATCTTGGTTATCGATCAAAAGAAGAAACAACCTTCAACGAGATTTTTCATTAGCACATTTGTTGTCTTCTTATATTCATCTCAGGTGTTGGTGTTTTCTTAGAAGCCTTTGAGTTGGTTGAACACCAAATGAATGAAATGAGGTCTTTTCAATCCTTTCTTTTCAAATAAAGTTTGGTCTCTTTGGGAAAAAGTTACAGAATCATTGGCAGAAAATGAAGAGGCAATGTTTAAAATTTGGCATCCATTTATTCTCACCTTCTCAAGCCTTTCACAATTTTCTATTAGAGTTTCGGGAGTATCTAAAGGGAAAAGTCAATTATAAGGAAACTTGATGGTGGAATGACGATATACAAAAAGCTAGTAATGAAAAACATGTGTGCTTCAAAGCCTGGCAAGGGATTAGGAACAATAAAAATCTTGAACAATATAGAAAAGTAAAAAAGATTGCTAAGAAAGTAGTGAGCCTAAACTTAATGCTTTTGATGATCTTTACAATAGATTGGGGACGAGAAGTTAAGAAAGATGTCTTCAAACTTGCCAAAATGATAGAGAGGAAGAGTAGATACCTAGATATGATCATGCTAGATGCATTTAGAGCAATGAGTAGAGGGTATTAGTAAAGGACAATGAGATTAATGAAAAGTGGAGATGCTCTTTTTAGAATGTGTTAATTGACAATCACTCTGAGAGCATAGAGATAGAAGGAACCTTAAACTCAAGTAACGTCAGAGTCCATAGGTAATTTCGTAGGGATATCTGAAGTGAAAGAAGCTTTGAGAAAGATGAAAACAGGAAAAGCCTGTGGACCAGATAGTATACTAAGAGAGGTTTGGAAGCGTATAGGAGATACTTGTTTATTTTGTTTGACAAAGTTGTTCAACAAGATTGTAAAATCAAAGAAAATGCCAGATGGAATAAAGGAAAAATACAAATATGCACTAATTATCATGGGATTAAACTTATGAGCCATATTATAAAACTTTGGAAAAGTTATTGAGCAAAGACTAAAGGCATGAGACAAATGTATCATAAAATCAATTGGATTCATGCCAAGGGGGCTGCTATTAAAGCTATTTTCCTACTTAGAAAATTGATGGAGGAATATAGCAAAAGGTGGAAGGATCTCCACATGATCTTTATTGACTTAGAGGAAGCTTATGATAGGATCCCTAGATAGTTAATTTGGAGGGTGTTGGGAGAAAAAGGGGTTTCTAGAGGATATGTTGTCATGATTAAGGATATGTTTGAGGAAGCAGTAACAAATGTGAGGATTGTTAGTGGAGAGACAAGTGAGTTCCCAATTAATGTAGGCTTGCACTTGGGATTGGCATTGAGCTTGTTCCTTTTCTCAGTGCTTATCGACGACTTAATGAAGCATTTATAGGAAGAGATCCCAGGGTGTAGGTTGTTTGTAGATGACATTGTTTTGATTGACAAAACAAGGGAGGGTGTAAACACAAAGCTAGATTTATGGGGAGGTGCTTTAGAATCTCAAGGGTTTAAAATTAGTTAGACTAAAACAGAGTATATGGAGTGCAATTTTTAGGAACAAATAACAATAGGAGTGGGGACGAGGAACTATTAAAGATTTTTGGACAAGAAGTTTCCCAAAATGTTTACTTTCGATATCTTGGGTCAATAATTCATGAGTGGAGAGACCGAGAAGGATGTTGCCTATAGAATTTCAATGTGGTGGAAGAAATGGAGATGCGCCTCTAGAGTTTTATGTGGTCGTCTTGTACTGCTCAAACTAGAAGGGAAATTTTATAGGATGGCTATAAGACCAGCCATGCTCTATAGGTCAGAATGTCGTGTGTTAAGTAACAACATGTACATAGGATGATTGTAGCTGAAATGAGGATGTTAAGATGCATGAGTGGCAAGGCAAGAAAGGACTTTTAAATGCATTTGAGGGAATTTAGGAATAGCACCAATAGGTAACAAGATGTGAGGGAAAGTACATGTGCAACGGAGACCAAGAACTTCTACGGTTAGAAAGAGTCAGTGTGTGCAAATTGAAGGTTCTAAAAGGCAAGGGGAAGGCCCAAAAGGATGTGGGTGGAGGTAGTAAGAAAAGACTTGATGTCCTATGGTCTAGCTGAAGTTGTGGCCCTTGACAGTGTGGAATGATAGAAAAGGATCCATTTAGGCGACCCCAATTAGTTAGGATAAGGATTAGATGATGATGACGACAACGATGAGTCTCATCTATCAAATCTTTCTTGTCTTACAAGCCTATGGGTTTGTCAAATATTAATGAACAAATTAAGTTTTTTTCGATCCTTTTGTTTTCTTAAAGCATAAGTTTGGAGCATGTTTTATAGAATAACTAAAATGCGATGTTTTCCCTCCAAAAGATCTGAATTATATAGTAATTTGACTCAATTGAGTCAGTCGAATTGTTGTACTCAGTCACATGAGTTGACTCCTTGAGTCAACCAAGTCTCGGTCAAAATCAAGTATGTACAGTGACTCGCTCAATTCACATTGAGTCAAGATGACTTGGTCAAGTCATGAGTCAATTTTATTTCTTAAGCTATCTTTTAGACATTTTCCATTGCTAGCCATCACTCATGTGCTGCTGTCGTTTAGGGGAAGGAACTGCGGTTGAAACAACAATATTTCTTTGTATCAGCATCGATCCAAGACATCATCCGGAGATTTAAAGATTCTCACAGTAACTTTGACAAGTTTCCTGAAAAGGTTAGTCTATTCTGGTCATTTCTACTTCCAATCTGCATAAATTATAAGACGCATGACATGGTTTTGGCTCTCCCCCCCCCCCCCCCCCCCCCCCCCCGGGTCTATTATTTGTCTTGAAATTAGTGTATTTCTTCAGTGCCAGTACTTTCAACTTTGTCTCCTTTGCATTCTTTGTTCTCAATTGCCAGTTTGTTTCGCTTTGGGTTTGTTGCAATCCTTAGGTTTGTTTTTGTCAGGATTATTCACAAGGAGATAATATCTTGCAGGTAGCTTTGCAGCTAAACGATACTCACCCTTCTCTTGCAATACCTGAGGTTATGAGGGTGCTTGTCGATGAGGAACATTTGGGTTGGAATCGGGCATGGGGCATTGTTTGCAAAATTTTCTCACTAACATCCCACACTGTACTTCCTGAAGGACTGGAGAAAGTCCCAGTGGATCTCTTGGCCAGCCTTCTTCCACGACACTTGCAAGTGAGTTTTAGTGTATTTTCTTGCCTAATGGGTTCTCTGTGGATATCTTGCTAATGTGATATCTCAATAACAAGTATAGTGGATAACTAGAAGGTAATGAACATGCTTGATAGTACAATGTATTCTTCTTGTCTTTCCATGAGCTGTTCTTGGTGAATGCAAGTTCACGGAATAGCTTCACTTTTCCCAAATATCTTGAGATTTGTTTATTTTTTCTTCTGTTTCAGTGATGGTGGGAGGTTGATGCTACAAACAACCCATTTTGTGGCATGGGAAAGATTGTAGGAAAAAGAATAATTGGAGGATAGAGATTGAGAGAAGCGATTAATAACACACCTTTAACACCATGTTTAAGGGAATTAGATGTGGGCTTTATCTCTTTGCAAGGAGTTGCTTTTCTCCTAAGGAGTTCTACTTTTTTATTCAAAATAATCCATTCGGCATCTACATATTACATAATATATGTATTTATATATGAACCCTATCCTAGACTTGATCTCAATTATTAATTGTAGTTACCTGCTTGTCACCAAGGTCAACATAATCATTTGATTGGACTGGATGAGGAGGCCCTATTCCTCAAATCTTACTTTACAAGGAATCATAACAGTTAAATTAGGCCAGACTTATCCCTAACCCAATTTTAAGCCGAAAAGCCCCAAAATTTCAATCGCAACGCAATATTCAATTTTGGACACTAGTGGTGGTGGAATTCGATTTTTGCTCCCATTGCCATCACATGCGATCATATGCCAAGCCACAAGAAAAAATTGGACTTCCACTACATGTTGACACAACCTATGACTTTGTGCCATATGTCTCCCTTTGTCTTTTTCCATGCGTCCCCCATGCCATGTGTCTCCCTCTGTCTTTATAACGTGCGCCCCCCATGCCATGTTTATTCCTTGTTTTTTTGCCATGTGTCTCCCTTTGACCTTTGCCAAGTGTCCCCATTTTGTCCTTTTGTGCCATGGGTCTTCGTTTGTCTTTTCATGCCATATGTCCTTCTTGTAGGAAAATGCCACGTGTCCCACTTTTATTTTTTGCCCAAAAACAACTGCTTAGGTACCTTCCCCTTTATCCCCACGTTTTTGAGAAAATGCCATTTATCCCCCATGTACCTTTACCCTCAAGAGAATTCAAAATAACAATAAATAAATAAATAAAATCCAAAGGTCCTATGGGAAGGTGCCATGTTCCCTTTGCACTCAAAGGCTTATGGGATTGTGCCATGTGCCCCTTGCTTATTTGTTGGATCCTTCTAACCAGGTGTTACTCCCTCTTTAAATCGTGCTTTGAATTGTAGCTCCCGCTCCACTTTGTGCCTATTTATATTTGTCTATATTTTGAAATCGACACCTCCCTGCACATACACCCAAATTTGCTGCCGCTTTGCTTCACTCTTCATGAAACTATATTCCCTCGCACATTTTTGCCTTCAACCTCCCCTAAATTTACGAAAAACTCTCCTCCTACATCTATAAATAAGATACCTTGCCTCTTAGCAAATGGCATTTGGCTTTTCACCCCCCTAGACTTTCCTTACAACCTCTCCCTCTCCCTCGGTTATGGGAAAAACCTTGAAAACCCCCATTCTCCTACAGTCTACGCATTGTGAGGAAAGAGGAGGAGCATCTAAGCTTCAAGAAAGAGAGAAAGATCAAGGATCTAAGACCCCTTGAATCTTCCTAGTGCAGTTGGCAAGGGTGCGCACTTCAACCCCATGGTTTCAAGAAACAACTCTCAAACCATTGCTGGAAGGAAGATTTAAGAGTTCTTCCTTCCTGCTTGAATCTCTAGCTCCAAGGCCCTCTATAGAGTACTAAGAGACTTTTAGACAGTTTCTCATATTAAATTGCAACATTTCCATCTCCTACATGGCCACACTCCTTTTCCCTAGAATTTCTATTTTGTGTAGGAAGACAAGAGGAATACTCAGGAATCAAGGAAAGAGAAGAGTCAAGGATGTCCTAGAGGTATGGAATGAATGGACTGTTCAAATTGAGGATTGGCTGTTCCACATGTCACATAAAAGCTTTGGGACATTGCTAAGGTCTCTATGAAGGTTTCAATGACTACAAAAACCTTATTTCATAAAATAGATTCTTCTTGAAATATCTGAAACTCAGTTGGTTGCAGATCAGCCCCTTCTATGGACTCAAACACGTGGATCACATGTGGTCCTTTGGGACCACATCTTCACTAATCTCTTCTGCCAACCATGAAAGCTTGCATTAATTTGTCAAATTTTGAAGTTATTATAATACAGCTTTGAGTCTATTGCCTCAAATTTTTGAATTTTCAACTCTGTAGCTGTGTTTTATTGTTGTTCTCTCTATTATTAATTTATCAATATCTTAGCGAACCTTACATCTTTTTCACTACTTTCTGTTTCTTTTCTCTGAACTTTTTGACACCATCCATATAAGTCTTGGCATAATCGATTGACCTAACTCACTCTGTTTGTAACAGTTTTTTGGTTATCTTTATCCTTATTATTCACAATAAGCTTTGGTGACCTTGTTTGTTATCCAGATCATATATGACATCAATTTCTTTTTCATGGAGGAGCTGAAAAAGCATTTTGGTCTTGATTATAGTCGGCTTGCTCGCATGTCAATTATTGAGGAAGGTGCTGTGAAGGTAAATGAGTCTCTGGCTTGTTAGATGAGCTGGTAGGGACAATGTAGTGTGTGTGAGTGATCCAGGGTTCAATCACCGGTAGTGTTACCTTTCAAGAAAAAAAAAAAAAAAGAAAAAAAAAGAAAAAAAAAAAAAGAAAAAAGAAAAAGAAAGAAGGTAAATGACCTCAATATTTTCACATTCCGATCTCTCCTATTCTGAAGTGCAAATGGCCCTTGGGGAAAGAATGGGGTGGCACTTCTGATGTAAGCATGAGTTTTTAATGATAAAAAGATGGCAAGTGGTAGGCTTGAGGCTCATGCCTTGTAAATCACAAAAACGCGCCTCAATATGTTGAGGTTGTGTGGCGTGGGGCACCTCAAGGCATAAGCCCCATGCCTTTTTTAAACACTGGTTTCAACTGTCTTCATGTATCAATGTTTTCACATACTGGTATGTTTGTGCTTTGTCCGTACACACTAGTCTCCAATTCACATATTAATATATTATACTAACGATTGTTTCTTCATAAATTTGTTGTTAGCTCTTCACCAAGCTCTACTTGCAGCAATGATGGATATAGTTTAGTCGTTTAGAGAGCTTACCTATATGTTTGTTTCCAATTTTGTTTGTAGAGTATACGGATCGCAAACCTATCAATTGTTTGTTGTCATACTATCAATGGTGTATCCCGATCTCATCTAGAATTATTGAAAACAAGAGTATTCAAGGTAACCTAAACCTCACTTTTTTTAAAATTTATTTATTCTACTTCTGCAATCTAACTTACGACTTTTTGGGTTTCCTTTTCTCTCTGCTAAGATGATGATGGTGATGATTTATCTCTTGCCTTTTGTTTCTGATGAATTTTCCCTCAATCATGTATTGATCTTCATATGAGTATGGTTTCGTGTTTGTTGCCTTTTTTCTTTGGAACAAATAACGAGATATTACCAAAGAGAAGGAACTGAGGTATTCCAAGATACATAGCTGGGCAAGACAGAATATCGTGGAATAAATGATCCAACCATGTAACAATTGCAAATAATAGTAAATCAAAATGCTAACTTCATATGACACAATGTTCATTATCATTAGGTAAGAATAAAAGAGACAATTGCCTATAAAAATTGAAGACATGTTTGATTCCAGGTATGCCCTAACTGAAACAGCCCCAACTTCTGGTTCTATGCGCATTTTAGGAGTTGGGAAACTAAAATGTTGATGGATTGTTTTTTCTGTAAGGATGTGTAAGAGTGGGCAGAAATACAAAGAATGGCAGGACTATATGTTGTATTCTAATAAAACATTGTGTTAGGGCATGTTGGCTTACACACAACATTTCCCCAAACTCTCCTTTCCTCTTCTTCTCTCTCACTCTTCTCCTCCTTTCTCCACACCATAGTCATCAAATCATCTTCTACCGGGGGGACTGTGGATCTGCTGTTCACGGTTCCATTTCGAGTACATTGTCTTGGGTCTGGCATGCATTTCTTATCACCATATAGCTGTTGCAATCTGCTTGAAATCTGTTTGGAGACTGCTTGAAGTTGTACTCTGGATCATCTAAGAATATTCAACTATTTCATCATGTGAATCAACCTCAGGGGCATCCCTAAGATTCCTGACATGCATCCTTTTGAAAATCCAAGCCTTCAAATTGCCACTATCAAGTTGAACGAAAACAATTTCTTCCCATGGTCTCGGGCTGTCAAGATGTTCATTGGAGGAAAAGAAAAATTGGGCTACATAGATAGGTCTCTTACTGAGCCATTAGAAGATGATCGTAAATATTGTGAATGCAAGGGTAACAGCGTGTTAGTTATGTCTTGGATCTTAAACTCCATAAGCGAAGATGTCAGTGGAGGACTGTACATGTGATCCTCTACAAAAGATATCTGGGATACGGTTCATGGGCTGTATTCAGATCAGAATAATATGGCCCATGTCTATCAGTAACATCACGATATCTCTTCACTTAGACAAGGAGAGAAATTGGTCATTGAATATTATGCGGTACCAAGCTGCCAACCCTTTGTCAAGAGCTTGAATTTACTGAAAACGTTGAATATCATTGTGCTAAAGATACTGAGGCAGATAAGAAACCATTTGAGGAGCGACAGATATTTGAACTCTTGGCAGGCCTTAATCAAGAATTTGGACCCATCCATGCCAATATTCTTGATGGACAGACCATTCCTAGCCTAAATAACGTGTATGCACTACTTTTAAGAGATGATCAATGGCCAAAGGTTATGGAAATTTCAGCAACAGAAACAGAGTAATCTGCTCTTATTTTGAGAGGACCTATGGGTTGAGAACAGTTTCCTGACAAGGATTTAGGTAGCAGAAACGACAAAGTGAACCTTGGTGGATGTGGCTGAGGTAGGGGAGAGCACTTCTGCACACTGCAAGCAGCAGAACCAGTTTGCCCATAGCTGCTATAAGCTTCATGAAAGCCATTGTTTGCTACACAATGCAGTGCTCACGGTATTCCCATAGAACCAAAGGGGAAGGAGGGGAAGGCAGAGGCCAATTTATCATCTGACTACCACTTTTCTGGCAATTTGGTTCAAGTTCCCTGTGTGGAGTAAGAATCCATGCATAAAAAAATGGCTAACCCCAATCAAAGTAACCTTACTCCTTAATCCTCCAATTCTACAAATAAACATCAAGGTACTTCAGCCTTACATATTAGTTCTAGCCCTTAGGTGATTGACTTTGGAGCCACCAATCACTCATACATCCCTTGGGAAGGTTAAAGTTGCGGATGGATCCTTTACCAACATTGCTGGAAAAGGGGCCACACAATCTCTCCTAACATGTCCCTGACTTCAGAATTTTTTGTTCCTAATCTAGCTGGTAACCTCGTCTGTCAATCATCATATGGAATCTCTCAATTGCTATGAAACATTTTTTCCTGCTCACTGTGGGTTTCAGGCCCTATGGACAAAGAAGGTGACTGGTGGTGGACATGAAGAGCGAGGCTTGTATCTTCTTGATCTTCATAACAGCTTATCAGGCTACTTTTTTAATTCAAATATGGATGATATCCATATATGGCCACACTTCAAAAAAATAAAATAAAAAATGATATCCATAAATGGCATGGCTGTTTAGGTCATCCACCCATTAGTGTTTTAAAGCAATTTTCACCTCAGTTTCTTAATGTCAGTCAGTTTGTGTGTGAGATTTGTTAGCTTACAAAATATCATCGGTGTGTCTTTCCCCTTTCTGAAAATATGAGGTGTGAAACTTTATTTTCGTTACATTCTAATGCTTGGATGGCTCCATTTGCCTCATATTCTAGTTTTCAATACTTTGTCTCCGCCATTGATGATACTTCTCGAATGGTCTGGATGCATCTTATAAAAAATAAGAATGAAGTGTTTCACCATTTAAAAAATTTCCATAGATATGGGTTTCTAGCCAATTTCAGGTGGCCATTCAAACACTACAAAGTGACAAAGTGCAGCTTGATACAGCTCCTTCCTCGTCGACTGTTGCCAGATCCTCTCCCTCCAGCATGGAACCTAAACTTATACTGCTAATTTCATTAGACTTCAGGGCATTCCCGTTGAAAAGCAAAAAAAAAAAAACATCTTTCAGACCATGACCAATGCCCCAGTTGGTCCTGAGGAGAATACCTTTCTCATGAATTTCAAAAATACTTGGAGGACAATGGTTTAGAATCTATGCAACTTATATACACTGAAGGAGAGGAGAATACCCTTCTCATGAATTCCAAAAATACTTGGAGGAGAATGGTTTAGAATCTATACAACTTATATACACTGAAGAAGCATCTAACAATATGTGCTTGAGATCTTGCGGAATGGTACTCAACAAGATAAATAGATCAGTACTCAAACAAATATTTCGTAATTATCTATAAATTTTATAAGAAACTGTTTTGTAATTTTTATTTCTAGCGAGATCTTCCTGATTATATCCTAAGAAAATTTTCAAAATCTTAAAATCTCCGTAGAAATTCCCAAACTGAGAAATTGACAAAAATGAGATTTGTGGCGATGGTGATAGCATTCCCCAAAATCTACTAACTAATCAAGCATTGATCTCCAATTCCTGGATTTGCTACAGGGCACTAGAAACATACAATTTTCAACAATAAGTCACTAACTTCTGATCAGGAATCTCATAATTCCTTACCTTGATGCAATGACCTAGAAAAAGGTACCTTCATAATGAAAATAGATTTGGAAAGAAAGGAACAACAAAATTTTTAAGGATGTCCAGATTTCCTCAAAATCTCTTATCGAAAAGATTCAAGGGTTGATCTTTGTATGGGCATTGCCATCTTCAAGATTCGGAGGCAAGTCTGCCTTGGATATTGGTAACAACTGGTCAAAGACAATGGCGAAGACCTTCATGATCCGTCATCCAGGTTAAACAGTTCGCTTAACATGAGTCTAGGTTTTGTTGTAGCCATGGGTTACTTAATAGCTAAAGATCCTTAACAATCAATAAAAATGTTAATGATCTATTTATTGACTTTGTGGATAGATGAATTTTATTATATAAATTTCTCTAAAGGTATTCAACACTAATAAAAGAACTATTTCTACAGGACTTCTACGAGCTTTGGCCTCAGAAGTTTCATTTCAAGACAAATGGTGTTACTCAGGTACAAAATGTTGCTCTCTTTACTTTGGTCGTGGTGGTTGAAGCTTGCTTTGCAGTTTAAGTACTTTGAGATATATGAAATGTAATTTCTCTGTCCTCTGTATATCGGGAAAGGGCTTCCAGTTTTAATACATTCCTCTCATGATGAGAGTAACTGTATCTGCAATATGTACTGGAGGCAATGTTGCTTCTTAGATGACCGAAAACCATCTAATGACCAATTCTAGGTGACCCAGAATCAACCCTAAATGAAATTTCCCCAGATTTGTAAGACATGGGTCTGAAATCCATCTTGAAAGCCTTTTTACCACCTTGGAAATCCAATCTCGCTGGTTTCGATCCTAAGCCGTCCATTACATCGAGCAAACCAAGCTAGAACAAACCTTGGAACTCTCCTCGTGATGGCAGCGTCTATCTGTAGATCTGAAAATAGAATCATTAAGGTAGATGTATTGTACTATATCCTGATGGCTTGTGTAATCAGATCCACCCCAGGGTTCATGGAACAGATTTTTCTTCAGGCACATCCAAGGTTCCAGACATCAGATCAAGCCTATCCAACCAATCCAACCATTCAGGTTGAGGATAGTGCTTATCGAGCTGTCAAATTGAAATAGAAAGGAGATCGTCTCTTTTATTTCTACTCAGTCAATAGCCAGCAGTATGATGTCCCTTTAGGGCTCATTTGGACGCACCTCTGAAGGGGCGTTTGAGGCCTGAAAGCCATTTTGATCCAAAAAGTGATTGATGTTGTGTGTTTGGATGTACTTTGGAAACCTCTGCCTCATATCCCACAAAACAAAGTGCTAAAACTCCGACTCGAGTCTCGGCTGAAAAAACTAGCTTGAAACCTCCTTTTTGGAAATCCCCCTTTTGATGAATTGCTTTGAAACAGGTCCTTAGGTGTGTATGTGTAGATTTCCATCAACGACAATTTAGTGTTGCCTACCATGCTTGTTATTTTCCTAGGCTGTTATGGTATCATTGACGGTATTATGTTTCAACGTCTTTTTTTATTTTTATTTTTTATATATATATTTTTTTACAATGTATTTGGCACTGATTACACACTAAGGAAATATTTACGTAGCGCATAAAAGGAAATTGGACACTGGTGATTGTTGTTTCGTATCTAACATTTGTAACATATCATCTCTCAGCGTCGCTGGATTGTGGTGAGTAATCCTAGTTTATGTGGTCTTATCTCAAAATGGCTTGGAACAGAAGCTTGGATCCGTGATGTTGACCTCTTAATGGGATTACGAGAGCATGCAGACAATGCCAATCTACAACAGGAATGGCAAATGGTATTTCTCTAGGTTATTGCACATATGCAGATGCTTTTAAAATTAAATTTCATGAAACAGTTTATCATGGAATCAAGTTATTGTGTTTTCTAGGTTCGGAGGGTTAATAAAATGAGGCTTGCTGAGTACATTGAAGCGATGAGTGGTCTAAAGGTTTGAGGAAAAGTTACCTTTAAGGACTTGCTTCTTTAGGGTCTCTGCAATTGAGTTACCTTTTACCCATTGACAACTATTAGATGCTTCCTAGTAACTGCCTCCTGGCAACCTATCACTTCAAACTGCAGGTAAGCCCTGACGCAATGTTTGATGTACAAATCAAGCGTATACACGAGTATAAAAGGCAATTGCTTAATTTACTAGGAATCATCCATCGGTATGATTGCATAAAGGTAGGTGATATGCATTTTTATTTCATTGAACATATTCCGACGTTGCACCAAAAAAATCCCAAGTTAAATTAGATTCAGTGGGGTGGAATCTTCTTCAGATGATATTGATTGTTGTATGACAGTGTTGTCTCCATATAGGAATCACCTGGTGTAATTGATGAAACCTTCATATTTCAAGCTATTTTACAGTGCGTGATATCTGTACATATTTACAAAGAGACTGCATTGTTGTCGTTAGCTTCATATTCCCTCCTAAATAAGATTTAGTCTTTAAAGGGGGGGAATAATTTTCTCACTGTCACCTGTTTGAAACTGTTAGGATTTTTTGAAGTGCAGCAGAATTTAAAACCTTTTCAAAAATTCAGATTTTATATAAACTTAGTTCTAAAGATCCCCCATCTAGTTATCATCAAGTTTGTACGATTAAAACAAAAAATTCTACGGCTAGGATTACCCCTTTATTGCTGCCTCTGAAAGTTGTGTAGATTGTTGATATTGCACCTTCAATCTAGGTCTCTCCCACATGTATCCCAGATGAGGAGAAGAATGAGAGCCAACACATCAACCATAGAGCAGGGTTTGGGAAGTGCAAGAGTTCTCCAGTGGTGGATCCACATGTGTGAATGAGTGGATGTGATGGAAGAAAGGGAGAAGGGCTCTCTCTCTCTCTCTCTCTCTCTCTCTCTCTCTAAGTTATTCCAAAAAGGATACGTAACGGTAACTGTTATGGGGTCTTTACAGCTGTAATGGAAAAATTGACCCATAACGGCCCCATAACAGTTTGTTACAGGGTTGAAATAGGTTTTCTAAAAAAGAAAAGAAAAAGAGTCTCCTATTCGTTAGATGAGCTGGTAGAGACAATTTAGGTTGTGTAAGTTATCCAATCCAAGGTCCAATCCCTGGGAGTGTTACCTTTCAAAAAAAGAAAGAAAGAAAGAAAGAGTCCTACTTGTTGAGCCCGATGGTGGAGACCTTCCATCCTAACTTGTTTTCGGTTCTCTCACATAGGATGACCACATTAGAATTACCATGCATTTCCTAAAACTTGTTGGGTGGTCATGGACTAACTGGGTATTGAGATCCATAGAACAAAAACTTTCCCTTGGCCAGTGGTGGTTGTGTCCAAACTCAAGTTCCCAAGGACAAAAGAGGAAATCCTCTCCTTTAACCCATGTTCACAAACGCTTAAGATAGACCCACATAACATGTCACTTCTGAGCTATGGTCAAAATGATCTAGACAAGATCATTATGTGTCAGTGGCCAAGATCCGCATTCTCAATGGACAAATTCCATATTAGCTTTTCAAGGCACACAACACTAATGGAAACAAGTTGTGCATTTAGTTGGCCTCCAGCACATTAATTGCCACTCAGTCTGGTGTATGCTATCGAGTTCTTTTACCTTGCTGCTTTTCTTTTTCTAGCTTTCTAGAACAGGCATTGCTTCTAATTTGTAGGTGCTACATTAGTATCAATGAAAAATATTCAGTTCTAATGTTTCTCTCATGCAATGGATCTGTGTTTTTGGCACCTTCAAATGGGTGTCTTGCTTGACTTCTCATTTTGATATCTCAGAACATGAATGAGAGTGAGAAGAGAAAGGTTGTACCTCGTGTTTGTGTCATCGGAGGGAAAGCTGCTCCTGGTTATGAAATTGCCAAAAAGATCATCAAACTCTGTCATGCGGTTGGAGAGAAGATCAATAATGATTCTGATGTTGGAGATTTATTGAAATTGGTATATCCTGAAATTGTGGATGTCATTTCCTTACAAGTTACAGGTTTTATTATGTTTATTGAAAAAAGTTACTTAGATTGCACTCTTCAAAAAAATTAACTTAGATTGGATAGTACTTCTGCTTATGGATTGTCACATTTTTCTGCTGTGCAACTAAACAAAGATATGACTTGTTTGTACTCAGTTTAAAGGATTCTATTAAAATACTCTTGCTTTTTTATTCATACTAAAGTATTTCTATTATTATGTTACTAGAACTTGTTCATTGACATTTAATGCATCGATCCGCTCATATATACCCTCATGCTTAATTACAAATACAGATAAACACATGCATACATATATCATTGGGAACAAAAAGTGTAAATCACCATGTTTGCCGGTGGTTTTGGCAGACACTGCAGTGTACGCCATTCGATCCCACCAAAACCAGGGGTGACGGCTGGCATTGGTTGTGACGTCATGATTTCATGAACTTATCCTGCATCACTATTATCATGATTTCAAATATACAGAGATGTTCATACATGTAATAAATTAAGATGAAGTCGCTTATAGATTTTGCTGCAAACCTAACTGATTTTTAGAATGTACGTCTGAATATTTATCCAAAGCAAACAAATGTACTGCATTTTAACAAATTTTTTACTTTCCTTAAAGCTGTTTTAAAAAGAATGTTTTACGTTATTAGATGATTATTAATCCTATTTGATTATCGTTATCAGTTATCCTGCATTAATGAAGATCAATGCTAGCACAAGAAAATCTCTATTGTAAGTAGAGGGTTGCAACTGCATTGGGCCAGGCCAAGACAGCATATCCAAGCGACCTATGAGCTAAGGACCCAAGTCCAAGGCAAGGTCAGCCTAGTCTGCAAGTAAAAGAATCAGAGTTGGACCAGAACCACATGCATTATACGGTTCAGCAATTTTAAATAAATCAAGAGTGGACGGGCGAACCTATCAAGCCTTCATACAGGCTCCAGCCAAGGCCCAGCACAATTTATTATAAGTCCTGGAAAATTTCCCGCAAAACCCAATCTGTGGGCCTCTAGACTTGGCTGACCCAGCCGAAAGCGGTCTGCACTAGGGCTGGGCTTGGGCCAGCCCAGCCTAATTGTGACCCTAATTCTAAGTTCACCCCAATTGCAAATTGCAACCCTTACTTTAAGTTCCTTTAAGTTTCTTTTTGCCATTTAAGTGTCTGGTCAACAGGAGAAATGTTTCTTCTACTTCTACAGCTCATGATTCCAGCTCATTGGCCATTTGATTGCAAGAAATAACTATTCCAGTTCTGCAGGTTTTTATTCCAGATTACAACGTCTCTGTTGCTGAATTAGTAATACCCGGGAGTGACCTTTCACAACACATCAGGTCTGAGAAGAATGCTTGCAAGACTCTTTTTTATTCATTTGATGGTAGATTGACAGTTAGTAGGAACCACCAGTATTTAGCAAATATTTTACAATTTGTTAATTTCAAAAAAAAAAAAAACAACGCATCTTATAATGGAAGGTGTATCCCAGGACTCTTTCTGTTCAGGTGACTCTTATCCATTGCCTTAGTGGATAGAGTTCTCCCCCTTTTACCAAAAAAATAAAAAAAAGAAAAAAAAAAAGCATTGCTTATCAAAAGGGAAAAGGGAAAGAAAATAAAAATAAAAAGAAGGAAGGACACGTGTTCTCAATCTGCTGTGTTCATTTTCACCAGTAGCCTATCAAAGTGTGGAAATACTTACACTGAGTGAAGTTCCCAAGCTAGTAAACATAATATCTTTCACTTTTAGGAGTACAGTAGCTTCCAAAAGGAACAATTTTGCACATGTTCTCTATGCTTCATGCATTCTTCCTTTGACATGCAGTGTTTTCATAACTGTTTGGCAGTACTGCTGGTCATGAGGCATCAGGCACTGGCAGCATGAAATTTTTGATGAATGGGTGTTTACTTTTAGCTACATCTGATGGTTCCACTATTGAAATCATTGAAGAGATCGGAGAAGATAATATGGTAAGTTCCATGAAATGGACTTGTTAAATCGTTATCTACATGGATATGTCGATGAATGCAGTAGAGGATGGGAATTCCTACTTGTCTTTAAGTATAGATTCTTGCTTCTGTTGTCAATATGAATCATTCTGGAATTCACCTACCTCAAATAGAACTTAGAACTTAGTTAACTTTCTGGACTACTGAGGGCCTTTTAGCTATTTAAGCAGGTATGAGGCCCTTTTGCTCCTATATGTCTTCTATTTGCTTGTTGATGAGATGCATGTGGAATACTGATGAAACCCCAGCTGCCCATGGTTTCCCGTAAGGATTATTGTCTCCGATAAGTCTATTACCTATAAAGGGTAACAATCTCAGCCACTCTCCTTGTCCATGCCCTTAGTCTGTTTTTTTGTGCATATCTAATGCATAAACCTCTATTAAGGGCAACGGCCATCCAAGATCTGAAGAAGAACAGGATATTGTGGATCTCAATAATCATACTCATTACCCTAGATAACGCCAGAGATTGCATCCAATGTGTTGGTAGTGAGCTGGCAATGATGTGCTGAGGCCGAGTAACCTCAAACTATGACGCTAATCCAAACTACTTTCTATAAACATTAAATTAGAATATTTATCTTTAAGTAATAGAAAAGTGATCACTGGCATTTGATCCATCAATGTACTCTTCCCGGTTTGTTTATAGATTTTATCTCATACTCTCATTTCACATTGTTTAGTTTGTGACAATCAAAACTAGTCAAACTCCTTTTCCAAACCGTTAGGTGATGACGAAGGAATTAAATTAGTAATATGGACTGTCATGAATGCTTCCAAAACACTTGATGTCCTATGGTCTAACTGAGGGTATGGCCCTTGGTAAAGGGGAAAGGTGGATTCATGTAGCCGACCCCAATTAATTGGAATAAGGCTTAGATGATGATGATGATGCAAGAATGCTTCCAAAAGATTGCCAATAAACTCTCTTTGGATCCACTATTATAACAATGACAAACTGCTATTCAACTCATTTGTTTCCTCTTGATATTTTTTATTTTTATTTTTATTTTTTTTTCTGTTTTCGATGGATTGTTTCCTCTTTATATTAATAGCCCTCCAAAGAAAATGCTACAGAAAATGGGAGGGGTGTGCTCTGGTGGTACCGTTGCCACTGTAACCCACGGTGGTACCAGGCAGAAGTGGGCCCCACTTGATGTATTCATGATATGTACCCATCCTTCAGATGCATTGGCACATGTTGCCAACAGGGCCTGATATCAGCCCAAATTGGAACTTAGGCCACAGCATGGGCGACAAGTTGCGAGGGTACCCCCACCCTTGATTTGCATGGGGGCTGACTGTGTTGTGTATATGGAATCCAGGCCGTCCAGACCCTTCATCTGCCTTGGAAAAAGGATCAGGACAAAAATCAGATGTTCTGCAATTTAGGCGGGCCCTGGTGAGAATCAAGGGTGGGCGTCCCCTCGCTTGTTGTTCGTTGTACTGTGGCCCACCAGAGTTTTGAATTGATCTAATTTTTGGGCCATGGGGGCAGCCTGAGGGGATGCATCTGATGGATGTGTTGGATGTGAAATATACACCATGTGGACCCCACATCTGCTTGGTAATACTGTGAGCTTACAGTGGTACCAGTACCACTGGAGCACCCATCGACGGGGAATTCTCCAACCATTTTGTTTATGTTTTTTTAACTTTCTTCATGCTGTCTTCCTCTTCTTTTCTCAATGATTATGTGGAACTTCCGAACAAGTTATTATTTGTAACTATTACGATAGAATGACCAATGTGATTTTCTCTGTTTAGTTTATATTTGGTGCCAAAGTACACGAAGTACCTGCTTTACGTGATAAAGGATCCACCCTTAAAACACCTCTTCAATTCGCACGTGTTGTCAGGTATGTCATCAAAGTGCAAGATCTCTTTGCTTTGGCAAATGTGATATTTCTTACGACAGTTCACTAACCCTCAAAAGGTCCTGCAGTTGTTTTCAAGTATACGTTCCAACTGTCCCCATATTAATATCTTGTGAATCCGGTTGAATTTGAATGGTTTATGTTGGAACTAGCATTGCTTCTTATGTTTTTAATATGAAAAAAAATAAACAAATGCATAGGATGGTTCGGGATGGTTATTTTGGCTTCAAGGATTACTTCAAGTCATTATGTGATGCTATAGACAACAATGGTGATTTCTATCTGCTTGGAAATGATTTTGCAAGCTATCTAGAGGCTCAGGTATTTTTTGGCTTTTCTTTCTTAAGATTCTAGCAGTGTTCTACTGTTACTTAAAATGGGCTGGCTTTGAACTCTAAAATGAATGGCAGGCTGCAGCTGACAAGGCATTTGTGGATCAAGAGAAGTGGACACGGATGAGCATTCTCAGCACTGCTGGTTCTGGGAGATTCAGCAGCGATAGAACAATCGAAGAGTATGCCGAAAAGACATGGGGAATAGAGCCATGTAGGTGTCCTTTCTGACTTGAATGCTTGAGAGAGGATCCTTGTCAACCTGCTAGTGACTGTAAAACTGAGGTCCCATGGTGTCAAAATTTACCTGCTTGTGTATCCATTAGTTCCTGTCTTTACTCGTTTTAAGCCTCTCCAAGGGAAGGGCAGTTCTTCAGCCTACCTTTGGCCCCGCCATCTTCTTTGAAATCATACGGCAGTCAATTTTATAGGTTTATTTATAATTCTCATTATGGGCCCCGGCTAATCATCAATCCAGTCGCAGTTGTAGATTTTATTCTAATCAAGTGTTCACATGAAGGCCTGTACGGTGGTGATATTTATAATAAATGCAAGCCACCATAGTGAGATATGGTGGCTCTTCCATCAATTTTCCTTCTTTTGTTAGATGACTGTGGTTCCTAATAGCTAAATCAGTACTGCTTTTTTTTTTTTTTTTGAAGAAAAAAAAAAAAAAAAACTCATTCTCCCTAATGCCTATGAACTCTGTCCCATAGGGAGCCTAGAGGCGCAATATCCATATGGACCGTCCACCAGGAGGCCCCTTAGTGTAGTTCCCCTGGCCCAAAATTCCAATTCTTCACAGGCTTGCCACGTCCAATTCAGAATCCGGGCCCCTAAATCCAAGCCGGGCCTGCTGGTAGCTCTAGATCCACTCACTAGGTAGGGAACCTGATGAGCCGGCGGACCAACCCAATTTTTTGGGTCAGGGCTGCCTTACACATCTGTGCAAGCTAAGAAAATCTCTTGCCGTGAAGATGTTTAATCTTTACCGCTAATCAGCTCATTTGCCGGAGAAATGCTAGGTAGCTATATTTGATTGGGTTCAAGCATATGTGATTTGCATGTCTTTTGCTGTAGACTAGGTACTTTAAATGGTTGTTGGATGCCTGGTCCAAACTCATGCTAGACGTTGTGCAAGTGATGTGTTGCATCGGAACCTAGGTGCAATGAGATATGGGCAAGGGTTGGCTAGGGCACCTCTAGAAGCACTGTGCTAATACGGTGGTGTCCGGTTATTATGAAAAATAGGCAAGGGCTCTCGTGCCATTCTTGATGTGTGTGAGTGGAGAAGCTAGTTTAGGAGCATAGGATTCATGACCGGTAAGAGTACGGACTTAGTAGATATGATGAACCAATAGAGAGTTAAGATAGCACCAATAGAGAGTTGAGATAGCACGTGTTTAGGAAACCAAGTGAAACAAGGGGCTAAAACTAGAGAGATTGATGGATACAAGCTTTAGTATATAAAAAAGGACTAATAAAAATGAGATTGATAGTGGTAAATAAAGATTTAAAGGATGAAGTTGTAGATGTTGAGAAAGTAAGTAATTGAATTTTATTGATAAAACTTATGTTAAGAGAGAAGATAATTAATGTTATTAGTGCATATGTACAGCATGAAAGAAGATAGAATCAAGAGACAATTATGAGAGCATGTGGATGGACTGGACTAATGTAAGAAATTCTGGATGAAAATAAAATTTTTGTTTGGGGGGGGGGGGGGGGGGGGTGACTTTGGTCAAGTAGGAAAAGAAAGTAGAGACTATGGAAGGGGTACTTGGAGGATATGATTTTGGGCTAAGAAATGAGATGGGGAAGTTAGCTTTGATTTCACTATGGCATATAATCTTAGTTCTAACAAATACATACTTTACAAAGAGAGAAACATTTAATAACTTCAAAAAGAGGATCATAAACAAGTCAAATAGATATATTTTACTAAGGAAGACAGAATGATCTATACACACACACACACAGAGATTGCAAGGTGATTCCTAGAAAGAGTATCACCCCACAACACAGATTAATGGCTATAGATGTTTATACTAATGGATGAAGGAAATGAATAAAATTGTTAGTTCAAATTTAAAAGGAGAGCAAACAATGTCATTCAAAAATAAATTGATGAAAGAAGTTATGTGGAATGAAACAAGTGAGTGCATTAGGAAAGAGTCAAATATTTTGGGAGTAGAATGACGATGTACAAAAAGTCATTAATGAGAAACGTTCATGATTCAAAGCCCGATATAAATCACTAATTGTAATGAAAATATTTAATAATATAGAAATGTAAAAAATTACTAAGTAGTAAGTGAGGTTAAGCTTATGATAATCTTTACAATAGATTAGAGATGACAATGTAAGAAAAAATATCTTCGTACTTGCAAAAATGAGATAGGAGAAGAGTGGGGACTTGAATCATATTAAATGCATTAAGAGTGATTATTAGAGGGTACCAATCAAGACAACGAGATCGATGAAAAGGTAGATAAGCTATTTTCAAAACTAAATAAATAACAATCAGATTAAGAACACGGGAATAAAAGGAATCCTAAACTCAAATGACGTCAAAATCCATAGATAATTTCATATGATTAGGATATGAAGTGAAATGAGCTTTGAGAAAGATGGAAAAAAAAAGAAAAAAGAAACTCTTTGATCGGATAGTATACTAATAAATGTTTGAAAGTGTATGGGAGATATTGGATTATTTTGGTTAATAAAATTGTTTAACAAAATTATAAAATCAAAGAAAATGCTACATGAATGAAGTACCGTGATACTTATTTATAAGAATAAAGAAGATATATAAAGCTGCACTACAGATTAATGGCTACATCAAAAAATCAGTTTAGTTTCATGTCAATGCAATATAATTGAAGTTATTTTCCTACTTAAACAATTATTTATAGAGAAATATGGAGCAAGGAAGGATGATCTCTACATAATCTTTATTAAAATAAAGCTTACAATAAGGTATTTAGAGAGTTAATTTGGTATGTGTTGGGAAATAAAGCAGTTTTATAGGGATATGTTGACATGATTAAAGACATGTGTGAGTAATAACAAATATAAGGATTACTAGTAAAGAGACAAGTGAGTTCCCAATTAACATAAGCTTACACCGAAGGTCAATATTGAGTCCATATCTATTTGCATTGGTTATGGAGGAGTCAACAGGACATTTACATAAAGAGATACCATGGGATGATCCAATGGTACATGTTATTTGCAAATAACATATATAATTTTGATTGACAAGACAATGATGGTGTAAACACAAAATATATTTTTGAAGGGGTGCTTTGGAATCTAAAAGATTTAAGATTAGCCATACTAAAACATGACTATATAAAGTGTAGGTTTAGTAACAATAAGAATGGGAAGATTAGTTTAGATTGTGTTACAAACCGGAAGTGGTCATTCTGTATGCATGTATTTAGGCATGGTTTTAGGCATGATTGCAAGTAAGGTCAGTAGTGGTTGTATTAGTTCCTTATTTCATGCATGAGTCTTAGGTAGTTTCCTTGTTTTTAGTCCTAGTTTTAGGGAAGACATCCCCACATCCGTGTAGTGGGAAAAGTTGGGTGTGTAGTGGGAAAAGTTGTAAATAAAAATGGGAAATGAATGAATGAAGGACATGAAGTTTATTTCCAAACAGCTGTTTGCAGCAGGGATTGGATCCCTTTAACAATCCTATAGTTTTTTTTCTCTCACCATTGGTCGACCAAAGAAGACACCTAAATCCATTCCGCCCTCACCTCGTCCCTTCACTCGATCCCACGTCCACCGCCAAAACCCAGGTCGTAACATTATGGTATCAGAGACGGGGCCAATGGAGCATCGAATGGAGAGTCTAGAGAAGGAGGTCAACACACTTGCTGCCGGCCAAGAGAAGATCATCGAAAAGATGACCGAGCTATTCGCAACTTGGTCGTCGAGGTGGGAACCCCAAGCCAATCCGCGAGAATGGGGAGAAGCTTCTCAACCTCGCAACAATGGGGGGGCCTACAACAGCTCAACTAGTACAAGAACCTCCATTAATTCAGGTGCTCCGAAGCTAGTCAAGCTCGACTTCCCGCGATTCAACGGCAGTGAAGATCCCACAAGTTGGCTCTGTCGAGTGGAGCAGTTTTTTGAATTCCAGCGCACCTTAGAGGAAGAGAAGGTGGCACTTGCTTCCTTCCACATGGAAGGAGATGCACAAATGTGGCTGCAACTTCACAAGCAAACTCATGGGGCCATGAATTGGGAGGAATTCAAACAAGGAGTACATGCAAGGTACGGTCCTACAAAATTTCAAGATTTCTTTGCTGACTTGATTAAATTGAAGCAGTTTGGGAGTGTCAAAGAGTACCAGACACAGTTTGAACGCCTCCTCTCACGGGCGGGTCAAGTCACCCCAATACAGCAGGTTAGTTGCTTCATCAGTGGGCTCCGTGACAACTTGCAAGCCGATGTGAGGGCGAAAAATCCCGCCACACTGGAAGCAGCGATTGGCCTTGCTCGTTTGTTTGAAGCCCGAAACCAGGCCATCCGCCGACCACCGGTGTTGGAAAACTCCAAATTCAAACAGGCCCTAGTTCCAACACGCACCCCACAGGCTTCTCCAGTCAAGCGCATGACACCGGAAGAAGTCAAAGAAAGGAGAGATAAGGGCCTTTGCTTCCGCTGCAATGAAAAATACTCCCCTGGCCATCAATGCAAACGCCTATTTGTCATTGAAGCTTGCTGGCCCGAGGAGGATGAAGACGATGGAGGAGAAGGGTCACAAGAGGTCGAAGGAGGCAGTGAGAGCACGCCCGAGATCTCTTTCAATGCAATTTCTGGAGCTCATACTCCCCAAACTATGAGATTGAAAGGTACGTTGTTTTCAACACCAGTGAAGATTTTGGTGGATTCAGGGAGCACACACAATTTTATTAGTAGCTCTCTGGCTGCTAAAGTTGGGCTCCAAGCGTTGGAAGGGAGGCCATTTGAGGTGGCCGTAGCAAGTGGGGAACGGTTGATCAGCCCAGGCCGGTGCAACCAAGTCCCACTCCATATCCAAGGTACCCCACTTTTATTAGACTTCTACTTGTTGCCCTTGGATGGATATGAGATTGTCTTGGGTACCCAATGGCTCAGGACTTTGGGTCCCATAATCTGGGATTTTGCCAACCTTCAAATGCGTTTCACAGTTTTGGGAAAAGAAATCTCATTGCAGGGTTTAGCATCTCCACAAGACAAGCTCGTAGAAAACTTTTGCCTGGAACGAGTATTAAAGCAAGGGCGCCTAGGAGTGGTCTTACTGCTTAATGCAATAGCTACTCCACAAGCCAAGGCAATCGACAGCACCCTCCTTGCAATATTGGATGATTATGCAGATGTCTTCTCTGAACCAGTCGGTCTCCCACCACCACGCCAGCATGATCATCACATCCCACTCCTTGCTGGGACCGAACCTGTCAACGTACGCCCGTATCGGTACCCTCATTTTCAGAAGACAGAGATTGAAAAATTAGTGAGCGATCTGCTGAAATCAGGAGTCATACGGCCTAGCACAAGTCCTTATTCTTCGCCTGTGTTACTGGTCAAGAAACATGACGGGTCATGGAGGATGTGCATCGACTATAGGGTTCTCAACAAGGTCACCATAAAAGACAAGTTTCCAATTCCTGTGATCGACGAGCTGCTGGATGAATTACATGGTGCTCTCTTCTTTTCTAAGCTAGACTTACGCTCTGGCTATTATCAAATTCGAGTCCACCCCCAAGACATCCACAAAATAGCCTTTCGAACACATAGTGGGCATTATGAATTTCTAGTCATGCCATTTGGCCTGACAAATGCGCCCTCCTCTTTTCAAGCCCTCATGAATGACATCTTCCGCGATCATCTCCGTAAGTTCATCCTTGTTTTCTTTGACGATATATTGATCTATAGCAAGACATGGGACGACCATTTATAACATTTGAAGGTGATCTTTGATATTTTACGAACTAACAAGCTATTTGTGAAAAAGCAAAAATGTCATTTTGGTGACACACAGGTAGCCTATTTAGGCCACATCATTACTGGTCAAGGAGTGGCGGTAGATCCTGAGAAGGTTGCAGCTATGACTAATTGGCCCAAGCCGATTACACCCAAAGCGCTTCGAGGTTTCCTTGGCCTCACCGGTTATTACCGTAAGTTCATTCAGGACTACGGAAAAATAGCTGGGCCTCTTACAAAAATGTTAAAAAAAGATGGGTTCGCCTGGTCCCAAGTTGCTGAGGAAGCTTTCAAAAACCTGAAACAAGCAATGACAAGGGCGCCGGTTTTAGCCTTGCCTGATTTTTCTAAAAATTTTGTGGTAGAATGTGACGCATCTGGGTCGGGAATTGGCGCTGTCTTACTGCAGGACAAGAAACCGATAGCATTCTTCAGCCGATCTCTTAGTGGGAAGAATCTCCTCATGTCAACCTATGACAAGGAGATGCTTGCACTAGTCTCTGCGGTCCAAAAATGGAGGCCATACTTGCTTGGAAGAACTTTTATTGTCCGCTCGGATCAGCGAAGCCTTAAGTACTTGTGGGAGCAAAAGATCACCACCCTTGCACAACAAAAATGGCTCTACAAACTGATGGGGTTCGACTTCACCATAGAATACAAACAAGGGGGAGAAAATGTAGTGGCGGATGCGCTATCCCGAAGCAACTACGAAGGAGAGGTTGCAGCTGTTTCTTCTCCCGTTCCACGGTGGATCTCAGCCATCAGAGAAGAAGTTGCATCTAACCCTAAGCTCCAACGACTAGTCCAACTATGCTTGGCAGATAATGCCATTGGCCCATGGAGGTTTCATGAAGGTGTGCTTTTTTTTAAAGATCGCATTTATCTGGCAGATGACTCCCCGCTCTTGCAGGATATACTATCTCAGTTTCATAATAGCACACATGAAGGATTAGTCAAAACACTCCAGCGCTTGAAGGCGGTGTTTTACTGGACCGGGCTCAAGCAACAACTCAAAGAGTTTATCAAGAAGTGTGATGTCTGTCAGCGGAACAAGGCTGAGCACAGACAACCGGCTGGACTTCTCCAACCTCTTCCAATCCCTATACAAATTTGGTCGCACATTAGCATGGACTTCGTGGAGGGACTTCCACCCTCTCAAGGCAAGTCAACAATTTTTGTGGTGATAGATCGCCTATCTAAATACAGTCATTTTGTTCCATTGAAGCATCCATATATGGCTGTAGGGGTTGCTCGTGTTTTCTTTGATCAAATATTTAAGCTTCATGGTATGCCTGAATCCATAGTTTGTGACCGAGACCCAACTTTCACAAGTGCGTTTTGGAAGGAGCTTTTCCAACTGCATGGGACGCAATTCAATTTTAGCTCCTCTTACCACCCGCAAACCGACGGGCAGACAGAGATAACCAATCGCACCATGGAGATGTACCTCCGTTGTTTCAGTGGAACCAGACCAAAAGAATGGATGCGATGGCTGACATGGGCGGAGTATTGCTATAATACAAGTTGGCATTCAGCGATCAAGAAGACTCCATTCGAGGCAGTGTATGGTCGCACCCCTCCAACTTTATTATCTTATATTTCCGGCACTGCAAAGGTACAAGCTGTGGAAGATGAGCTGCTTCATAGGGACAAGGTGCTGAAGGAGTTGCGTGAGACCTTGAAAAAAGCTCAATCTCGTATGAAACAGGTTTATGATGGGTCCCATAGAGAAAAGGATTACTCTATAGGAGATTGGGTCTATCTTAGACTCCAACCCTATAGGCAAGCTTCCCTTGCTCTTAGGCGAAATATGAAACTCGCTCCCAAGTATTACGGGCCATTCAAAATAATAGAGAAGATTGGTTGCGTTGCTTACAAGCTTGACTTGCCAAAAGATTCAAGGATACATCCGGTGTTTCATGTTTCATTGCTCAAACCCAAGATTGGGGATGCTAAGCAGGTGATCGAACAACTTCCTGAAGTAGATGAAGAGTCTCGAATGGTTCCAAATCCTCAAGCAATACTAGACAAGCGCACAAAAAGAGGGAAAGTTGAAGCATTGGTGCATTGGGTAGGTCTATCTCCTGCAGATGCCACATGGGAAAATCTTGAAGAATTGAAGATGAGGTTTCCAGAGATAGCCCTTGAGGGCAAGGGCTCTTTTTAAGGAGGAGGGGATGTTACAAACCGGAAGTGGTCATTCTGTATGCATGTATTTAGGCATGGTTTTAGGCATGATTGCAAGTAAGGTCAGTAGTGGTTGTATTAGTTCCTTATTTCATGCATGAGTCTTAGGTAGTTTCCTTGTTTTTAGTCCTCGTTTTAGGGAAGACATCCCCACATCCGTGTAGTGGGAAAAGTTGGGTGTGTAGTGGAAAAAGTTGTAAATAAAAATGGGAAATGAATGAATGAAGGACATGAAGTTTATTTCCAAACAGCTGTTTGCAGCAGGGATTGGATCCCTTTAACAATCCTATAGTTTTTTTTCTCTCACCATTGGTCGACCAAAGAAGACACCTAAATCCATTCCGCCCTCACCTCGTCCCTTCACTCGATCCCACGTCCACCGCCAAAACCCAGGTCGTAACAGATTGCTCCCCAAATATTTCTCAAAATGTCAACTTTGATATCTTGGGTCGGTAAATCATAAGAGTGGAAAGATTGTGAAGGATGTTACCTATCGAATTCAAGTGAGCTAGAAGAAATGGAGATGTGCCACATAAACTGAAAGGAAAATTTTATGAGATGGCTATAAGACTATCCATACTTTATGAAATAAACTGTTGGACAATTAAAGAACAACATGCGGATATGATGAATGTTGCTAAAATGAGCATGTTGAAATATAGTAAAACAACGAATGATAGATTAGAAGTGAATGCATTCATAAGAATTTATGAATAGCACAACACCAATACGTAACAATATAAGGGTAAGTAGAATTGAACATGGGAAACCAGGAATTGTTCCAATTAGGAGAGTGAATATAAGTTGAAGGCTTCAAAAGGACAAGGAAAAGGCCCAAAAGAATATGAGTAGAGATAGTAACCTACAAACGCATTTTCATCCATCCTTCACTCGATTTGCAAGTCGCTCGAGGCAGACATGAATGGCTTCCATTTGTTGTAATTTCAGGTGTGATATCAAAATCTTAGTCTCCAGTTGATTCAAAACAGACACGTAAGGCCTTTACAAAATTCATCCATAACAAGATTGCTTGCATTTTCTTATATCATTGATACGCTTGCTTTAAATCTCATTTCAAATGAAATGATGCTAATAAAACCACACGATCTTCCTACTTGTTTTGAAACTTGAAAAACCATTCAGCATGTAGACCATATTAGTCGGATTGATTGATCCCTTCATCCAGGTGTTCACGACCTTATCAATGGGTTGAATGGCAAATACATTCCGGTGGCTCTTAAGAAGATTTTAATGGTGGGCATTCAATCACCACCTTTTTCCTGTAGTGTGGTTCACCTGATATCTGGATCTACAGAATTTTTGGGATCATGCCCTCAAATGAACTGGCGAAATGAATGGAAATGGACAGCGTGGATATAATAAAAATAAAAATACACCCTTGGGGATCTACCAAAACCGTGTCCAAAATGAGGCCCCTTCCTCATCAGGTGGGCCACACCATTCAAATCAATGGACAACCGTCCCACTTAACTTATACGCCTGGCCCGCATAGTGAGTGGATCGGTGTGATTTTTCAAGAATGCTCACTTTCACGGTGGGGCCTACTGTTGAAATTTTTTTGGAAGCTACATTAGTTTTGCAAGCGTGGGTACTATTGCCTGTTGGTGATCAGTTCTGTTTGGCTGGTGACTGATCCCAACACTAGCCTGGTAGCCCGTGTCAAAACTCTGTAGGCTCAATTATGATTTATGTGTTTTATCCAAGCTGTCCATCTATTTTTTTAGCTTATTTTAAGGCATGAACCCAAAAATGAAGCATATCCGAAAATCAGGTGGACCACATCACAGGAAACAGCAGGGATTGAATAGTTAGTGTTGAAAACATTTTGGGAGCCATGGGAGTTTTGGATCAAGCTGATATTACCTTATCAACAGGTTGGATGGCAAATAAATGTTACAGTGAGCCTTAAGAAAATTTTAACAGGGGATATTAAATCACTAGTGCTTTTCTGTGGTGTGGTCCACCTGAGACTTGGATGTGACTCATTTTTGGGCTTATGTCCTAAAATGAGCTGACATAATAGATAGATGGCATGGATAAAACACATACATCAAGGTGGAGCGTACGGAGCTTTGACACCAACTAGCATAGGCTGACTGCCCAAACTAGTGGCATCTAACGAATCTTTCTCACAAAACACTTACTTAATTTTCGGATCTCTTTCTTATTTCACTTTTGTGCATTATGACCAATTTGCCCCTCATTAGAGTTTTGGTAACTAAAAAATGCTTGCCCGACTTTTTAATTTTTATTTTTTTTACACACACTCACGCCATGGTGGGATTTCATCACCTATGGGTACTCGAACCCTCGACACTTTACGTAAATGAGATCCAGTCCGTCCATCAGTGCGCGGTATCACCGGAAGCAGCTGAGATTGGACGCCCACTATTAAAATTATTCAAATTATTGTGGCCCACTCGATTTTCGGGATCTGTCCACCACAAGGTGGAGCACCTGATGAAAAGGGTAGATCTCAGCCACATGAAATCACTGAAGAACTACCCGTAGGTGGTGAAATCCTACCACGGCGAGTGTGTGGTGGTGTGTGTGCTTGTGTTTAAAACTAATAATAATTATGATTATTTATTTATCTATTTATCGTGTGTTCCATTAATGACGTGCACATGACATTTCTTCATTGGTGTTTGTGATGCGGTTTGGCTAGTTATCCAAGCACCAGCCAGCTAGCTGGTGTCACAGCTCCGTAGGCTCCACTATAATGTGTGTGTTTTATCCATGCCGTCCATCCGTTTTTCCATCTTATTTTAGTGCATGAATGAAAAAATGAGGCAGTCCGAATCACAGGTGGGCCACACAACAGGAAAGTAGTATTTATTGAATGTCCATCGTTAAAAACTTTTGACGGCCCACTATAAAGTTTATTTGAAATCCAACCTGTTGATAAGGTAACACAGACCACGATGAAGGGAAACATAAATATCAACTTCTGTGGCCCTATAAAGTTTTCAATGGTAAACGTTCAATCCCCACTGTTTCCAGTGGTGTGGTCCACTTGAGATTTGGATCTTTCTCATTTTTGGGCTCATACCCTAAAATGAAATGGAAAAATGGATGGACGGCGTGGATAAAACACTTACATCAAGGTGGGGCCCACGGAGCCTTGACACGGCTAGCCGGATGGTGTTAGGGTCGCTAGCCAAATCGCGTCCGTGTGTCGGCGTTGGCGCCCAGCACCTTACCTGATACGTGATCAAATCCTCACCCAAAAATAAGTACTTTCAAACTTTTTTGGACCGTTGAAAAGCTCTCCGCTCGTCACGCCACTGACAGACAGATCAAAAGAGATTGAAAAGCAGATTGGATTGTCCAACCAAACGCGCCATAAAGCAAATATGAAAGGCATTTGTATTGTGAGATCAAAAGTAAGTTCCTGCGCAAGGATGCTGGGTGGCGTCCACAGAGATGTTTGTGAGAAATCCACCCCGTCCATCCGTTTTTGTAGTTCATTGTAGGAGTTCTAACAAAACTGAGATGTATACAACACTCAAATGGGCCACACAAGAGAAAACATTAGGAATTCAGTGGTCACCGTTGAAGCATTCTGGCCATAAAAGTTTTGTATCATGCTATATTTTTAGTGTTTTCGCTTCATCCCATTGGGAATGATCTTATAAACGGTCTGGATAGCATATAAACATCAACATGGAGCCTATGCAGGTTTCAACGGTATGAATTTCTTTCCCCAATTTTCTCTCGTGTGACCTACTTGAGTTTTGTATCCACCATATTTTTGGTCACACTTCCTAAAATGAGCTCAAAAAATGTATGGACGGAATAGATTTCTCCCGTACATTTCAGTGGGCCCACCCAGCATCCTTGGCAGGAACTTCCTGCGAAAATCCGCGTCCGTTTTGACACTTGACAGACCCGAACCCAAGTCAATTTCATGAAAAAAGCTCGGTTTGGCTCCCTGTACGGTGAATGTGATAGTTCCCCACCATTTCAAAATGGTGCTGACTTTTGACCATAGAAATGACGTACACATATGTGTTTTCAGACGTCCAAATCGTGGGTCCCTTTATGGATGGAGCATACTCCGACTCTGATCAGACTATTTTAACGGCTGGATTGCGGCCGTTGAGATTGGACTGTTGACCGTTTTATTCTTAATAGTCATTTGGCTACTAAAAAGGATGGATATGATGTTTGGACCAATCTGAATTTTGGGCCATGATCTATCCACAATAGGCCTCATGATATAGACGGTCTAGATCATCATTTATAAATGCCACAGAAGTCCACCGTGTGTGCTGATCCAGACCATTCATGGTAGTCCGCAGGATGGATGGGCCGCTTGGAGGAAATCCCACTGACCAGAAATCTTCACTATTCACGCGAAAGGTATCAACGGTCAAGAACGCTAATTTGTCGGAATTTTCCTACGCAGCAGGTCCTCATGGGACCCACTAGATGAATCGCCCAGATCATCATGTTGGAGGCACGAGAGGCAAGCAACGGTCAGAGAGCAACTCGGCCGGCAATGCTATCAGAACACATATACCTTTTAGTAGCCCCTTCGTGGGCCACTGATCAGATGGTAAGGATTTCTGAGCAATTTTAGGATTTGATAAATCCGTGGTGTGGATGAACGGTCCTAATCATTCCAATTTCAGATGAGTGGAGGCTGCAGATGAGGTCTCTGCAATGTCATTCCCTTTAAAATAAAATTTCCAACACGGGTATTTTCTTTCTTTATTAGGCCGGCCAACGGCTACGATCTACTTGGGTGTGGACCGCCAAATCTCATTTACCAAACTGGGGTCCGCCATACCTACCATCAATCCTCACAAATCAATCTGGGCCCCACAAAGCCAAGGACACTCCCCTTATGGTATATGAATGTTGGATGGAAATGTAGAGGCAGAGATGTATCACCGCATACCAAACTTACCAAATCCGTTAGATGTGAATATCATAATGCAATGTGGGCCCACTTGGTAGATAGGTCATAAATAGGGCTGCAGGGTTGCAACGAACTCGTCCGAGTTGACTCGGATGCAGTAGGGCCCACTGCGGTTTGATGACACAAGTCACCCTAACTCGGGCGAGTCAGGACGATTCAGCCCTGACTCGACTCAGTGCATAAGGATTCTATCCGATCGCCGGGTCCTTGGACCATGAATCCAAGGGACCGGAATCCTCTACAACCCTGGTGCAGAAAGTGCACCCAACACGCCAGCTCTGTGAGGCCCACCGTTATGTTTGTGTTAAATCCACTCCGTCCATCCGTTGATCCACCTTATGTTCACCATAATTACAACAAATCAGCTGGATATGAATCAGGTGGCCCCACAAAACTGGAAAACTCCGCCAGGTGTGGCCGTCCTGATTTTTGGATCAGGATGATTTTTGTGATGTATATTCGTCCTTGCAGGAATCACCTGGTGAACGGGTTGGATGGCATATGAAACAATACGGCGGCCCAAGGATGGTTTCTACGGTGGGCGTCCCTACCCCAACTCTTCCCTGTGGTGTGGCCGACCTGAGTTTTGAATTGGCCTAATTTTTGGGCTCAGGTTCTGACATAAGGTGTTGCATGTGATGGACGGAGTGGATGTCGTACACACGTCAGTTGGGCTAACAAAGCTCAGGCTACCAACTGAAACGGCTAGGATGAATCTGATCAATGTAAATTTTCGCAACACGTCCAATCCAAAGTGGGTCCCACGACCAATGTGACAAAACACCATTTATGTGCAGAGCTGAACGGAGGTCCCACTGAAATTTACATCGGGAAGGAAGAAAAACCATCTTTAGTGATAAAGCCGAGCCGACCGTGCAGAGATAGGTGGGCCTCTCTCAACCAACCCTACTCCATTGGTCAAAACGCCTTTCTAATTTCTGTTTTACCACGCGCCCTATTTCGGTATTCGCGCGCGTAGAATTGATAGACATGCAGTGTTAGATCCGACGGTTAATCTGATGAGTAAAAAACAGAATACACTGGCCGAAAATTTCAATTCGATCTGCTCATCAGGTGGGCCACATGTGCACAAGAAAAAATGGGCAACCAGAAGAAAAGGAGAAGTGGTCTATATTCAAAAACGTGTGCGGCCAACTTGAGTGTACAGGCCTTGAACCAAACTATTAATTAGACAATCTTGGTAGACGTAACATGTGTATGAGATCCAAGCTTTCCATCTGTCTGGAAATAATGCTATCTTCTGCCTGAAAATCAGGCTGTTAAACTCGTTGGGTTACAAGGTAAACTGAAGGTTAAAAGAATTTTCTCTAGCCATCGGTTTGTTGTGGCCCACCTGTGTCAAATGGTGGTTGTTTTTTTTTTTTGGGCTGTGTGCCTGCGCGTGTATGGGCAGAGGCCCAGTGGAGACGGATTAGGTGGTGTTGCCTCCCCCAGTGGGCCGCACCTAATCCATACTGTATATCCGTTTTTCCAGCTTATGTTAAGGGTTGAGCCCAAAATTGAAGTATATCCAAAGCTAAAGTGGACCACACCACAGGAAATAGAGGGAATAATGATTTTTCACATTTGAAACATTTCTAGAGTCCGTAGTGATGTTTTTTTGTCATCCAACCTGTTCATAAGATCACACACATGGAACAAGGGAAGACATAAATATCAGCTTGATCCAAAACTTATGTGACCCTTAGTAATTTTTCAATGATGGACGCTTTGATTCACACTGCTTCCTTTGGCGTAGTGCACTTAACTTTTTTTTTTTTTTTTTTTTTGGGTTAGCTTGTTAGTACACACCCATGTTAGTAAATACACTCCATTTTAGCCACCCCCGCTAGGGATCCATTCCAAGACTTCAAGTGTTGAAATGAGGTATCTCCACTCAGTCTGCCGGTTGAGCTATGGATCCAGTTGTTGGTCCACTTAGTTTTGTATATGCTTAATTTTGGACACAAGCCCTGAAATTATCCAGTAAAATTGATAGACGAAGCTAATAAAATATATAAATCATGTGGGGCCATATAAATCATGGTGGGCCCCACAGGTTTACTCAGTAGCAATCCGCTTCCCCATGTTGGTGTGGAGATGTGTTGGGCGCAGTGGAGCCCATTATGACGCATGTATTTTATATCCACCTTGTCCATCCGTTTTTCCAACTCATTAATCCAACAATAAAGAAGATACGAAGCTTAAGTACACTACACCGAAGGAAACGGTAGGGATATAATGACACATAACTATTGAAACCTTTCTCAGGCTCATCGTAATGTTTATTTGTCATTCAACCCTTTGATTAAATCACACAGACCTGAATGAAGGATAAGAGCAAATATCAGCTTCATTCAAAACATATGACCCCGAGAGGTTTTTAATGGTGGGCGTTCAGTCACCACTTTTTCCTATGGTGCAGGTCAGTACTTGACCTTCAGATCTACTTCATTTTTGGTTTCATGCATTAAAATGAGCTGTCAAATCGTATGTACCATGTTTGGATATAAAGCACATACATTACGGCGGGGCCCACAGCGCCCAACACATCAGGATGGCATGGGCAACATACACCACCTCATCCACGTCCGTTCGGAAATATCATCAAGCACAAGCAGGCAGCAGCGTGTACAAAATGTCATTATTTCGATATGGCCCACTCCCCTACGATCGTCGCATCATCACAGGCACATTTTAGAAATTTCGATAAATGATAGCATGTTTTAGGTTATGGGCCAAAATCCCAACAAACCCCTTTTAAAAGAGAAAATGGAGTAGCTTTGCTGATTATATGGTTTATTACAGACAAAAGGACTGGCTAGGTAACCTCACCACATACCCATCATTGCAGTATACCGGGCCCACATAGGAAATCGAGACCATTCAACCTGTGGGCCTCACTGTAGGTGAGCCATGGATAAAAAATATCTTATTTAAGGAAAATCCTAACAGTCCGCCAGCTGACGTTTTTCAGCATTTTTTTGGGTGAAAATGGCATATTTTTCTACCATGAGTCCAATAATATTTTATTGGACCCCTGGAGCCTATGACTCGACCCGATCCAGAACTCAGATGAGTTACATTACCAGAACATATTGAGAGTGGAAGATGGCCGTTGATTAGCGTGGGGAGCTTACCATGTTGTTTATAAATAATCAAGGCTGTTCAGACTCTTCATCCATTCCAAATGAACGGTCAGAAAAAGATTCATGTAGTTTGGAGAGGGCCGGGCCCCTGTGAAAGGCCTTCCTTCCCAGCTCCTTTCCTTTTCCGTGGCCCACTTTACTTTGGATCAAACTGAGTTCTAGGTGCTACGGTTTTCTCGGGTGACTTATTTGAATGACGGCTTGAATGGTGTGATTCATCATGCGGGTCCACATCTTTCAGAGTAGATTAGGTGCGGCCGTGACTGTAGGGCCCACCTTGATGCATGTATTGTATATCCACTCCGTCCATACGTTTTGCTAGCTCATTTTATAGCATGAGCCCAAAATTGAAGCAGATTCAAATCTTTGGTGGACTACACAATATGAAAAAGTGGTTATTGAACGCCCACATTTAAAAACTTCCTGGGGCCCGCTGTAATTTTTATCTTCCATCTAACCTGTTGATAACGTCACACCGACCTGGATGAAGAGGAAAAAATAAGTATTAGCTTGATCCAAAACCTATAAAAGTTTTTAATGGTCAATCACTACTGTTTCCTATGTTGTGATCCACTGAGATTTAAATCTGCTTCATTTTTTGGATAATGCCTTAAAATGATCTAGCAAAACAGATGGACGCAGTGCATGCACCGTACATATATCAAGTTGGGCTCCATGTTCTGGACTGCACCGTGTTGGGTGAGACCAGGGCCGAAAATAATCCGTTCTCGGTAGCACGAGAACGCGCCCTTTAAAAAGAAATTACTTGCATTAGAGATTCCTATCTATTTGACCACAGACAACTCTAGAAAACAAAAATAGTTAATGATCAAAAGAAAATTGATAGGATCGTCTGATATGCTTTTTCTTTTCCTTTTCTTTTCTTTTTTCTACATAAGCCATCCTTATCAGGTCCCAATAGATAGACGGACCAGATTAATAATTCACCTTGCCACATGCACCCGCGCGTTTCACTATTTCCTACTAGCATAGGTAAAGAGATTTTTTTTTTTTTTCCTGCCCTTGTGTAAGGGACCACAATCATCACCTGTTATCCTCACGTCTCTTTCCACCCTTCATGTAAAAAAAAAAAAAAACAGAAAGAGGAAGAGCCTTCCCCTCTATATAAAGAGTAGCATCATCACTTCTCTTCACCCCCCACACATCCACCTCTCTCCCTCTATCTCACTCATCCATGGCTGCCTTTCCAAACTACCTCTCTTTCATCTTCCTTCTTTTCCTCACCTCATCTCTCCAAATCCAAGCGAGAAATAGCCACTTCTTCAATAAGGTGACCCGCTTCAACACTGCCACTGAAACCGAACCCGTCGAGAAACAATTACTTCCCTTTCCAAAAAAAGAAGAACCCACAACATTCACCCCACAGAACCTCAACGGCTATGGTCTCTATGGCCGCGATCCTGAAAAGATGTCATATACAAGCACTAATCAAGTCACTGAGGGACTCCCCAACGATGGGGAGTCCACCAGCCTTAGAAGCTTCCAGGACAAGGAGACTACATCTGGCTACCCGAACAACGAGTACGATAACCAGAAGTACGGCATGAGCGATACAAGGTTCCTGGAGAACGGCCGCTACTTCTACGACATCAAAGCTGACACCAATTACCGTAACGGTTACGATTCTGTGATGGGAAATCGCGGAGGGTATCGGCCCACCCGAGTGGGGCCCACGAACCAATACAATTATGGTGGTTATTATGGTAATAATGAGAATGCTTATGAGTACAACACTTCCATGGAGGGGTACCAACACCCCCGAGATGAGACCGAAGAGGAATACATACCATAGATTGATTTGGACCATATCCCATCATCATGCATGTTGTTTGAGCTTTATCTAGTTTCGAACCATAAGTTATTGTAGTATTTAAGATAAATAGTTGTTTTCTGATGTTGGTCGTGTTTGGATAGCTTTTATGATTTGTATGTATTTGGTTATTTAAGAATAAAAAATCATTAGCAAATGTGTAGACTTTGGAAACATGCCTTCCTTCCATTAGTTTTAGCAGTTGGTGTGGGAGTGATCATGGCTGTATGAAGCGAATGGAATTTATATACCGAAATCCAGACCATCCAAATGGTGGAGCATATTTTGGATGGAGCATACCTGTAAAATCAGAGTTATTGAATATTCCTAACTATCCAATTGATGGATATCGAGTGGATGGTTAGAATTGTAATGGTGAGTAGAGAAAGTTACAAGCTAGACTGAGGACATGCTATTGTTGTACGGCAATCCAGACCTTCCAAATTTCTTACCCAAGTGTGGATGGAGCACCACCTAAATTTTGCTTCGATTTGGACCATTCACTATTTTACTTTTACCCATCCATTAAATATCATTGATAGGATGCTTGGGATTACTCCATTCATTATGATTTTCAAGATATGGTCCAACACAATAGGACCCACAATGTGGATGGTCCGGATAGCTGCATATTATTAGCTGGGGCCGAGATGAGTCACCACCATTTTTTTAAAATTGTGCTAGACTAACACGGGAGTCTAGGCCCTCAACGAACCATAGGATCCCGAACATTCAATATGCTCTCATTCCGCTCGAGGAACACATTTCGATGACTCAGATGACTCGGACTATTTACTGATGGGTCCCACCATGATTGGAGATGTCCCAAAAATCTCCCAAGTTGCAATATCCGAACGCCTTTATGTTAGGCTTTTTTCCTGGTCAATATGGATGGTGTACTTTGCCTATTTGAAGGCCACTAGCTACTTGATAGTACCTCCCATCGCGTTGAAGGTTAGAGTTGTGCCCGTGAAGGCCAATGTGAGATCCATTCACCGGTCATGTGTATATGATGGTAATGGTATCAGTTGTAGTTAAATATATAACTAACTCTTTTATTTGAATAAATTGTTTTAACTTAATAGGTGGTGTTATCTTAAACATGCATGAATATGGATTAATCGGAAGAATGATTTCTTTTGTTGCCCTTCAAAGCTCAAGGTTGGACATGATAATCAATTAATCAAGGGAGAGTTGTTGTCCATTAATCTTATTACCTTATTATACCATGGTTATCACATGTTTTAGGCAGACCCATGATCATCTCATGATAAAGAAATGGTTATCTTGTACAAGAGGACTGATTTAGATCATTTTGGATAGTCTCCAACACCGAACTTAGTTTAGTGTCAGCTTGCCTTTGCCCTACCCTATATAAGAGTGTAACTATACCATGAATAAAAAAACTCATTAGACCTAATGAGACTTTTTTTTATATATTATTTTTTAATACACATGCACTTGACATACACACCCACATACGCCGTAGTGGAATTGGACACCTATGGGTTTCAAAGCTAAGGCCTCGTGTTAAAACTCCTCAGTCTACCATTGAGGCAAGGACCTAATGAGACTTGCATTAGATGATCAAGATCAAGTAACTAATCTAGAAAATTCTTTTATCTGAACTATATTAAAGTTGACATGATGCATTGGAACATAATTAATCGGTCTTAGACCTAAGGACATATGATGGTCATGATTTTGGTTGTATATGCTTTTGCTCATTTCGTGAGGTTATCACATAATCAATAAAACAAAAGTATGGTTAATTGTATCCTCAAGGTTCATTGATTCTTCTATGAGCCAATAAGGGATGCATTTCTTTAGGCACGTGTTTATGGCATAAATCTAATAGATCAGATATTCATCAAGTTGTTTTTTATTGGGCCAATTCTTGTAATACTTTAAATAAATTTATGAAGATTTTTAACTGTTAAAGTTTTATTTTTTTTACCACACCTAATGATAATTTGATGATCTATTTTAATGGAATGGGCATAGTTCTTTAGTGGATGATAATAGTAATGAAATGACTTTCTACAACGAATTAACATCGTGACTTTATGACGTGCATACGATTTACAGCTAAAATCTAAACCTTTTATTTTAAGTTTAGTGTTTTAGAAATCTAACGAAAGATAAGATTCTAAAGTTATTTAAAATATGAATTTTGAAAAACATTTTAAATTTTACTTCATTCTGATAAAAAATCCTACAGGATGATAATCATCATGAAGTGGGACCCTAATATACCAATTGGCAGGATTTCTCACACCTGAAATACAGGTAATTCAAATGAACCTATGCAAATTATTTCTCCCAGTTAGGATGGATCAAGAACCATAATTTGTTATTATTTGTTTATTTATTTATCAGATTTCTGGACATTTATTGAACGGTTAAAAATAAAAATTATCTTATTTCAACCAACAAGTGTCCACCAAGCAGGGTTCGCTCAACCAATCTAATTTTGGGACCTTCACTTGGTGAACCCGGGACCGCGCCCGCACACGACAGTGTCTCTGCCAGCTGAACTAACTGGCCTGATCAAAAAACAACTTTCCAAATAGTTGCATTAGAATCTGTTTTGCATCCATCGCGGCTCACGATAGTCTGCCACCCACTCGGTCCCGCGTGCTGAGAAGTAATTATTAGAATCTTCCATATTCTCATTACTAATTTACTATAATAAATTACCCATTTGCCCATTATAACGCTTAAATAATGATCCTAACCATTGATTTTTAGAGTTTAATTGGAGCCATTGAAAATTATATTTCCATTGTTCTAAATTCATCCAAAGATAGTGATTATCAAAACCATCGGTTGAGCATATATATTTTCCTTACATTGCGCATATAACACAGGTTCCTCAGCAATGGATGGTTCCGATCATCTCACCGCGTAGCATATGGGCTCAATGGGCAGCAACACACGCTGGATTCTCAGACGCGATGGAGGCAAGACGTACTCATTGCATGAGAAATCATTGTGCTGGAAACAGCTGCAACCAAAAATGATGGCAAACAAATAATTACCTCGAGTAAATTTTATGCATTCCCTTCTCATCAGGTGGACGTGAATTTCCCGCGCAAGCTCTGTGGGGCCCAACGTGATGTCTGTGGGACATCTACTCCGTCCATCAGTCTCTCCAGATCATGTTATGACGTAAGCCCAAAAATAAGGTAGATCTAAAACTCAAGCAAGGCTCTTCAAGGGAAAAAGTGGGAATTGAACGCCTACCATTGAAACCTTCATGGGCCACTGAGGTTTTAGATCAGGCTGCTATTTGTTTTTCCGTTAATCCAGATGTTAATAAGCTTAAGAACAGATTGGATGGCATATAAACATCACGGTGGGCCCAGAAAGGTTTCAACAGTGGATGTTTTCACCTCTTGTTTCTCCTATTGTGCGGTCCACCTGAGTTTCGGATATGTATAGTTTTTTAGATCATGGCGTAACATGATCTGAAGAAACTGATGGATGGAGTGGATGTCATAGGGACATCTCCATGGCCCCACAGAATTTGCCGTGATGATATGAGCCATCCATCTGGTATGATGGGCAAGCTTTGGATAGGTCACGCAATGGGCCAGTCTTAACCATTATGTCGGAGCCAAAGACAGCTGGGATTGCCCGACTGATGTGGTTTTTTTTTTTTTTTTTTTTTTTTTACATTTTCACTTCTACAGTAATTCCCACAATGGACGGTCTGGATCACCTGATTATCCAAGGGCTCACTATAGATAAGCCCAGCGACGGATTTCGATCGCAATTGAGGCAAAACGTCCTTCAATAAAATACCAAAAGAGGAAGGAACGGTGAAATCTGCAGCTGCTATCTAGGTGGGGCCCACCCACATGGCATTAGCTGTTTGGACTGCTGATTGCTGAGGGTGGGGCCCATTTCGAGAGATGGCCAAATTCCATTTATTTACATTGGACACTGTCTATCCTGGTCATGGCCATAGAGAATTGTCGACGGCCTCTTCTCCCTGTACACGTGGCATGTGTACGAGGAACCAGACAGAGCTGTCCATGAAGCGGGGCCCACAGTGGGTGGGCCACGGGACAAAAGTACCGCCGATTCAATAATCCCGACTGTCCTGATGGTGACTACGTGTAAAATTCAGACCATATCAGACAATCCATTCATCATATTCCTTTACTATTTCTGTTTTCTACCGTCACTTTGAAGGCCGCTGATCGGACGTCCAGGAGCTTCTCATCTATATTTATTTTAATGGGTGCGTGGTACCGCCGTACCGGTACCACATTAAGCTAGGGGTTAGAAGTGGGGCCCCATATGATGTATTCACGACATATGACTCATCAATCAGGGCTCAAAAAGGAGCTCGGGTAGGCCACAGAACAGGGGACAAGTGAAGAGAAGATGCCCACCCTTGATTTTTTTGAGAGCCCAACATATTTTGGATACCGAATCCGGGCAGTCCAGACACAAGATGACGGGTCATAACAAAAATCAGGTTGGTCTCCAACTCCCCTGGTGGGTATCCCCTCCCACCTTGTTCCTTATGATGTGGCCCACCAGAGTGTGGGATCGAGCTAATTTTTAGCGTTAAAAAGTAAACTGAGGGGACGCATCTGATGAACGGATTGGATGTGATACATACACCATGTGGGCCATATATGCCCCGTGCCCCGGCCTCACCCAAGATGGTGCTACCCTTACCTTGATTTATGTATCCTATATCCATACCGTCCGTCCGTCCTGCTAGATCATTTTAAGGCATGAGCTCAGAAATAAGCAGAAACAATTCTCAAGTGGACCATACCATTGGAAACACTGGTGAGTGACCATTAATGAGCCACATAAGTTTTGGATGAAGATGATATCTATCTTTTCCTTTTATCCATGTTCATGTGACCTTATCAATAGGTTGGATGGCAAATGAACACTACTAAAACATTACGGTGGGCCTTGGGAGTTTTTAATGGGAATATTGTTTTCTATGGTACACCTGAAATTTGGATCTTCCTCATTTTTGGGCTCAAGCCTAAAATAATCTGGCAAAACGAATGGACAACGGGATATAGAATACATACTTCAAGGTGGGCCCCACGGTAAGGGCCGCACCTAACCCGCTCCCAATAATAGGGCAGGGGCAGTGGGGTCAGCTTTTGCTTATAAACAGGACAGTGGGCAATTTATTCATGGCCCCAAACGATCTAATTTGGGCCTGAATCCATAGCTCATGGGCCACATCAGGCTAGACCTCGCAACCTCATTTATTAAGCCCATATGATGGGCCCAGTCCACATGCATCGTAATGGCTAGTTATTTACCACTAGTTTAGGAATCCGGGGACGTGGTTTGGCTAGTAAGGACGCCACCAGTCAGATGGCTAGTGGTCGGTGCTATGTGGACCCATCATAATGTGTGTGTTTTATCCACGCTGTCCATCCATTTTTAAAGATAATTTTAGGGCTTGATCCAAAAAACGAGATGGATATAAATCTCAGGTGGACCACACCATGGGAAAACAGTAGTAATTGAATGTCCACCATTAAAAACCTCCTAGGCCCCACTGTAACGGTTACTTGACATCTAACCTGTTGATTAGGTCATAAAGACTTGGATGAAGGGAAAAAATATATATTAGCTTGATCCAAAACTTCTGTGGTCCCCAAGAAGTTTTAATGGTAGGCGTTCAATCAACACTGTGCAGTCCACTTGATATTTTAATCAACCTCATTTTTGAGCTCATACCATAAAATGATCTGGAAGAATGGGTGGACGGCATGGATGAAACGTATACATCTTGGTGAGGCCCACAGAGCACCGACCACTTGCCCATTGGCTAGTGGCAGGGTTAGCAGCCAATCCGTTTCCGAATCCGGATCCTCTACTTGCCGCAAGAAGGAAGATCCTGCTTACCTATCAAGCAGGCGTGTGGACAGTGTGGGAAAAGGATTTGACCAAAGCAGCGCTATGGGCTTACATGAATAGGAATAAAGTCAGGGCAGCCGTCTAAATAGGGACCACATCACAGAAGCAGGGCAAGCAACCACAGAACTCAAAATAGGTCTGACTTGTTGATTTAAAAAAAGTTTGAATTTCAGAAAATAATTTATTTCCTTTGGAAAATTGGACATTTTCTTCCTAAAAGACAAACAGGACTTCTAAAAACGAAATTTATTTTTGAGAAATGAAAATGAAAATAATCATTACTTTTACCATATTCATGCCTTAGATTCCTACATTCATATTAAAATAGTGGAACGAGTGTTTGCGTCTTGCAGGTTGGAGTGAGGTAGATGATCCACATCCATCACTGCTCTTACCAAATAAGTACGGAAATCTGGAGCAGGCTGGTAGGCCTAAATGTAGATTGGATATGGTCCAAAATTTTCATGGGTGGGATGATTGTTATCCTTCATTTCAAACCCAATATTATAAAAATAAATAAATAAATAAGAAGATAAATCCTTATGAGCTGGGTCAGGATGACGCAGGGGAGGACGTGAGGTCGAGCACCGTCTTCCTCAAGAGGATAAATATTCCGAATCCACGGAACCTCTCTGGACTCCTCACAAAGACTTTCTCGAATCTACGAGAAAAGAGAGCAGGAAATATAAATAAATTCTAATAAATTTGAAATAGATTAATGAATCCATAAAAACGAGTTCACAACCCTTTAAATAAGGATACTAAGCAATGGGAAAGAAATTAGAATCAAACTACAACTAGGACCTAGAATTCGCGACTTACTATAAATAGTAAACTTACTATTTATAGACGGTCGTGATGTCTACTAGTGCGCAAGGTTTTCGGCCAAAATAGTAAGTGTCCATTTGGCTTCGCCAACCTGTTCTCCTAATTATTATAAGCTCTTTTCACGTTGGGCGCAACTCCTAAAGCCCGACGGATAAAGAGTTATAAGCAAACTAAAACTTACTATTTATAGTAAAAACGAAATTGAAACAAGGAAACGACCGTCAGGGGTTTCTCGCAATTCCGACGGTCGTTTCTCGCAATTCCGAGCGTCGCAACCCGGCATAGCAGGGTTGGTTGGCTAAAGTAGCTCGTTCTACCCCAAAATCATATATTTTTCGTCCGCTAACTCATCCCAGATTGCCGCTCTACATCACAGGAGAAGTGAATTGCTAGAAGAGTTTGCATGATCTGGCCCATAGTTTTAGACTGGCCTATTCACATGGGTCCACGGGACAGAAAATCAAATGTCTTGATCATTGAACCGTCAGCCTCATAAAATGGCGATGGCCATGGGCCCATGTCATCTTTGCTTGCTAGAGCATATGCAACCTCACCAATAATAATAAATAAAAAGCTTACCTTGGTGTTGGGTTACTGTCTTTAACCGACAGCTATGTTGGTGGAACTTTCGTAAGATCCATCACGTTCATCAGGTACGCTGCCATAGATTTAGAGTGGGGCTCAGGAATCACGATGGTTCAACACTAAGGTGGGCCACACCATAGAAAACAGTCAGGATGGGATGCTCACCGTTAGTTTTTTCGAAGGCCTACTGTGGTTTTTATATGCCTTCCAATCCATCGGATATGATATGCGTCATCGGGATGCAAAATTATCCAAAAATAATACTATTCTAAATCTCATGTGGACCATACCACGTGAATTTAGATGTTTTATGTGTGGATTTATGGAGTGACGTCGTTGTGAGCGTAATCAGCTTGATTTTTAGCACCAAGGCAAAACAAGAGGTGGTGTATCTGATGGACGGTGTGGATTTTATAAATGTTTACTGTAAAAAGAAATGAAGAGATGCTCGGGCATGGAAGAATTGCTTCACAGCACGTGTCCTGAAGCGTCGCGCATGTGTGGGATCACATTCATTATTTACATCGAATATGGATTGGGTGGTGAGGAGCTCACTACCCACATCACTGGTAAAATTACGCGGCAAGATCTGATTGGTGGGCCCCACGACTAATCAGGTCTCGTCGTGTCTTTTCACCACCTACTTGGGTGGTGAGCTCCTTCCCACCGAATCCGCGTCCTAGGTAGGTCGCACCGGTAACATACCAATCAAGCTGGTCCACTTTATCAGGTAGGCCATAACCTTACGTTCAATGAAGGCCATCCATTTGTCTCCTACATGTGACCCGCCTGATGAACGGACCAGGTTGACTTTGGGGCTAGGGTATGTCCACGACATGACCATCTGATATGTGAGACGCAAAAAGGTACAGTCTCTCTCTGATTGAGATACCATCCACCGTACATGCACAAGATATAGTGGATCGTAACCGTTCGTATAGTTGACCTACACATTCAATTGCTCTCCTTCTAATGGACGGTAAGAAAAAGAGCTTTGTTCGCACTCATCTATGAAAAGCAAGTGAAAGTTAGAGCTACACTTTTCCCATTGTCCAATCCCTTGTGGTTTTCACACTAGGTGAACGGTCCCGATCCACCATCTGTTTCCAGTAATATGTACGGCAGAGGAGGCCCATTGTGATAGAGCTAATTCTACCATGACATTTTCCCACCTAAGTCCCAAAAGAACCGCTTACCGAATTTGGGAAAAAGGAAAACTTTGATACTCCGACAGATTGAGATGGGTGATATGCTGGCGCTTAAAAATTACAAACTGGCATAAAAGTAATTCAGTTTAAACTTTGAAAATTATAAGTGGGCTAATCATGAACCAAAATTGCATTTATTTATCACAACCGGATTGGTGTGCATTAATTAAAAGGTTAAAAATGAAAACTGTCGTATGGACCCTTTTGAACAAACAAGCGTCCACAAATTAGATTTATGATATGTCAGCTAGTCTGATTTTGGGATGGTGAATTAATAACAGTGCATGGGTTGGGCCAATCTCATAATAAGAAAAAAGAGAATTTTACAAAATAATATCTCATTATTATGATATTAACATTCCAATGCCTTTTTAATTAAGTTTTTATTATAAATACTTGATTAATCAAATTATAGTCAGGTGGACCACACCACATGAAAGAGTGCTGATGAATGCTACCATTAAAAACTTATCATGGGCTACAAAAATATGCTGAGGTGTTGTTGACACAGGGATGAACGTGATGAGTTCAATCACCTTCTTTCTCAAGGATAACTACTTCGAATGCATGAAGATTCTTTGGACCCCTCCCGTAGGCCTTTTGAATCTATGAGAAAAAAAATATATGAAAATATAAATAATATTCTAAAAAATTCGTAAACTGATTGATGAATGAATAAACGAGTTTACACCCCTTTCAATAGGGATATTAAGCAATAGAAGAAATTTAAGAATTAAATTACAACAAAAACTCTTAAAAATTGTGAGTTACTATAAATAGTTAACTTACTATTTATAGATGGTCGTGATTTCTACTAGTGCGCATGATTTTCTGCCAAAAATAATAAGTGTCCTATTTGGCCAAACCATGGTGTTCCCTTAACTATTCTAAGCACTTTTCATGTTGGGCGAAACTCTTCAAGCCCAATGGATGAAGAGTTATACTCAAACTAAAATTTATTATAAATAGTAAAAATGAAATTAAAACAAGATATTATTACATAAATTTGGCATAGGCAACCCGGCATAGTAGGGTTGGGTGGTTAAAGTAGCTCGTTCTACCCAAAATCATATATGACACGTTAGATAACTCATCCAAGATCACTTTCGCTTTCAATTAGGCCTTTTTTTTAATCCATCTTCACCGTGAAACTATCAACGACTTGCTCTACATCGGTTGCTATCGCTGGCATGAGGAGTAGATTTAAGTTTACTGTGAACTTCATTATGATGTATGTGTTTAATCCACATTGTTAATCCAATCTGCCAAATTATTTTAAGGCACGAGCTCAACAAATAGTGCTAATAAGGCACTTCCTGTGTGCTACAACAAGCCGTTGATGTCCCTAGCCCATAGAATAGATTATGTGTCCTGTGTCACATATTTATTTTAATTAAATTATTGGCACAATCTCACATACAAACCCATCATTAATATATATTATATATAATAAATAATACATGTGAATAATATATATTTGAGTGTATAAATATAATATAATACATTACATATATACTTTAAAATAGAGATATGTGAGCACAACCGGATAGCGCTGTCCAGTCTTTTATATCTCAGCCCAAGCCCATCGCATGGCTTAAAAGCATTCTCCAGCCCATCACATGCGCCCATGGCCCACCCAGCCCACTGACTTCCATGCTAATTCCTTGTGGTAAGGCCTGTGAGTCGCTATGGACTATTGATCTTCTATGTCCCACCGTGGATCGACCATGATGCACTAATCGCCCCCATCATTTCAATTTGTATCCTGCGGATAGGATGTTAGGAAAGGAAATAAATTAGAGAAAATAACCACTATAGACAAAACCTTTTACCCAGCGGTTTTTATGAAGGAATACAAACTTAAGTTACCAACTTAGACTAACACGTGCGGACAGCGACTTTGAGGACGAAACTACCCCTCCTTTCACGGAAACGGATTGGGTACTCCCCTGCCACCAGCCAATGGCGGATGGTCGGTGGTCTGTGGGCCCCACCAGGATGTATGCTATTTATCCATGCCGTCCATATATTTTTCCATATCATTTTATGGTATGCGACCAAAAATGAGGTATATACAAATCTCAGGTGTACCTCATTACAGGAAACAGTGTTGAATGAGCGTCGACCATTAAAAACTTTTTGGGGGCCCACTGTGATGTTTGTGAGAAATCCTCCCCATATAAGTTCATTCACAGGTCACGAAGACCTGGATGAAGAAGAAAAACAAATTTCATAATGATCCAAAACTTCTATAACCCCTAAAAGGGTTTCAATGGTAGACGTTCAATTCCCCATTGCCTTTTACAGTGTGGGCTACTTGATAGTTAGATCTATCTTACTTTTCGTCTCAGGCCTGAATATAAGCTCGCCAAATAGATGGACAGTTTGGATATAACACAGACCTCATGATGGGACCCACAAAAGGCGGTGGGGATTACAACAGCAAAAGAAAAAAAAAAAAAAATGGGACTCATGGCTACGGTTTATATGGCTACGGATTATAACCGTAGCGATAACCATAGCCGTATCATTTCTTCTTTTTTTTTTACATGGAGAACTTTATTCGACCTACATTTTTCTCTAATACATATTTATATAAATTTATATATCAAAAAAATTTCTCTCTTTTTTTTTCATTTATTTCTTTATTCATTTAACAGGAATATCTTCTAAACTAAAATTAGTTACTTGACGTACCACATATGATTTTGGGGTAGGAGAAGCTACTTTAGCCAACCAACCTAGTTATTTTCCAAGATTTCATCAGGTCGATGGTCGAAAATACATTTCATTCACTTGGCTGTTAATTTCAATCACTTCGCGGTCAAACTGGAAATTGAGCGGGGCAAACATGAAATTGAGTGGGCAAATTAAAAATTGAGCGAGGCAAGGTAGGAATTGAGCGAGGGAACCTAGAAATTGAGAGAGGCAAGGTAAGAGTTCAGCGATGGAATCTAGAAATTGAGCGAGGGAAGCTAAAAATTGAGCGAGGCAACGTAGAAAATGATCAGCGAGGGAACCTACGATTTGAGCTAGGCAACCTCGGAATTGAGCTAGGGAAGTTAGAAATTGAGCGAGGGAAGCTAGAATTTGAGCGAGGGTGCCTAGAAATTCAGCGAGACAACCTATGATTTGAGCGAGGGAAGTTACGAATTGTGCAAGGGAACCTAGAAATTGAGCGAGGCAACTTAGGATTTGAGCGAGGCAACATAGAAATTGAGCGAGGGAACCTAGGAAATGAGCGAGGCAACGTAGAAATTCAGCGAAGAATCCTACGAATTCAGCGAGGGAAGCTAGCAATTAAGCGAGGGAACCTGGAAATTCAGCAAGGCAACATGGGATTTGAGCGAGGGAAGCTAGAAATTGAGCGAGGGAACCTAGAAATTGAGCGAGAAAACCTAAGATTTGAGCGAGGCAACCTAGGAATTGAGTGAGGGAAGTTATAAATTGAGCGAGGGAAGCTAGAATTTAAGTGAAGGAACCTAGAAATTCAGCGAGGCAACCTAGGATTTGAGCGAGGGAAGCTACAAATTGTGCGAGGGAACCTAGAAATTGAGCGAGATAACCTAGGATTTGAACGAGGCAACGTAGGAATTGAGCGAGGGAACATAGGAAATGAACGAGGCAACATAGAAATTTAGATAGAAATCCTAAGAATTAAGCGAGGGAACCTAGAAATTCAGCGAGGGAACCTAGGATTTGAACGAGGGAACCTAGAAATTGAGCGAGGGAACCTAGAAATTGAGTGAGGCAAGGTAGGAATTTAGCGAGGCAACCTAGGAATTTAGCGAGGCAACATAGGAATTGAGCGAGGGAAGGTAGAAATTGAGCGAGGTAACCTAGGAATTGAGCGAGGCAACCTAGGAATTGAGCGAGGCAACCTAGCAATTGAGTGAGGGAACCTAGGAATTGAGCGAGGCAACCTAAGATTTAAGTGAGGCAACCTAGGATCTTTCTTCTCTGAGGGCTTTGGATTCAACGATTTTTAAGAGCAATACAGAGAAAATAAGCGTTGAGATAATACCTTTCATCCTAATCTCATCTACTGGAAAAGGGGGCTCTCTTGATCACCTAAAAAGATTTGTAGGCAGAATTAACATAATTATGACCGCGAGGATTGAGCTGCGCAATGAGATTATCCTCATTCCTCGGCTGGGGTTCTGAAAGATAAGATTTATACAGTAAAAAAAAGTCTTCTGAATTGAGTGATGGAAGCTAGAAATTGAGCGAGGTAACCTAGAAATTGAGCGAAGCAACTTAGGAATTGAATAAGGCAACGTATAAATTCAGTGAGGCAACCTAAAAATTGATCAAGGGAAACATGAGTTTGAGCGAGGCAAGCTAGAAATTGGGTGAGGCTAACATGAATTGTAATGAACTTTAACTGTAATTGACCTAGCCTAATAATTTGCTCTTTGGTGAATTTGACTGAGTAGTTACTGAAATTAATCGAGCTTTACATGAAATTCTTTTCAATGAATTTGATCGAGCAATTAATGAAATTGACCAAGCGGTTCATAAAATTTTTCGTTATATTACATGAATCATTGGAAGTTCCCTCGCTCAATTTCTAACTTCTCTCGCTCAATTCCTAGGTTGCCTCGCTCAAATCGTAGGTTTCCTCGCTGAATTTCTACCTTGCCTCGCTCAATTTCTAGGTTCCCTCGCTCAATTTCTAGGTTCCCTCGCTCAAATCCTAAGTTGCCTCGCTGAATTTCTAGGTTCCCTCGCTTAATTTCTAACTTCCTTCACTCAATTCCTAAGATTCATCGCTGAATTTCTACGTTGTCTCACTCATTTCCTAGGTTCCCTCGCTCAATTCCTACGTTGCCTCGCTCAATTTCTAGGTTTCATCGCACAATTTGTAGCTTCCCTCGCTCAATTCCTAGGTTCCCTCGCTCATTTCCTAGCTTCCCTTGTTCAATTCCTAGCTTCCCTCGCTGAATTTGTAGGTTCCCTCGCTCATTTCCTAGCTTCCCTCCCTCAATTCCTAGCTTGCCTCGCTCAATCCCTAAGTTCCCTCACTCATTTCCTAGGTTCGCTCGCTCAATTTTTAGCTTCCCTCGTTAAATTCCTAAGTTCCCTCGCTCAATTCCTACCTTCCCTCACTCAATTCCTAGCTTCCCTCGCTGAATTTGTAGGTTCCCTTACTCAATTCCTAGTTTCCCTCGCTCAATCCCTAGCTTCCCTCGCTCAATTCCTAACTTCCCTCGCTCAATTCCTAGGTTCCCTCGCTCATTTCCTAGGTTCGCTCGCTCAATTTCTAGCTTCCCTCGTTAAATTCCTAGGTTCCCTCGCTCAATTCCGAGCTTCCCTCGCTCAATTCCTAGGTTCCCTCACTCAAATCCTATGTTCTCTCGGTCATTTTCAAGGTTCCCTTGCTCAATTCCTAGCTTCCCTCGCTCAATTCGTAGGTTATCTCGCTTAATTTGTAAGTTCCCTTGCTCAATTTCTAGCTTGCCTCGCTCAATCCCTAGGTTCCCTCGCTCAAATCCTATGTTCCCTCGATCATTTCCTAGGTTCCCTCGCTCAATTCCTAGCTTCCCTCACTTAATTCGTAGGTTGTCTCGCTTAATTTGTAGGTTTCCTCGCTCAATCCCTAGGTTCCCTCTCTCATTTCGTAGGTTGCCTTGCTTAATTTGTAGGTTCCCTTGCTCAATTCCTAGCTCAATTCGTAGGTTGCAGCCCGATTTATCATATGTGGGCCCAAAAGGCCATTTCAGCTAATAAGTGGCACTTGGGGCCAATTGAACTAAGCTGCAGGGTATATTTCAGCTAATAAATGGCACCTGGGACACCTCCATAGTTTAGTAGTGAAATTAAAGTCTTATTTAAGTACGTTTTCCATGCATTTCTCGGTCATTTTCCTTCACTTCACGGTCAATCCCGACGATTCCATGCATTTCTCGCGACCTTACTGACAAAAAATGACCCATATAGGGTTAGTATGGGAGTACAAGTGTCACTAGGGTCATTTACATCAAAACTGGAGTTATATATAACCTTATTTTCTCACACCTCTCTAACTTGCACGAATTTTCTATTTTTTCCTAGGGCATTTCAAAAGGGGAAATAAGGAGAAGAGAAGAGGAAGCTCGGAGAAGTGGGATCCAATCAAGGAACATTTCTAGTGATTCCGTTTAGATTCACGCTCATTTTGATGCACTTCACAGTCAATTCCCTTCACGGTCATTTCCACGCATTTCACGTTCAATTCGCTTCGCTTCACTTCACAATCATTTTCATGCATTTCACGGTCAATTCCGACAATTCCGTTTAGATTCACGGTCATTTCCATGCTCTTCACGGTCAATTCCCTTCACTTCACGGTCATATCCATGCATTTCATGGTCAATTCGCTCCATTTCACGGTCATTTCCATGCATTTCACGGTCATTTCCAGCGATTCCGTTTAGATTCACGGTTATTTCGATGCACTTCACGGTCAATTTCCTTCACTTCACGGTCATTTTCACGCATTTCATGGTCAATTTGCTTAACTTCATGGTCATTTTCATGCATTTCACGGTCAATTCCGACGATTCCGTTTAGATTCATGGTCATTTCGATGCACTTTACGGTCATTTCCCTTCACTTCACGATCATTTCGATGCATTTGAGGATCAATCCCGGCGATTCCGTTTCTAGGTTTTATCGGGTTAGTGTTTGTATGGCCCAACCCCAAGACCAAACCCGATACATCCTGCCCAAGCCCAACCCAATGTCGAGTGGGTGAACCCGCCCAACTTTCAACCCTAAAATCATATATGGTACGTCAAATAACTAATTTTGGTTTAGAAGATATTCTTGTTATATGAATAAAGAAAGAAATAAAAAAATGAGAGAATTTTTTTTATATGCTTATATGTACATATTTATATAAATATGTGTTAAAGAAAAATGTTGGTAGAATAAAATTCTAAATGTAAAATAAATAAATAAATAAATTTAAAAGAGAAGTATACAGGATATGGCTATAGCTACGGTTATAATCCGTAGCCATAGCCTTTGTGCGAATCAAGATCGATCCATCCCAAAATCGTACAGGGAGCTGCAATGGAATCGCGGGATCCGATTCATCACAGATTTTTTTTTTTTTTTTCTTCTTTGAAATATTCGTTGCTTCTGTGGGCCCCACTATGAGGTCTATGTTATATCCAAACTGTCCATCTATTTGGAGAGCTCATATTAAGCTTGACACAAAAAAAATAAGACAGATCTAACTATCAAGTGGACCACACTGTAAAAGGCAGTGGGGAATTAAACATCTACCATTTGAAACCCTTTTAGTGGTTATAGAAGTTTTGGATCATTATGAAATTTGTTTTTCCTCTTGATCCAGGTCTTTGTGACCTTATGAATAGATTGGATAGAAAATAAATGTTATGGTGGCCCTGCGAAATTTTTAATGGTGAAAATCAATTTCCCCGCTGCTCTGTGGTGTGGTCCGGTTGATCTTTGGATATGACTTTTTTTTTTTGATAATGCTCCGAAATGATCTCGAAATATGGATGAACGTTGTGGATATAATAAATATATAGCTGTGGGGCCATGTAACTTTGATCTATTTTAAGCCGTTCGTACAACTCTCAGTTGGAGGAGCGTCAGCGCTCGTCTTCTCAGTGAAAAGGAGGGGTAGTTTCGTTCTCAAAGTCGCTGTCCGCACGTGGTAGTCTAAGTTAGTAACTAAAGTTTGTATTCCTTTCTAAAAACCGCTGGATAAAAGATTTTGTCTACAGTGGTCATTTTCTCAATAAAATATGGACGGCGATTTCCTGCGAAAGCCTTTCGCAGGAAGTTCTGCGCAAGAATGCTATGTGGGGCCTACCACCATGTTTTTGAGAAATGTACTCCGTTCATCCTTTTGGTGAGCTCATTTTAGGAAAATCGACCAAAAACGAATTGGATCCAAAACTAAAGTGGGCCACACGAGAGGGAAAATTGGGAAAAGAAATACCTACCGTTGAAACCTTCCTTGGCTCCAACTTGATGTTTATATGCCATCCAAACCGTTTATAAGGTTATTAACACAAGGATGAAGTGAAAATAAAAACAATTTAGCCTGAAACAAAACTTTTATGGTCATAAGAATGTTTCAACAGTTCTGACTGAATCCCTACTGTTTCCTCTCGTGTGGCCCATTCGAGTCTTGGATCCACTTCGTTTTTGGTTGATTTTCCTGAAATGAGCTCACCAAAAGGATGAACTGAGTACATTTCTCAAAAACATGGTGGTGGGCCCCACACAGCATTCTTGCGCAGGAACTTCCTGCCAAAGGCTTTCGCAGGAAATCCGCGTCCATAAATTATTGTCTACACTCAACTAAAAATGAAGGTCCATGATCGTCTGACGAGATCGCCGGATCTTGACGGTTTTTGGGAGTGGTCCATTCACGGCGGTTTACATGTGACCAACGGTCTGGATCAATGATCCATGATGCCCTCTTGAACAAATTGAATCCCGTGTATAGTCATGGTGGGAGATCATCGGTTAATCTGCGACATTGGATGAGGAAGAAGCGCCCCCGAGCGCACGCGGATTGCGTCCTACCCCCGCTCGTCTCCAGCCACGAACGGGCAGTTCTTTTGGGCGGTCACATTGTACTTCATCTGTTTATCTACGCCGTTCATCCCTTCTCTAGGATCATTTTAATGTATGTATAAAAAATATGAGGAACATCCAACGCTCAAATGGGCCACACTAAATAATAAGCTTGGTGGCATTAAATGCACAAGCATGAAAGGTAAGTTGCATTAAATGCAAGAGTCATCTGTGGTGTGGCCCATTTGACCGTTGGATCTGCCATATTTTTATTCGCATATCTTAAAATGATCTTAGAGAAGGTATGGACGGTGTAGATATACAGATAAATCACAGTGGCCACACCCACAGAACTGCCCGTTCATGGCTGGAGACGGGCGGGGGTAGGACGCAATCCGCGTCCCCCTCGAACTCTTTCCCCTCTCGCCTTTACACGTGACACACGTGTTCCGATTTAAGCATCTCGCCGTAGCGACTTTTGTATTATTATTATTTCTTTAACAGACGCACGCCCCACACATACGCCGTAGTGAGATTTCACCAACTATGGCTACTCGAACCCTTGACCAGTTGCTGGAACTACAGGGAGTCTACCATCGTGGCAACCTCACGCGTACTATGTCACGAGAAAAGGGCCACATGATCCACATGGTAGCACTGTACAAAAGAAATAGACAGTGAGGAGATTTGACCACTGCCCAATTCAATGTACACATGTGGCCCACCTGATGATTGTACAAGCATTATTTTTTAGATAAGTTATCGTTGGGATAGCCTGATGAGCGACTAGGATCGTGCACACGTGTCCCACGTTTCCGTGTCCTAGAGACAAATGCTGGCAAAACGGGTACACTTGGCCATCCAAAGTCTCTATTTTCAGGCCACTCACTCTACCTAACCGGGTGTTTCTTTGAAGATAAAATATTGTTTAAAGCGATAGAAGAGGTTTGATCGAGTACATCCCCATGTATTTTGCAATATGATATGTAGTGACTTTAAGTAACAAATAAATACTTGAAATTAGACTTTTGACCCTTCAAAATGTGGCTCTTTTGGTTGAAAATAGACGTTTAACGTAACTTAATCCATGCAATTTCATAGTAGACTTCGCCCCAGTAACTTGACTCGACTCGACCCAAAATTTGACTTGGTACTAACTTGACTCGATCCGAAACCCAACTCGACTCGAGTTCGAGTTGTGTGTGTATAACATAAATTTAATCTAACCTACCCACCGCTCCAAACCCATCTACTCTCCCTCCATCCTCCTCCTCCTTTCCTTAGCCCAACAACCACCCACCACCACCACCAAGCTACCCTCCTCCTCTCTCTCCTCCACTCCCTCCCTCATATCCCGCACTCGACAGTACCGACTCAACAACCACCAGTTTGGCCGCTCGTCTCAATTAAGTAGCTCGTCTGCACCCACCCATCTCACCTACTCACCGCCAATTCTTGATAACCATCCAACTCTCCAAATCAACTAATCAAGGTAATCTTATATTCGGAAAGACTTCTATTCCATAATTTTCATTTATTATTATGAAATACATCATGATATGGTATTTTAATTTGGGGGTTTTATGAAATTGGAGTCGGTTAGGGTTGAATGGACAAATTGAAATGGGTCGAGTACTTTTATTTAGTCTGGGTTGGCTTGGGTTCATTTGGGCTGCTTGTGGTGCATCCGAGCTGGCTCGGGTGCAGCTGGGCTGGCTCGGGCTGAGCTATTTATAAACCATAAACCCAAACCTTAAACTCGAAAAAAAGGTCAACTTCGACCCGACTCAATATTGAAACTCGATTCGGGTTTGTCCAGGCCAGACCCAGACTCATATCGAGTTAGGCATGCTGGACTCGGTACCGAGTCGGGTCGAATTCGAGTCAGGTCTATTTCAAAATGAGATCAGGTCAAGTCAACCCTAATTCGATCCAACTCGACTCAATGCATAGGTCCAACCATAACTTTTATATAACGAAAGGGTTGAAATATCCGAGCAAAGAAAAAATTTCGAAATCCCACATTCAGGGGAGTCTTATCAAATATGATCTATTATATATCCATGGGTGTCCATCCGTCCTTTTAGCCTATTTTAAGATGTGATATCAAAAAATTAAGCAAATCCAAATCTCACGTGGACCATACCACAAGGAAATAGTGGTGATTGAATGCATACCATTAAAAAAAAATACTCAAGGCCTATTATAAGCAAACTTTTAATGCTTATTTGCCATCCAATCGGTTAATAAGGTCTACCAAACCTGAATGAAGGAAAAATTTTTAAAAAATCAGCTTGATCCAAAACATTTTATGGCTTATAACAAGTTTTTAATGTTTGAGATAACATCCTTAAAATAAGCTTAAAAACCAAATGAGCTGCATGGATATACAACATATTCATCAAGGTAGGCCCCACATGGTAATGTATTACCTCCTTCTTCCATCAAATGTATAGTTTGGATCATTGAACAAAATCCAATCGAACAGCTAGCATCCAATATATTTTACAACCAGTTTGTTTCAATTATACGAGTAATGCAAAGTAATTAGGGCTTGTTTGGGAGCATGGAGTTGGAACCCCCTAGATTTGGAATCCTCCCATGTTTGACACCCTTGATTCAAAAACCCCGTAATCCAAAAGTAGCTATGCATTGTATATTTACAAGGGTTTGAATTTAATTACTAATTCAACTTTAATATCTCTAATTAGTGTGCGTATGTAATGTTTGACACAATGGTTATAATAAGCCCGTTGAAATATATACTTTGCTCGAAAATGATGAAATTCCAAGTTTTGAATAGGTCATAAGCATTGGATGACATCTGAGTGACTAACTAATGATTTTTAACCATTGATTTATATGGGCAATGTTTAGACTGCATAGACTATGCTATTAAAGTAATTATAATGATGTAGTCGATAATCTCATTGTTTTGGGATATCATCAATGGCCCATGTGCATAATAAATTAGTAGCCTAGTGACACATATGTTACATGCGCAACTCTTGGAAGGATTTTAAGGCATGTTTGGGAGCGTGGATTTGGAACCCCCTTGGATTTGGAAGTCCTCCCATTGTGTTTAGCACCCTAGATTTAGAATCCCCTGTAATCCAAAAGTACCTATGCATAATATATATTATAAGGGTATGAATTTAATTACTAAATCACCTTTCATATATCTAATTAGTGTACATATGTAATATTTGACCCAATGGTTTTAATAAGACCTTTGAGATATATACTTTGCCCAAAAATAATGAAATTCTAAGTCTCGGATGGGCCACAAGCATAGGATCACATTTGAGTGACTAACCAATGGTTTTTAATCGTTGATTTGTATGGACAATATTTGGATAGCACAGATTATCTTATTAAAGTAGTTATGGTGATGCAGTTGATAATATGATAGTTTTTTGGATATCATCATCGTGTCATGTGCCCAATAGATTAGTAGCAGTAGCATAGGGGCACACATGTTACACATGCAGCTCTTAAAAGGATTTTAGATGTAATCCAAACTTCAACCTTGTATTTGAAACTCCCTATTTGAAGGGATTTGAAACCCCCTCAGATCCTCTCACATCCCTCGAAAACCATGGTGCCAAGAGACCCCTTAATGTAATCCAAGCTTCCACTTTGGATTTCAAGCCCCCCTCTTTAAGGATGTGTTTGGGCAGTGGGATTAGAAGGGATTAGGTGGGATGGGATTCACCTGATCTTGTGCCAATTCAACTCCATGTTTGAGGAGAATGGAAAAGCTTGGAATTAGATTAGATGGAATTGCATTGGGTCTGTGCCAATTTCACTCCATGTTAGCAAGTTGTATAGGTCCCACCATGAGGTGTGGGCTATATCCACACTGTCCACCCATTTTTCGAGATTATTTTAGAGCATGGGCCAAAAAATTAGGTAAATCTAAAGCCCAAGTGGACCCCACCATAGAAAGCAACGGGGATTGACTACTTACCATTGAAAACTTCTTTGGGCCGCATAAGTTTTGGATCTACCTCATTTTTATGCCCATGCCATAAAATGAGGTTACAAAACAAATGAACGTTTAGATATAACACGTGTGTTATTCTCAATAATTTCAAATGATGGTGGGTATATCCATTCAATGTACCACCATATTACCAACAAAGCATGAAACTAATCTTATCGTATGCAACAGGAGACAATCCCTGTCCTGGGTAATAATTATGTTTTTTGAATCCCATCCCACCTAATCCCTTCTAATCCCACCGCCCAAACACAACCTAAAAGGATTTGAAACCCCAATTACTTGGTGGTATTGGTGCCTGACGTATCATCAGGGACCCTCAAATCCCCCAAATCTATAGTGCCAAATGACTCCTCATGTTATTGTAATTTTACCACCGTCAAAACAAATCAGCAAATCATGATAGATAAGAAATTCATTGTACTTTTAGTAACAATACTGTTAAAATTTTAAATCTAAACAGCTACATTAATGTATTTTAGTAATAATTTAACATTAAAATAATTAAATAAAAGTCATTATTATAATTTTATTGTTGATAAACAAAATATAAGAACGAGCAGTAAAATGTAAATATTACTAAGAGATAACTGAAATGGTGTATAATCATTGCATGTACAAATAATTTGTAATCATTGCATGTACAAAGTAAAATTTATTATTGCACGTTTTTACGTTTTTCCTATATTAATGAAACAAACATGCCCTTATTGCAATAAGTATGAATTTGGAAGAATCTCTTTTTGAGTATACAAAAGGAAATCAACTTGATAATATATTTTTGGAATATGACCCATTCACGGTGGGGCCCACAACTTACACGGGCGAGATCACTTGATACCCGCACAAAATAACTATTCTAGAAAGTAGTAATTAGGAAAATGGTACTGTCACTGAGGTGGGCCGTTGCCGTCGTTAACCAGAAACGTCCATTTGGTGATGGAAGAGTCGACCTAATGGGCCACACCCAAAAATCATGAAGCTCAGAAAATTTCTCAATTGATGATTTTTGGTCACTCTTCCTTCGCTCATTGTTTTGGGAATAAGGCCACCAGTCAAGGTCATGCTGTCTATCATTCAAGCGGCACACGTGCACACGTGTACGTCAATCCAGAGTCCAGACCGTCCAAATTGGTGGCCATCCAATTGGATGGAGCATGGTCTAGAAGTCAAACTGATTCAACGGTCCTAACTGTCCAGTAGGTGGGCGTCAGGATGGACGTCTAATATTAATTTTTTCGATGGTCGAAATTCAACCAGAAAAATACAAATGGTTAAGATCATTCGATCCCGTCACCAAACAGGCGTGAGTTAGAAACGATGATCCGGATTTCAATACGGTGAGTGGAGGATCGAGATTCATGTGCAGTCCTATTTCTAACAAACACCAATGGTGGGACATACCAGATGAACGATCTGGATCACTACATGGTGAGCATTAGGGCCCACATGCAGGATCTAGATCACTATGTGGGCCGTGGACGTTTGTCCAGTCCATGTGACCATGAACTATGAATCTAACCATTGATTTTAACAATGATTCAGCTGGATGATCCAGATGGCCACACCACAGAGGAAATTGTTAGCACAGAGATGTCCACCGTTGATTTTTTAAGGGCCCACTGTGATGACTATGTAAAATCCAATCTAACCATTCGAATACAAACATAAATTTAGTTCTATGACCAAAAACTCAGACTCTTTCGTAATTAATGTGGGCCACACCAAGGGAAAACGTTGGAGGGCGGGCATCACCATGTGTGGAGTGGTTGCTTGCATGCATATAGATATCCATTGTCTCGCAGATCATCCAATAGTTTTCTACTTCTCTATGCATGCACTCAAAAAACTGCATACATAATGCATTTGTCCATAGCACCAAGCTGTCCAAATCGTACATATCAATTGGAGTGGGCCATCAACAACAACAACAACAGCAAAAATTACACTGAATCGACATCTTGACGGGGGCCGATTGGTAGATATCTGCAAGACTGTTAAAATAAAATAAAAACATTCAACAGTCAAAATCAACGAAATAATTAACCAATATTTTTTTAATAAAATTGTTGTTGCTTTGTTTTCGGCTGTATATAGGCAAGTGTGCCAGAATTGAAATTTCGATTCAATTCAAACCGAACAACTGTGACCTCGAGTGCCAAAATTGGTAGATATATAGTGTATGATCGAAATCTGATGAGAGTGGATACCTATTCAACCACTCGGTCAATGCATAAACAACATTAGACGATATTCAGATGATAGGGTTTGTACTCTGATGATGGGTTACACATTTACCTTCCGCGTGAAAAGACTTTTCAACATAGATAAATTGACATGAGAAAGGTATTCTTGTTGTCGATCACGAAGAATGGTTGTAAATTAAACACATTTCTAAGTGAACAACTGAATCCAGCATGGTAGTGTGAAGCAGGGATGAACGTGATGAGGATAACCACTCTGAATCTATAGAGCTTCTCTGGACTCCTCACAGAGACTTCTCGAATCCATGAGGAAAGAAAACAGAAAATAGAAATAAATTTTAAGAAATTCGAAATTGATTAATTGATGACTAAAAACGAGTTTACAACCCTTTAAATAGGGGTACCAAGCAATGAGAAAGAAATTAGAATCAAATTACAACTACAACTCTTAGAATTCGCGACTTACCATAAATAGTAAACTTACTCTTTATAGACGGTCGTGATGTCTACTAGTGCGCAAGGTTTTCGGCCAAAAATAGTAAGTGTCCTATTTGGCTTCACCAAACCGTTCCCATAATTATTCTAAGCTCTTTTCACGTTGGACGCAACTCCTAAAGCCTGACGGATGAAGAGTTATAATCAAACTAAAACTTACTATTTATAGTTTTAAAAAAACGAAATTAAAACAGGAAACGACTGTCGATCCAGGGGTTTCTCGCAATTCTGAGCGTCGCAACCCTGCATAACTGGATTGGTTGGCTAAAGTAGCTCGTTCTACCTCGAAATCATATATTTTACGTCAGGTAACTCATTCCGCATTGCGAGATACGTCCGATCTAAAGTCCGACGGTCCGGATCACTTCTGTTGTCGACCGGGCCCTTTCTGATCTATCTTAGCTATGAAATTGTCTGCGACCCGCTCTACATCACAGCGTAGACTCAAATTACAGCTAAGATTATCGATTACTTGATTAGTGCTATAAATTACACTATGAATGCAAACAACAAATTGAAATTAAAGAATTACACTAAAAAAATATAATTTACTTGACATGAAAAGTAAATAATTACACTAAGAAATGTAATTAATTGAAAATTGAAAATAATGTTTAGTTTAATTTTATTGGTATGACACATCTTTTATTGTTGAATTTCTTTATTATTTATAATCAAGATTTAGTCATCTAGATCATTTTTATGTTTTGAAGGTTACCATAACCATTCAGCACTAGATTTTCTCTATTTATTCTTTTGTCATCTGTTTTATTGTCGTTTTTTCATTATTGTTCTTTCATTAGTCATTTAAACAATGACGTGACATTGCTTGATGAGTTTTAGTTGTATTATTAAGAAATCTTTTCATATATCTCTGCAAATCTTTAAATATGCCATTTGTACCCGTATAGATCACACGTAATCTATTTCAATTGGTTCTCTTAAGGAATTATGATAACATCGATAATAAAAATAATTAATTTTATTTTTAATTTTGTTCCTACCTAGTGTTTTTCTCAAAATTTTAATGCTTTATTCAGGGTTAAATGAATGGCACGTCTGCAATCTTTAAGTGCATGAGAATGAACTATCATGGTCTACCAGAGTATAATAACTCCCCGTAACAAACAAATGTTCGCGCCGGCGATCTAGGAAAGTCCAATCTTAGAGATGGTGAAGCGATTCGCGCGAGGAGGAAGTAAAAGGTTAATCGCCAACTCAGAAAACCCTATAAAAGAAGTGAAAGATCAGGGCCGTGTACTAGGTGGGGCTCAAAGAAAATATTCCCCATCTCGAGGTTGGTATATTTATCAGGTATACAACATGTGACATTCATTACCCGTCCGTTGCAGCTTTTCTTTGTAACCGTTCATCTTTCCCGCAGCAGTGTGGCCTCCCCGATACATGGACGTGGCGTGATTTACAGGTCAGGATCTTTTCACGATCGGCCCCACATATCGATTGTTCTTGACACGTGTGCTGAGAATCACTGACCCTAATCATCTACAACACCCTGTGGGCCCAACCGAAATGTATATGTGAAATCCACTCCGCCCATCACGTAAGAACCCTTATATCCACCATACATGCAAAATACCAGCGCCATAAAAATCCCACGTGGGACACACACCAATGTGGAAAAACCTTTGAGTTAACGCGGTGTGGCCTTCACTTGTTTTGCGAAAGCTTCATCCTGGTGAGTTACACCTGATGAACGGGTTTGATGAAAGACACGAACATACCTATGGTTGGCATTTCATCCCATCATGCCCTGCGGTGTGGACCACCTGAGTTGTAAATCTATCTAATTTATAGCCTTCGGTCCTAGGATCTAGGAGTGCACCTAATGGACGGAGTAGATTTAACAAAGACAACATGCGAACCACGCGCTGCGTAAAACAGGTAGGAATCGGAAGCGGTTAGGTGTTACCGGGTAACACGTTAGTGGGTGTTTCCCTTACCGTGGGGCCACTTCGATGCATGTGTTGTATATCCACGCGGTCCATCAGTTTTTTCAGCTCATTTTAGGGCATGACTGAAAAATGAAGCTGATCAAAATTTCAAGTGGACCACACTGTAGGGATGAATGATCACCGTTAAAAAATTATTGAGGGCCACGAAAGTTTTGGATCAAGCTGACATTTTTGTTTTCCCTTCATAAAGGTCTGTGTGAAATTAAAAACAGCTTGGATGGAAAATAAACATTACGGTGGGCCCTAGGATATTTTTAATGGTGGGGGTTCATTCACCACTATTCTATTTCTAGTGGTGTGGTCCACTTGATAATTTAATATACTTAATTTTTTGGAACCATGCCTTAAAATGAGATGGAAAAACTGATGGACGGTGTTGATATACAATAAATATATAAAGGTGGGCCCAGGGTCAGGGAAACACCCACTAGTGTGTTACTCGGGTGACACCTAATCCGCTCCCGAAAGAATCGCCTCTTCAACGGAAACGGATTGGCTACTCCCCCTGCCACCAGCCCGGTGGCTGGTGGTCGGTGCTCTGTGCGCCCCACCAAGATTTATGTGTTTCATCCATTCCGTTCATCCATTTTTACAGATCATTTTATGTTTTGAACCCAAAAATTATAGGGATTTAAATCTCAGATGGACCACACCACAGGAAAACAATAGAGATTGGATATCCATCATTAAAATCCTCCTAAGGCCCAATGTACTATTTATCTGACATCTAATCTGTTGATTAGGTCATACAGACCCTGATGAAGGGAAAAAACAAATATCAGCTTGATCCAAAACTTTTACGGCCCCAAAAAGTTTTTAACGGTCGACATTCATTCAACACTGTTTCCTGTAATGTGGTCCACTTGAGATTGGTATATACCTCATTTTTGGTCTCATACCATAAAATGATCTATAAAAATCGATTTATGGCATGGAGGAAACACGTACATCATGGTGGGGCCCACAGAGAACCGACCACTAGCCATTGGCTGGTGGCAGGGGGAGTAGCCAATCCGTTTCCCTCTTCAACGTCTTCTCGCGCGAATAGACGGAGCATTTGTCGGTGCAACCTTCATTTGTGGGACCCACGTTCATCAACGGACATAAAAGACTCTTCCAACCATCATTACGCTCGTTTTTGTATCGTTTCTGACTAAATTTCTCTCAGTCTTCGGTCTCTTCCACGCCATGGCTGCTCAGGTCAGTCTCTCCAATCCCCCTTCAGCCCATGAAAAGTCACCAAATTCTAATTAATAAAAAAAAATAAAAAATCAAAGAAGCAATTCTCTTTTTCTTTTCGTGTTTAAGCATGCATTTGTTTTGATTCTTACTTATTTTGATTTGGCTGTGTTATACGCTTGCTTTGAATTGAGAGAGTGATAGATATCATTCCAAAAATTTCTTGTTTCCTGATTTTGTGGGTATTTCTTTAGGATCGAGTTTGCTCTTTGTATGTGTGGGGCCCATGTTTCTGTGATCCGGCTGTTGGATTGGTGGGACCCATCTCGGATGTAACTTACCCGGACCGGATTGGAAGATCCTTGCCGTCTGGTGTTGGGGCCGTTTTCTGTTGAACGTGGTTGTATTCTCTTTCTTAATTGTCTACTTGCTGGCCACCAATGGATGGGTTGGGATTGTCTTGTCGACGCAGGTTTTGGGCGCATGGTCCATTAACTGTTGGTCCCATCAGATCAACGGTCTGGATCGAAGCATCACGGCCCCACTTGTACAAAATAAGGAATGGTGGACACTATAATTTTTCGGATTGCTGGATCGAATAGTTCATCATTTCTTTGTAGGACGAATTTAGGAGTCGTTTGACCCCCTACCAAATCTCAACAATCAATACAATTCATCTGGTGGCCCTGATGGTAGATGGCCCACTGTGAGAAAATCATGCCAATTGCTTGATCTTGCTCATCCAACCATGGTACTTCTGCTTAAAGAATGTGAACTTTACATCTTTTAAGGCCTTAGCTGTTGGTTTACAATCCAGTGTAGAGCCTACAAACTTTCCAATGACTGGGATACTTTCACCATTTTCCATCCATGGAAGGGGTCTGAGACAAAAAGATGGTTGGAATCTGATGTTTTCCTACATTTGCCAAAGGAACCCAACAAAAAGATGTTTGGAATCTGTTGTGTAGAACTTTCTTGCAGAGATCTGATCTGTGATTTGTCATATTACATGATTTAGGGTGTGTTTGGATTCACTATTATAAATCTCATAAAGTGGAAATGGCTGAATCCTAATTTCCTTAAGAATTTGTATTAGGTTCTCGGCTCCAAATTACAATTTACTTTCAAGTTGGACTTAAAAAATAAAGGTAACTGCTATTTTGAGGGCTACTTCCATACTACGAACGGTAGAATACATCCAAACTCAATCTTAAGATTGAATTTTGAATAAACTGAATGCTTCCGATTTAATTCACTTGTGCATCCAAACGTGATCTTAGAAAATCTTATCTTGTCGCCTCTATGGGCAGTTTTTTTTCCTCTTATCTTTTCTTTTTTTTGGGTTTTTTTTAAAAAAATCATTCTTGGAATTCTGTTTTTAATTTTGGTGTATGTAAAGAATCACTGAATATCTCCCCATGCCATCACCATAGATGTAGAAGTAATTTCAAGCTGGAAGATATGTTGAAGTCACTGAAAATTGTGGAACAAGAACCAACAAGATGAACAGGGCAGTCGAATTTTGTATTACTAAGCTCATTCCAATGCATTTTTGTTGATGTGGGACATTTGAACTTATAACAACCTTTGAACATTGTCAAGATTGGCAAGGTTCTCTTGTTTTGGATGGATAAGCCATTTTGTTAGAAACATGGATATGAATGTAGTCATGTTTGTGCTATAATCTGACTCATGATGCTAGAGGATAAAAGGCAGGACACCAAGAGGGGATTTTTCTATTTTTATCAAAATGTAACAGATATAGCTGATTGTAGCCCTTATGATACGGACTCTGTATGATATGGGCATCCAGCTATTGACTGCTCTCTTGTGATCTTATTGTATATGAATTTCTAGCTTATGAAATATGCCTTTATCATATTTCTCTTATCCTGTTGGCATTATAACTAAGTTGGGATTCTCTCATGCTTCTCAGTTTCATGTCCTAAGCCTGAAACAACTGCATATATGGAGCTGAGCGTTTTGACCCAAACCTACATGAAATGTAGCCATTGAAAAACATTATGTGAACTTTGCAAATCAGTGCCATGCTACAAACCAGGTTGGATTTGTGTCATGACCCACTTGGATTTGAGTGCTTTCCATATCGGTCATGGGTTCACTCTCATCACCAACCATGCCTTACTGAAATTTAGTTCATCATTTACACTTAAGAGTTGGTTGCTTTTACTCATGCTGATCCACACAACTAGAAGCTACATGTTCCTTGCACACATCCCATATTATGGACCATATCTAGCATTGGTACAGAAGTATCGGGTTTTGTCTCAGATTCCAGTGAGATTGTACTGTTATTTGAGATGGTATCTAATCCTGATGTTCAAATTCTTTCCTCGAATTAGTCTCTTGCATAAAACAAGAGTGATTTTGTCCGATTATTTTTGCAGAGCTGCTGCATTGTTGTATTTTATTTGTTTTCTTTTTTTTTTCCTTTTGAGAATAGAATCTGACTCTTAATCTTCAAAAAAAAAAAAAAAGGTGAGGTATTTGGATTGCTTCAGAACTGATGTTTCAATCAGTAAACACGCCAACTTAAATTCCTTGTACCCTTCAGCTTAATAATCCATTCAGTCTACAAAGCAAGTCTCTAGTGTGGTATCGGTTCCTAGTCCCACGTGATGACCTTCCATGATTTTCCATTCAATGCCCAATTGGCACTTTTAATGCTCTGGTTGAAATTAACGAAAATAGGAATTCTCATTGATAACCAATATTGCATTGAGTTCTCATTGATAACCAATATGCATCAGTGCTCCTCTCACTATTCTATTTTATACCGGTTTGAATACAGATAGACAATCCTCATGCACTAACCTTTTTCCCAGGTCAACGGGATGGCCAGTGGATGGCCACTTGGGTTGGAGAACATGAACACCAGACTTAGGCTGATGGATGCCTCGCAAGCTGCCTCTTTCAATCCCAACTCCTTCGACATGCGCTCGATCAGTTCCTCTTCCTTATCATCCTCCGACCTTGACACTGAGGTGATTCTTTGCCCACTTCTTGTTGTGTTGATTATTTAAAAAAAAACGAATGCTAATTTTATTTATTTATTTATTTATTTTGTGAAATTGGCAGTCCACGAAATCCTTCTTCCAAGAACATAGCAGTGTGACATTGGGGAGACTTATAGGGATAAAACCGGGGGATGGGGACTTGTATTTCACTAGCTCGGGTCACCACGAGGAACATGGCCGGGTATCCATTGTAAGAGTTGCTTCACATGCATCGGAGAGGCACAAAACGGAAGTGTGCCGAGGCATATGTGTACGTTTGATACTGAGTATTCTTGTAAAGATCACCCGGGCCAGAAACAGTTCAAGACGTTGAAGTAGGCTGCCAAGCTGGTAACATTGAGAAGTCTCGTCTATCATTTGCATTTGTGCTGATGAGTGTGATTTTGAACTGGTCATTTCAGTTCAGCTTGAAGAGGGTATTATAATTTCCATGTGGAAGAAATTTTCGAGTATTTCTTTGGTTCTTTTTAGGCGATGAAAGCCATCTTGGCATGAATGAAAATCGTCTTGGTATTACTGAAAAATCCGATCAAGGAATCAGTTTAGTCCATAATTCTTCTGTAACAGGTTTATGATGTTTACATGTGCATCGACGAATCTCATTCTCAATACAATTTTTACTTCTTATGCCATAAGAAGCCTTAGTGGTAATTAATTGGACTCTCATACATCATAATTAATGCGTTGAAACACATGTTTTCGGTGTAGACCGGCAGACAAATCATGCAGTTGGTGGGCCTCACCATGGATTGAAAATCTCTTGACCGGACGATCAACCACTACATTCCCCAATTTCAGGCGTTCGTATTGGGTACAGCGAGGATTGGTTCCCTTAAAACCAAATTATCATGATATGGTTACAGCAAACTGATGATTCTAGAGTTCGAAATCCCAGTAGATCTAGATTTCAAATCTCTGCAGGGGTTTTTGAGCCAGGGAGGATACGAGGTGGGGCCCATCAAATGGATGGTCCATATTAATCCAACTGGACGCCCATTGCATGGTGTGATGAGAATTGCACAATTCCTCTTAAAATTACATGGAGACAGTCCTATTTTCTGGACTGCCGCGTGGGCCCAAGTAGCCCAAACAGGCTTTGTGCTCCAGCGGATATTTTGATTTGGGGCTGACTTGGTTCCTATTGGCAGTAGGGCTGGGGTTGGTTCATGCTATCAAGAAGCGAAATTTGGAATAGGCCCAGCACCTTGGTGGAACTACCAAGATGCAGTCTAAGGGTGCAATTTGGGTGGGGTGGGTTGCGTTGGGTTGGGTTGGGTTGGGTTGGGTCGGATCTGACTGGGGTTTGGTTGGGTCAGGTTGAGGATCAGCCACAGCCGTCCAACCTCAAGAGGACCCAACTCGACTGGGATTTCAACATGAGATGCTCAACTGATCAAAACTGACCAGAGTTCCTCTATACATAACCCTCAAGCAACCCAACCCAACTTGACCCAAATACTTGTGATTATTCCCAACCCAACTAATGCAGGGGCATTTTTACACTGGCTCGAGTGGGTAGTCTGTGGAATGCGAGGAAACACTTAGGATGGGTTACCCGTGTGAAGCGAAACCCATGTGAAGTAGGGCCCAAGAGGGGGTTTAACCGAGGTCATAACATATGTGATGTGGGATGCGGATTGCGTACTACCCCTACCCGTCCCTAGCTCCGAACGGGCAGTTCTGTGGGTGGGCCCACTGTGATGTATCTGTACATCCAAGCCGTCAATCCCTTTTCTCAGATTATTTTAAGTCATGAGCACAAAAATGAGGCAGATCCAACGATCAAGTGGACCACACCAAATAATATGCTTGGTTGCATTAAAATGCACAAAGCATTAAATGCCAGTTGCATTAAATGCAGGAGTCATCTGTGGTGTGGTCCATTTGATCATTGGATCTGCTTCATTTTTGTTTGGATGCCTTAAAATAATATGAGAAAAGGGATAGATGGCTTGGATGTACAGATACATCGAACTGCCCATTCGGAGCTAGGGATGGGTGGGGGTAGTACGCAATCCACGTCCCGTGATGTGGGGCGTGGGCTATGAAAAAAATGGATTGATTCGCTACTCTTTGCCAATTCGAGCTTTTAGAGCAAGTAGTATAGGAGGAGGAAGTCTTGGGCGAATTGTACTACATCAAAGTGGTATCAAAGTCGCAAACCCTTCCCAACTCGCAGTCCTAGTTCTTGTGATTTCTATAACATTAAAACACGTGTGCACGGCCAGGCCCATAATTCTATTTGATGGTTTTGGGCCAATCTATCAATGCCTTCAAATCTCACCACAACTGTCGGTCGATGTCATTAAGACCGTCCAAAACGGAGAGCCCGATATGGATGGGTCGTAGCCAAAGTTGCACCCAACAGCGGTGGCCAGATAAATTGCGGGTTCTAGGATTCACGTTCCATCAAACACTGAACACGTGTACCAGGGCGATCAATGGTGATCATGATCTATTAACCAGACCTCTAAACAAAGAATAAAATATTTGATACTCAGGCAGAATGATGGATGATAAACAGGTGTTGGCATGAGTTGTCTTCCGAAGATTAGAGGAGCAAATTAAGGGGTGAAAATCCCTATGTCATAGGGTCAACTACAGCCCAACGGAATCAGCAATTATAGTCAAGATTTTCTATGCTTAATAACGAGATTTGTGTATACTAAAAATATGAGTAATGTTTGCTGTTATATACAATCACTATGTAAAGGAAAAGAAACGAAAATTACAAAATTTGAATTCTTCATAGTTGAGATGGTATCAGAGCCATTCTTTCTTCCCTATCCTCTATCATCCAAAACATAAAACAGAGACAAGCACCCTGCATCATGGCTGATGTAGACTCGCATCCGGACGAGTCTTTCTCATCTTCTATCTTGTCCGAATTCAATACAAAAATGGCTGAGGTACTGTCCAAAACCTCAGCTCCGACCCAGACTACCGACATGACCACCGCACCAATTGGGATTAAGTTGGATGGGACCAACTACGCACTCTGGTCTCAGGTGGTGGAAATGTACATATCTGGTAAAGACAAATTGGGGTATATCAACGGTGATTTTCCCCAACCTCCATCGACAGACCCAAACTTCCGCAAATGGCGCACCGACAACGCCATAGTGAAGGGTTGGGTGATTAATTCCATGGATCCATCATTGATTGGAAATTTCATCAGATTTCCTACAGCAAAAATGGTGTGGGACGCCATAGCAACGACCTATTTCGATGGGAGTGATGCCTCCCAAGTGTATGACCTCCGGCGTCGAGTAACACGTCTGAAGCAAGCGGGTGGCTCACTGGAGAGATACTACAACAATCTGCAGGGATTGTGGAGAGAAATTGACTTCCGGAGGCCAAATCCGATGCAGTGCCAGACAGATATTCAAAAGTATAACACCATGGTGCAAGAAGACCGGGTGTATATCTTCCTAGATGGCTTGGATGATCGGCTAGATGGCATCCGGAGGGATATTCTGCAAATTCAACCATTCCCCACCATGGAGCAAGTGTACGCTCATGTTCGGCGGGAGGCAATACGGCAAGCCGTGATGACAGGGACCACGAGCGAAGAACCACAGGGTGTTGTGATGGTATCCAAAAGCTTAAAGATTGGAACTCCTACACCGAGTTTTCTCCAAAATGGAAAGCCGATTTCCACTTCTAAGTCAAAGACTGCATCTGACGGGCAGAAGTGCTCTCATTGTGGAGGTTCTAAACACACTCGGGAAACGTGTTTCAAGCTCAATGGCTATCCCGAGTGGTGGCATGAGTTACAGGCAAAGAAAAAACGTGATAGTGGCACAGGCAAATGTGGGCCAATGGTTACAGGCCAAGCTGCCCTGGCAGACCAGGGTGCTTTGGTGGGCCAAGCTTCAGTTGCTGCAAGTGAGCCGACTCTTTCTTTAATTCCAGCCGAAGCTCATAATGCCACTACAGGTACCATTCTACTTGGGGCCAATGTGGAGGAGGCCCATAATGAGTGGATCCTTGACTCAGGGGCCTCCGACCATATGACCTATGATGAAAAGGATTTCTCCCAATGGTCTACACCTCGAAGATTGAGCATTGTAAATGCTAATGGAAAAAGTTGCTCGGTATCCGGGGCGGGTACTGTGGTGTTGTCACCAGATCTACCTCTGTCCAATACACTTCTTGTCCCTTCTCTTTCCCATAAGTTATTATCTGTGAGCCAGATTACCAAGGAGCTAAAATGTGTTGTGATTATTTACCCTGATGTTTGTTTTCTTCAGGATATTCTCACCCAGGAGATCATGGGCGTGGTATTGAGAAGGGGGGACTCTACTACATGGAGGATTTCAAGATGGGCCGTGCATGTCAGATTACCCATCAGAATAAATCAAAAGAGGAGCAGATTTGGCTTTGGCATCGCCGGTTAGGTCATCCTTCATTCGGTTATTTAAAGCATGTATTTCCTGGTTTGTTTTCGGATATATCGAGTTTGGAATTTAAATGTGAAACATGCATTCTAGCTAAAAGCCATCGGACTACTTACCCTTTGAGTTTTAATAAAAGTGCGGCTCCATTTACATTAATTCATTCTGATGTGTGGGGTCCATCACCTAAATCTACTATGCTTGGCTATCAGTGGTTTGTGATATTTGTAGATGATTGCACTAGGATGACGTGGTTATATTTGTTAAGACATAAAGATGAAGTTTTTGATATATTTCGATCCTTTTATGAGATGATTTGCACCCAATATTCCACCAAGCCTCGGGTTCTTCGCTCCGATAATGGTGGCGAATATGTGAATGTTCAGTTCCGTGATTTCTTTCGCCAGCATGGAATGATTCATGAGATGTCATGTTCCCAAACTCCGCAGCAAAATGGGGTTGCCGAGCGGAAAAATCGCCATATCCTTGAGACTGCTCGAGCCCTTATTCTTGGAGCTAATATGCCTAGCCATTATTGGGCGGATGCAGTCATGACGGCAGTTCATGTTATTAACAGAATGCCGTCGAAAGTTCTCGAGATGCAGACTCCTCTCCAAGTATTATCCACCTTTGTTACTTTACCTTCAGTCTTGATGATTCCACCACGTGTCTTTGGATGTGTTGTCTATGTTCACCTCCACAAGGACAAACGCACTAAAATCGATCCTCGTGCAATTCGGTGTCTCTTCTTGGGCTACGGCATACATAAAAAAGGGTATAGATGCTACGATCCTACTCATCGGCGTACATATGTGTCGATGGATGTCACGTTTCTGGAATCCGAGACTTTCTTTAATTCCAAGACATCCACTTCTCCTCTTCAGGGGGAGAATCATGATGAAGAGATGAACTGGCTGCGGTTTGATTGGCCAGGGTTCAATGACCTGGATACGATTGAAGGCACTACAGAGACGACGCCTACAGAGACAGAGACGACACCTACAGAGGTAGAGACGACGCATAGAGTCCCCTTTCACTCCTCAGCATCCATTGACCCTTCTCCTGAGAATATCACTGAGGTAAACTCTCCAAGCTCTCCAGTTACACCTCAAATTTCTAACACCATCAATACTCCTGCTCCTGTTGGTTATGGGTTACCTTTCAGGCATAATCGTGGCAAGCCACCAAATCGATACTCTCCTGAGGTGGAAGAGCAACGGTCGAAATATCCTATCGCCAATTATGTATCCACTAAAAAGCTCTCGAAACCAGTGAAAAGTCTTGCCGACGATCTTTCATCTCATCACATTCCTACCAGTGTTGAAGAGGCGTTAAGGGATCCTAGATGGGTTCAAGCCATGAAGGAAGAGATAGAGGCCTTACTAAAAAAGGAGACATGGGTACTTGTCTCATTACCCGAAGGAAAGAAGACGGTGGGATGCAAATGGGTCTTCTCCATCAAATACAAGGCAGATGGGTTGATCGAAAGATACAAAGCAAGATTAGTTGCCAAAGGTTATACACAGACATATGGAGTCGATTATCAAGAAACCTTCTCACCAGTGGCTAAACTGAACACGGTTAGAGTTCTATTATCTCTTGCTGCGAACCGTGATTGGCCATTACATCAGCTTGACGTAAAAAATGCATTTCTTCATGGTGATCTCGAAGAAGAAATTTACATGGATATCCCTCCAGGGTATATGGCTAATTCTGAAGCCAAGGTTGTGTGCAAATTGCGGAAGACTCTATATGGCTTGAAACAATCTCCTCGAGCTTGGTTCGGGAGACTGAGTTTGGCAATGAAAAAATATGGCTTCCAACAGAGCAACTCTGATCACACCCTATTTCTTAAACGTCGACAAGGTAGGATCACAATACTAATTGTCTACGTTGACGATATGATCATTACAGGAGATGATGCAGACGAGATTGCAAGACTTCAAGAACAATTAGCATCAGAGTTCGAGATGAAGAACTTAGGGGGGCTCAAGTACTTCTTGGGGATCGAAGTTGCTAGATCTAATAAAGGAATATTCCTTTCTCAGCGGAAATATGTTTTGGATCTGCTAGCTGAGGTCGGGCTACTAGATTGCAAACCTGCTGATGTACCAATAATCCAGAATCACCGACTTGGGGAATATCCAGACCAAGTTCCAACAGACAAAGGCAGATATCAAAGACTGGTTGGCAAATTGATTTATCTATCGCACACGCGACCTGACATTGCCTATGCGGTAAGTGTGGTTAGCCAATTCATGCATTGCCCAAGTGAAGATCATATGAATGCTGTAATGCAGATTCTCAGATACCTGAAGTCGTCCCCTGGAAAAGGACTTCTGTTTTCAAAGAATGGTCATCTAAATGTTGAAGGCTATACAGATGCTGACTGGGCAGGAAGCATATCAGACAGGAAGTCTACTTCAGGCTATTTCACATTTGTTGGAGGGAACCTAGTCACCTGGAGGAGTAAGAAACAGAAGGTAGTAGCGTTATCAAGTGCAGAAGCAGAATTTCGGGGAATGGCCAAAGGACTATGCGAGCTTCTCTGGCTCAAGAGACTTTTATCTGAGATTGGGTTTACCCCTAATTGCGAGATGAATCTATTTTGTGATAATAAGGCGGCGATTAGCATTTCACATAACCCAGTTCAGCATGATCGGACCAAGCATGTAGAAGTTGATCGGCATTTTATCAAACAAAATCTCGAAGAGAAGACAATTCAGTTTCCTTTTGTGAAATCTGAAGACCAGCTGGCAGATATTCTAACAAAAGCTGTATGTAGTAGGAGTTTTCACAACTCACTTGGCAAGTTGGGCATGATAGACATATATGCACCAACTTGAGGGGGAGTGTTGGCATGAGTTGTCTTCCGAAGATTAGAGGAGCAAATTAAGGGGTGAAAATCCCTATGTCATAGGGTCAACTACAGCCCAACGGAATCAGCAATTATAGCCAAGATTTTCTATGCTTAATAACGAGATTTGTGTATACTAAAAATATGAGTAATGTTTGCTGTTATATACAATCACTATGTAAAGGAAAAGAAACGAAAATTACAAAATTTGAATTCTTCATAGTTGAGAACAGGCACTTACAAATTACTCAGAAATTGCATGTGGGATACAAGTATTCAAATTAAGATGTCCAATTGGGGGTCCAGTTTAAGATATATCCTCAATTATATATATATATATATATATATATATTGCTTATTTGATTAAATCTGAAGTCTCAAGCTGAATCTGAAATTAAAGTAAAAAAACTTGTTTGATAATTATGACTTAAGTCTGAAAATTATTAAGTACTAAATTTAGAACAACTTGTTTGTTAACAAACCTCTGAAATGAAATGTCAGAAATATGTTAAATATGTTTAATATGTTAATTTGACACATTTACCCCTGTCACCCGTTTGGAAATGTTTTACATCATAGAGAAATTATTTTTTATTAAATAAAAATAAAATTATTATATTTAATTCAAATAAACTAAAATACTTAATAGAAAATTAAAATATTATTAGTTGTAAGGCCCTCAATTCCTCTTAGCGAGGTGATTGTCACCATGTGTCGTGTAGGCTTGAGCAAAAGTAGCAACGAAACCTTCAAAGCACCCAGAACTGGTGAGAAAATGGCGAGATTCGCTACCGAAGTGACATCACCAAGGTGGTCTATGGGCCCACTATGATGTATGTGGGCCCCACTATAATGTATGTGCTTTATCTACACCGTTCACCTATTTGGAAATATAATTTTAGGGCATCAGTTAAAAATGAGCTAGATCCAAATACGTAGTTTACCCCCAACATTAAAAAAAAATAATAAAAAAAAAAAATAATAGTGGGGAGATCCATGCCTACCATTGAAACCTTCCTAAGCCTTGCCATGATTTTTATTTAAAATCCAACATGTTCACAAGTTAACACAAATATGAAAGAAAGGAAAAAACAAATATTAGCTTATCAAAAACTTTTGTGGCCTATTTAAGTTTTTAATGGTGGGCATCACTCTCCCCACCATTTTCGATGGTGAGGTCTAGTGGAGCTTTGGATTTGACTCATTTTTTGAACCTTTACCTAAAATTATCTTTCCAAATGGATGAACGGCGTGGATACGAAACATACATCATGATGGGCCCAAAGAACTTAGTGACGTCACTTCAGTAGCGAGTGACGCGGATTACCCGCGGAAGCCTTTCGCACCGAGTTCCTACCCAAGGATTCTGGGTGGGGTCTGGCGATGTTTGTGAGAAATCAAACCTGTCCATCTGTTTTTCGACATCGTTTTAAGACATGCTACCAAAAATAAGGACGATCCAAAACTCAAGTGGGCCATGGGAGATGAAACAGTGGAGAAAGGAATCTCTATCATTGAAACCTTCCTAGGCTCAACCTTGCTTATTATATGCCATCTAAACTGTTGATAAGGTCATTTTCACTCGGATAAAATGAAAACACCAAAAAATTAGACTGTTACAAAACTTTTATGGCCATATAAATATTTCAACGGTGGTCTCTAAATCTCTAGTATTTCCTCTCGTGTGGCCCTCTTGAGTTTTGGATACTCCTAATTTTTTATCTCAAGTCATAAAATGAGCTTGAAAAACGGATGGAGGGGTTTGATTTCTCACAAACATCTAAGTTGACCCCACACAGAATCCATGCACAGGAAACCGTCCATATCCCATCCGCGTCCGCGGAAACGGATCGGCTACTCGCTTACTCCCCTGCCACCAGCCAATGGCTGATGGTTGGTGCTATGTGGGCCCACCATGATGTATGTATTTCATCCATGCTGTCCATCTGTGTTTCTATATCATTTTATGATATGAGACCAAAAATGAGATATATCCCAATCTCAAGTGGACCACATTACAAGAAAACAATGTTGAATGAACATTGACCATTAAAAACTTTTTGGGGGCCATAAAAGTTTTGGATCAAGCTGATCTTTGTTTTTTCCATTCATCCAGGTCTATATGACCTAATCAACAAATTGGATGTCAAATAAACATCACATTGGGCCTTAGGAGAATTTTAATGGTGGATATCTAATCACTATTGTTTTCTTGTGGTGTGGTCCACCTGAGATTTATATTCCTCTCATTTTTGGTATCAATCCCTAAAATGATCTTTAAAAATGGATGAAACACATACATCATGGTGTGCATAAAGAAGTGCCCCATGTTAAAAGTTGGAACGTGAGAAAATCTCTCCAAAAGAACAATTTTGGATTAAAAAAATAATAATCATCTAACACATTCTTTATTCCCTATTAAGCTAGACTTCCATCATGAAAAATTTTCAACATAAAGGACTCCCATTAGGGAAAAAAAATTCAACATGAAATCGTGGAGCACTTTTCTTCTTATACATTAACCAACACCACTAAACATAAAACATTTTCTAAATTCCGCATCAAGTACAAAAATTCAGCGTTAACAAACAAGCCCTAACTGAGTGATGGATATTTATTCAACAGTTAAAAGTAAAAATATCCAACTGTCCCATTTCAACAAACAAGTGTCCATGAGTCAGATGTTGGGATCATTCCACTAATCTGATTTTGGAACAGTGACTTAGCAATAGTAAGTATCGCAATCAGGGTTAACATATGCCTTGTGTACAGTTTCTGAAAACATGCCTATAAAGAGTTACATGTATCTAGAATATCAATAACTCGCCCTAAACAAGATGAGAAGGGCGAAAACAGAAGGGATTCTTGCCTGGCATGGTCTCAAACTTCCACGTGTGGGCAGTTCATCAGGTGGGACCAACAGCATTGTGCTCGGACGCTAAGTAGAACAGCCCATTTATCAAACTATCCACACATATGTACTAAATGTCGACCACCGGCCTATTTATCACCCACCTGGTGAGCGGATTGTCCTGATTTATAGCCGGTGACTGGTTGTTCTTATTAGGTTTTTCAAAATGTAGCAAAAAATTAAAGTTTTTCATAACCTTAGATTGCCCGATTGATTCTTATGGATCTCCCTCTTGATATATCCAAGTAATTAAAAGAAGAAAAAAAGAACATAAATCCTACGTTAGAATTCACTTGATCAAGCTGGCCAAAGAACTTTTGATTTTTTTCTTTATCAATCTTCCAAAGTACCAATCTTCTCCCATTACAAATGAAGAAGAGTTGAGAGCCCAATATGCAACCTGAGGCAGCTAAGGGAGAATGTGTGATGGAAGAGGTAGGGAGAAAGGGTTCTCTCTCTCTCTCTCTGACGCACAGAAGGGATGGGGCATTCAAGGCTCGCTTTACTCTACACGTCCTCTCCATTTGACGGAGGATCTACTTATAAAGAGGAAGCTAAAGTCTTATGGCAGACTGAGTGAAAGATACATCCAGATCCATAGATCAAGTGGTAGACTGAGTGAAAGATATCTCTTTTCAACACAGATCTTGGTATGATTCCCTAGAGCGGGTGGCTAACAGTGAGTGTGAGCTGACAATGGGTGTACTAACAAGCTAACAAAAAAAAAGTCTTATGGAGGTACCAATTATGATATTTTTGTTGGAATTTAACCAAGTAGTGGGTCACACATGGTATATGCATCAAGGTGGAGGATGTGGATGGTTTGGATCAGTTCAATGGGCATCAGTGAGGCCCATATAGGTAGAGTGTATACAACTTTTTTTATCTGCCCCTAAAGTACCATATCCACTGTTGTGAAATAGGAAGTCTCACTGGGAATTCTCTAGTTGAAGGAGAGTGAGGTGAGATGTGCATAGTTCATCTTGAAGACTTGCTCTATATTAACATCCGGTCTCCAACTATACTAGTATATGAATTCGCATAGTTACAAGTAAGTTCTTAAAAACTAGTAATTCATTAATTGTCTCGTATAAGTTTTAACGGACCTTAGTAAATATGCCCAATTCCACCCACTTTAACTGGTTACAAGACGACCTCATAAAGTGAGCAAAAAATATATAATAAAAATTTTTCCCATATAACTACCTACCTTTTAAGCTATTCTTTCAAAATATTTGAAGTAAAACGATTGAGGTTTGCATAACCGTTTACTATCATATACTGCTGGAGTTATATATGATTTATAAAATATAATTATTAGAATACTAAAATCGCCATCATTTAATCACTGTTGTTTTCCTGTGGTGTGGTCAACCAGAGACCTTGATCTCCTTCATTTTTTGGGCTTGTGTCCTAAATTGATTTCGAAAAAAAATGGATGGACGATGTGGATAAAAATATACATCTTGGAAGTAGAGTTGCGGATGGGTCGAATTGAATCGTCCGACTCGACCTGAATTGATTGGGTGAGTCGATTCAAACCGAGTAGACTTCGTCCAATTCAAACTCAAAACCAAGTCGAGTTCAAGTCACCAAGTAACTTGACTCAACTTAACCCGAAATCCAACTCATATTGACTCGACTTGATCTGAAACTTGACTCGTGTGTGTGTGTATAGAGAGAGAGAGAGAAAGAGAGAGAGAGAGAGAGAGAGAGAGAGAGAGAGAGAGAGTCGATCTCCTACTAACCGTACCGCACGGAATTTATGTGCGAGCTTTCATGTACACAGTAGGATGAGGAGAGCGGCTAGGATTCCAGTTAACATAGAGACAGAGGAAGTGAAAACATAAATATAAGCTTGATCGAAAACTTCAATGGCCCCTGTAAACGGTTTGGATGGAATATAGACTGCAAGATGGAGCCTAGGAAAGTTTCAACGATAGGAAAGAGTCTCTTTTTGGAAGACTCTCTCTTTCTCAACGCAGTGGAATCCCAGCCGCTCTCCTCATCCTACGGCGTACATGAAGGCTCGCACATAAATTCCATGCGGTACGGTTCGTAGGAGACCGACTCTCTCTCTCTCTCTCTCTCTCTCTCTCTCTCTCTCTCTCTCTCTCTATATATATATATATATATATATATATATATATATATATATATATATATATATATAGTTGATGGAGAGGCTACAATTCCAACGTATGCATCTAGGTTTTGAGTTGCAATTTCAACTCCTGGATACCCGTTGCATCTGACCCGACTTGGTGCCTGTGATCGACTCGGACTCGATCCTAATTAGTCCAGGGCAAACTCGGACTCGGATCAGGTAAGGTATGCTGGACTCAGTGCCAAAGTCGAGTTGAGTTTGGGTCAAGTCTATTTAAAAACTAAATAAAGTCGAGTCAACCATGACTTGGTCCGACTTGACTCGATGCCCAACTCTACATGGAAGGGCCCACATAGTATCGTCCAGCAGATTTGGCTACTGGCAGCTTTTGCACGTAATTCGTGGCACAGTTCGGTGGATCCCGATCCACCAAGGTCGTTGGATCCCTAACCGTGAGACCACCATGATGTATGTACCTTACATCCACACCATCCATTCATTTTGACAGCTTATTTCAGGACATTGTTCCAAAAATCAAGTAGATCCAAACCTATGTGGACCACACTACAAGAAATAGTTGTTATTAAATCCCCGCCATTAAAAACTTCATGGGGGCCACTAGAATGTTTATGTTCCATCCAACCTATTGATAGGGCCACAGAGACTTGGATGAATAGATCACACAAATATCAACTTGATCCAAAACTTTGATCGGTCACAAGAAGTTTTTAATGGTTGATTACCATTGTCACCGTTTCTTATACTATGGTCTACCTGAGATTTGGATGTGCTTCATATTTTGGATCGTGCCCCATAATGAGTTTTCAAACAAGCGACGGTGCGAATACAAGGCATATACATCATGGTAAGCCTCACAGTTGGGGATGTCACCTAGTTCGATGGATCCTCCATTCTACCATGGAAGCCTACTGACACTATCAATAGCCAATAGCTACTGGACATTGCTCATGATATATGTGTTATCCATTTTTCCATATCATTTTAGGGCATGATCCGAAAACGAAGCATATCCAAATCTCATGTGGACCACACCATATGAAACAATATTAATTAAACCCCACCGTTAAAAACTAGATCGGAAGGCGATATTTGTGTTTTCCCTTCATTTAGGTCTATACAACATTATCAACAAGTTGAATGGAAAATAAACATTATTATGGGCCGTAGGAAGTTTTTAATGATAGGTTTTTAGTCTACTTTAGATTGGGATCCACCTCATTTTTCGGATCATGCACTAAAATAATCCTGAAAGGTATATAAGTGGTGTGAATAAAACAAAAACATCATAGTGGGGACCATTGAGCATCTAGTGGCCACCTGGCTGTGGGCAGCCTAGTAGGCAATCCGTGTCCTGCTTTTATGGGAGCGGAATAGGTGAGACCATGGCCTCACCCAAGACAGGAAGCGGATTGCGTAGTGAGTTACGCTAGAGTAAACTCTATAAGGTCCACCATGATTTATTTATCTAATATGCTCTGTCCATCCATTTTAGAAGATAATTTTAGTGCATGAACTCAAAAATGAATTATATAGAATGTTAAAATGGACCACACCATAGGAAACAGTTGAATTAGGCGTCTACTGTTGAAAAATTCTTGGGGCAACAAAAGTTTTGGATCAAGCTTATATAGGGGTGTACACGAACCGAGCTGGCTCAGTTAGCTTGCTCGACTCGACTCGATAAAGCTCAATTCGACTTGGTTTGAAGCTGAGTTCGAGCAGAGTCGAGCTGATTTTTTGAGCTCGAAAATGAGTTCAAGCCGAGTTCGAGCTAGCCCCAGCTCGACTCGACTCAGATCGAACCAGCTCGAATCGAACTCGGATTGAACCGGTTCGGTGACTCGGTTACTTTTATATTTATGTTGCTCACCAAGTGTTTGATGAAATGACTCAACAAAGTGTGGTCGGTGGCAAGGAAGGTATGTATATGAAACCAATACCTTTTTTTTTCTTGATTTTTATGTTACTTAGAAGGTGTTTGATAAAATAACTGTAAAACTATTGTTGTTGTCTTACATACAATGAGATTTTGAAGGTGCAGTTTAGGTGTTTGTGAAAATGTTGCACAGACGAACTTGGCTCGATCTTAGCTCGAATTGGGCCGAGCTGCTGACCGAACCGAGCCGAGTTGGCTAGTCAGCTTGACGATCGAGCCGAGCCGAGTTCGAGCTAAGGTAAGCTAGTGGCTGAGCCGAGTTCAAGCTAAGGTCAGCTAGTGGCCGAGCTAAGTCGAGCTGAGGCCAGCTCGACTGGGTTCAACTCGATGTATACCCCTAAGCTTATATTTGTTTTACCTTCACCGATCTCTGTATGATCTTATAAACAAGTTGGATGACAAACAAACATAACTGTGGGGCCTAGAAAGGTTTCAACGGTGGAAATCATTATCCCCATTGTTTCCTGTGGTATGATCCACTTGATCTTTGGCTATGCTTCAATTTTGGGATCAACCCTTAAATTAGATAGAAAAACGGATGTACAGCGTAGATAGATCACATACATTATTGGTTGGTGTAGCACACACCAAATATATAGCTAGTGTATTGATGTCAGCAAGTTCTGTGGGTTTAATCATAAGTTATGTGTTGTATCCAAACCGTCCATCCATTTGGTGAGCTCGTATTAAAGCTTGAGACGAAAAATAAGACAGATCTAACTATCAAGTGGACCACGCAGCAAAAAGCACTGGGGGATTGAACGTCTACCATTGAAACCCTTTTATGGGGTCACAGAAGTTTTGGATCCATATGAAAACTTTTTCCCTCTTCGTCCAGGTATTTGTGACCTTATGAACATATTGGATGGAAAATTAACATTATGGTGGGCCCTACAAATTTTTTAACGGTGAAAATCATTATCCCGCTGATATTTGTGCTGTGGTCAAGTTGATCTTTGGATATTATTCATTTTTTGGATATTGCTCCAAAATGATCTCGAAAAATGGATGAACGGTGTGGATATAATAAATACATCACTGTAGGGCCCATGTAACTTTGATCTCCTTTGAACCGTTCGTACAACACGGAGCTCGAGGAGCGTCAGCGCGCGTCTTCGCACCACACGTACCTACACCAGCTATATAGCTGATGTGTGGTACACCAGCCAATCCGCTTCCCTGAGTAACTCAGTACGCAATCCGATTTCCCCGAGACTGTGCGGCCCTTACGGTGGGCCACCTTGATGTATGTATTCTCTATTCCGCTACCATCCGTTTTTACAGATGCATTATTCCAAAAATGAAGAATTCAACTTAATCTGATTGTTGGACCGGCACTTGGCGACAGCATCAGTATACGCAGCTTCTACAATTTGGGAGTCCCAGAGTAGCGAGCGTCACGCTCGGCCAGAGCAGCAAATACTCCCCCGAAAGAAACAGCCCCACCGCCGTCAAGTGGGAGAGAAAGCAGAATTGATTAGGGTTTTACAGACGTCAAAAACCCTACTCTCTCTCTCTCTCTCTCTCTCTCCGATTCCCAAACGAATCTCAAAGAGACGTGATCTTCCGCTACAGAACCGCCGATCTGAAGTCCTCTGCAACTTCTCTACGAGTAAGTCCTCTCAAACTCATTTGCTCTCTCTTCTTTCAAATTACGATACTGTCATTCATCTTCTCCTCTTATAATTCTTTTTAAAAGCTCTTTTTCTCTATTCCCGTGAATTCTAAAGACAATACTCCAATCCATCTTCTCCTCCTCTTATTCTAAAGAGAGAAGCCTCCGTTTCTTCTGGAATTTTGGATGCAGGTGAAATGAAGGTTAAGGTGATTTCTCGGTCTACCGACGAATTCACCCGAGAACGTAGCCAAGATCTCCAGGTGATTTTCTCAGAATTTCCATTTTCATTTCTTTCTTCCATTTTTCTGGCCGTTTTTTTTTTTTTGAAAGATGAAATTTATCAAGGCAAAAGCCAAGAAAGTAACAAGAAAACCAGAAGAACTAAAAAATAAAAAACAAAAGGAAGCAAAGCAGGAAAGCGACGACCAGAAAGAACCTAAGAACTACCCATCAGGGAGCCCACTCCCTGACATACAAGGCAACCATGTTGGAGACACCCACAGGAGAACACCCACAATTACAGAAGCAATGGCTATTTCTTTCCAGCCACAACACCCAGAAGAACGCCAGAAGGGCAACTCTCCATTTCTTGTTGCCAAGAATACCACTGCTGGAAGCATGCCAAGATCAAAAGAGGGCTTCAACTGAAGCTGGCAACACCCAGCTAATATCAGGTGACCTGAAAATGCCGGACCACACAACGCGAGAGAACGAACAATGAATGAATAGGAGGTTGACCAATTCCTCCACACAAAGCCAAAACAGGCATCCATTTGGAACGATTGGTGATCTCGTGAAGGTTGTCAATGGTGAGGATCCTATTATGCCCGACAAGATATGCGAAAGCATGACACTTTTGGAGGAGCTCCGTAGGACCGGACATAGAAGGTGTGGCTGGTATTGGTATCTGTAGGCGTAGACAAGATGGAGTAGAGAGATCGGACCAAGAACGCACCACTCTTAGAGTGGATCCAAGTGTAAGAGTCCTTTTCACCTTGAACAAGAGCAATCCCCTGTAAGAAAGAAAGGAGAGATAGGAAATCACCTAATTCAGTTTCAGACAAGTTTCTTCTGCAAGGGGGAAGCCAAACTCCCCCACTATCTTGAAAGTAAAAGCAGTTTGCAACAGGGATGTCGTTGTGTGGAGAAGGTTCGCAATGGAGGGGAAGGCATCCTTAAGACGGGCACTTCCACACCAAACCTCTTCCTAAAAACGCACCCTAGAACTATCCCCCAGAGCGAAACTTAGGCCACTGACAACACTCGAAGCATCCCTCGCTATGGATTTCCATAAAGCCAAGGCTCTATACAAGGAAGAATCCCTAGTCCACCACCTTGAAGGAGACGTCCCATACTAATGTAGGGGCATTTTCAGACCGGGAGATGTGACGCCTGGGCTATGAGATACCACATTAATGCAATGGCATTTTCACACCGGGATCGAGTGGGGTTGCCTATGGGATGCGGGGACACACTCGGGATGGGCGGCCCATGTGAGGCGGGTGGCTCGTGTGAGGCAATACCCATGTGATTTGGGGCCCACGAGGGGGGTTCGGCTGATGTCCTAACTCATGCGATGTGGGGCCTAAGGTATGGGATAAAGGGATTAATTCTCCACGCTCTATTAGTTCGAGCTTTTAGAGCAAGTGGTTAATTATCTTGCATCAAATTGGTATTAGAGCGGGAGGTCTAGTGTTTAAGACTCCTCACCGAGGGTGATTAATGCAGGGGCATTTTCACACCGGGCTCGAGTGGGGTTGCCTGTGGGATCCAGGGGCACACTCGGGGTGGGCAGCCCGTGTGAGGCAGGTGGCTTGTGTGAGGCGGTACCCATGTGATTCGAGGCCCACGAGGGGGGTTCGACCGAGGTCCTACCCCATGAGATGTGGGGCCTAGGCTATGAGATAAAGGGATTGATTCGTCATGCTCTAACAGTTTGAGCTTTTAGAGCAAATGGTTAATTGTTCTGCATCACATACTTAGCAACAATCACCTTCCTCCACGGACTGTTTTCCTCAGTACCAAACCTCCGGACTCGTTTACCCAGCAAGGCTGAATTAACCATGTCCAGACGTTTGATACCAGCTCCCCCTTCCGAGAAGGTTTGCACACTTCAAACCATTTCATCAAGTGGAATTTCCTATTGGACTCTTCCCCATTGTCATAGGAAGCCCCTTTTGAGCATGTCCATTTGGTACAAGACAGAACTCAGACACTTAAAAAGGGACAAAAAGTAAATGGGGAGATTAGAGAGAAGCTTTAATGAGAGTGAACCGGCCTCCAAGGGATAACAACTTGCATTTCCAAGAGGATAGTTTTCTTTCCATCCGTTCCACTACTTTGTCCCATAAATGCAAAGGAGGCTTTCCCAAACATAGGGGGAGCCCCAAGTAGTTAGAGGGGAAGCTGGCAGGTTTGCAACTAGAGAGATCCGCGAAGGATTCGATTTCATCAGCAGATAAATTGATTCCCAATAGCTCACTTTTCACAATATTGATTCGGAGGCCAAACACCATCTCAAACCAACCAATGGGAATCATTAGGGTCGCAAGTTGGGACTCAGAGACTTAGCAAAATAGCAAAATGTTATTGGCAAATTGCAGGTGGTTGATGGGATGAGGAAAAATTGCTCGCTAGAAACCTTTAAACAACCCTTCATCCTAACCCCTGCTCAACATGCGACTGAGAGCGTCAGTAACAATGACAAATAGAAAGGGGGAGAGGGGGTGCCCCTGATGAATTCCCCGAGAAGATTTTTTTTTTTTTTAAAAAAAAAAACAAAGGGAGAGCTATTGATTAGAATAGAGAACTTAGATGAGGCTATGCATGATTGAATCTAGTCCCTGAATCCCATTATGGACAAGATTAAGTCTAAGAAGAAACTTACAAGATTGGAAGATTGAAGAATTTGCTGGTCTCCTTAGTCGTATTTCCAGCCTCCATCCTGACAAAGCTCTAAAAGACAAGCTCTTGTGGAGACATCACAGTTCTAAATTGTTCACGGTCAAATCTCTTTATCTTTCCATAGCTGCAACCTCTTCAGGGAAGGATAACCACATGTTGGGTAAAATCTGGAAGTTCAAAGTGCCTCCAAAGATATCGGTTTTCGGCTGGTTGGTAGGAAAGAAGAAAGTCTTAACCGTTGAGAACTTAAGGAAGAGGGGCATGTTTATAACTAATATTTTTCTCTGTTGCATGGCTGATGAGGAATCGGTTAATCATCTATTCGTACACTGTTCGTTCCTTGGTCAAGTGTGGTCAGCTCTTATCAGCTCCTTCAACGCTATGTGGTGTTTCCCCTCCTCCACCGATGGCCTAAAGCTTGGCTAGGTCCAAAATTGGGAAAACAAAAAACGATTTCATGGAGAATGGGTCTGTTGGCAGTTTGGTGGTCGGTATGGGAAGAAAGAAATGGGAGATGTTTTCTAGGAACCTCTAAATCCCCGGATTCTATAATTATGAGAGTCCAGCATTTCCTAACAGACTGGGGCTTGTTTTATCCCATTGCTTAACTTGTTTTTTGTTTAGCTTTGGAGGTCGTTTCTCCCACTATCTCAGCTGGAGATTCCCTCTTTCTCTTGTACTTTAATCTTTTTTTAATATATTTTCGTCACTTTAAAAAAAAAAAAGTCTAAGAAGGACCTCTCAATGTGGTCATGAGCTTTTTCCAAATCTAGTTTACACAATACCTTTTGATCCTGACTTAAGACAAGAATCCAAGCATTCATGGGCTAGCAAAGCGTTGTCCATTATTTGTCCACCAACTACAAAAGCACTCTGAAAGGGCGATATTACCTGAGGGAGAGCCTTTCTTAATCTCTGGCTCGAGACTCTAGCAATGATCTTATAAGGGCTTCCTATCAAGCTTATGGGCCTAAAATTTTTCATATTATCAACACCATTAGATTTGGGAAATAAAGCCAAAAACGTACACCCCAACTCAACGGGAGAGCTATCAAAAGAATGGAACTCATTAGCAAAATGCAAGAGGTCGATTTTAACTATATCCCAAAAAGTATGAATGAAAGCTAAAGGAAAACCGTTTGGGCCTGAGGCTTTATCTCCCCCAAGCCCATAAACAACCTCCTTGATTTCCTCCAGACTGACAAGCATCTTCAGCGATGCAATCGACTCACAATCAAGAGAGTTGAATTGAAGATTATTGAGAGAGGGGCGCTAGAGACCTTCACTAGATAGAAAGGAATGATAGAAGTACACCACAGCCTTGCATATAGAATCCTTATCCACTATAGCCATGAAAATATTTAATGTTCAAGCCAACTTTGAGCCAGACAACCCTCGAGTGTTGGCGCCACTTTATCTCCTCCTTAACCCGAGATTTGTAGTCTAGTAACAACTTATCTATAAGGCGACAATCTTCTTCAAACAAAAGGCCTTCCTCCTCCTTAGAGTCTAGCACTTGAATGGATGAGAGCAGTGTGTCCAACTTCTTTTCCCTTTGGCCAAATACCTCTTGTTTCCTCAGTATCAAACCCCCAAACTGAACAGATGTTTTGTGAAGTAGCTTTTATAAAATTATTATTATTATTATTATTATTATTATGAGGTATTATACAATCCTCGAGTAGAAAGTTTATACATTACTTTTTCGAGGTTTTCAGTATGTGTCGTGGGCCCCATTGTTCAATGATCCCTGTGATTGCTATTATGGGCCGTGCTATGGATGGCCCACACTCCAACAATATCCCGGATGGAAAAGAGTTTAAACCCTTCAATGGGTGGCGAAACAAATAGACTATTAAGACATGAAAGATACATGATTGTTAACATTCGACCAAAAAAGGTCAAATATTTTATTGCTAGGATCTTCATGTATTGGGGGATTTTTGGTGTATGAAGAGTTCAAATTCCCTATGTAATGTATTTTGACTTGCTTCACAGAGCCAATTGTGGTGGTTCGTATGGGGGTGTTGCTGGGTTCATGCACTAGGATACTGTTGAGGTCCATATGATCCAAGAAGGGATCCACTGCCACTGGTCTCCTAGGAACACTCATGACTACGATTTTGTAGGTTGGACCATCCATCAAGTGGTTTTTCACTGGTACCAATCCCCCAAAGGTTTCGACTTTCGAGTGTTTTCAACTGATGGTTGACATCTTGTGGCCCATCACTTTATTTGCATGGGATTTGGATAGTGGATGGATTACCATGTTCAGTGGAGGGATAGAGTCAATTTCGGTACTTGGTTAGGCAAGATTCACAATCTTTAGATGTAGTGGAGTATACCAAAGTCTATAAGATAGTGGAGCACTATAACAAGCCCCCCTATAATATAGTGGATGGATTATCATGTTCAATGGAGGGATGGAGTCAATTTCGGTACTTGGTTAGGCAAGATTTACAATCTTTAGATGTAGTGGAGTATACCAAAGTATATAAGATAGTGGAGCACTGTAACAAGCGCCCCCCCCCCCCCCCCCCCCCGGAGAGGATACATAAAAGAGAGAGCCTTGGACGCTCAAGCCCCTTAAGGATGTCACCACCTAGAGAGAGAGAGAGAGAGAGAGAGAGAGAGAGAGAGAGAGAGAGAGAGAGCACTCCTACTGTGTGCATACGTCTACATGTTTGACACATAGGGCGTGCATCTCTCTTGGCACGACCATAGCCCCACTCTAGGTTTGTGCGTGTGGGCTCTCCTCTCCTCCTCATCTAGGATAGATTTGGCAGAGAACCTTTTGCATTGAAGGTCCGACATCGGTGATTAAAAGGTACGAGTAGATACAAAATTTGTGTTTTTTTTTTTAATTTAATTTTATTTTATTTTATTTTAAATTATAGAAATTGGGCTATATCTAAATGGAGATCCATAGGGCCTGATCTATTAATTTGGACTGTTAAAAATCTTTTATTCTTCTGCGGCTTCTCTAAACTCTAATACTTGATTCCATGGTCAAATATCTTTGAATGCAGGTTCTTGAAATTTTGAAGCGGACTGAATTGTTTGTAGTCTATACTATTGATTATTGATTGGGCATATGCAATTGTGAATCTGTGATGCTAATGCATGGGCATTTTCACACCGAGCTCAGGTGGGGCAACTTGTGTGATGCAGGGACACACTCGGGGTGGGCGGCCCGTGTGAGGCGGGCCCATGTGAAGTGGGGCCCACGAGGAGGGTTCGACCAACATCCTAACCCATGCGATGTGGGGCCTGGGCTATGAGATAAAGGGATTAATTCGCTACTCTCTAACGGTTCAAACTTTTAGAGCAAGTGGCTAATTGTCTTGCATCAAATTGGTATCAGTGCGGGAGGTCTCGTGTTCGAGACTCCTCACCGGGGGTGATTAATGCAGGGGCATTTTCACACCGGGCTCGAGTGTGGTAGCTTGTGGGATGCGGGAACACACCAAGGGTGGGCGACCCGTGTGAGGCGGGTGGCTCGTGAGAGGCGGGCCCACGAGGAGGGTTCGGTCGACGTCCTAACCCATGCGATGTAGGGCCTGGGCTTTGAGATAAAGGGATTAATTCACCACTCTCTAATAATTCGAGCTTTTAGAGCAAGTGGCTAATTGTCCTGCATCAAATTGGTATCAGAGCGGGAGGTCTCATGTTCGAGACTCCTCACCGGGGGTGATTAATACATGGACATTTTCACACCGAGCTCGAGTGGGGTAGCCTGTGGGATGCGGGGACACACTCGGGTTGGGTGGCCCGTGTGAAGCGGGCCCATGTGAAGTAGGGCCCACGAGGAGGGTTCGGCCGATGTCGTAACCCATGCGATGTGGGGCTTGGGTTATGAAATAAAGGAATTAATTCACCACTCTCTAACAGTTCGAGCTAGGCTAATTGTCCTGCATTAGATGCTCTCTAACACGAGGAGGGTTCGACCGACGTCGTAACCCATGTGATGTGGGGCCTGGGCTATGAGATAAAGGGATTAATTTGCCACTCTCTAACAGTTTGAGCTTTTAGAGCAAGTGGCTAATTGTCCTGCATCAGATGTTGTCTAACACGATGGAGTGTACATAGAAAAGTCGTGATAGGATGATATGCACTTTTTGTATCGGTGACATGGAGTAAATTTCATTGTCTTTTGTTTGTCGTCATCATCTAAGCCTTTTCCCAACTAATTGTTACTAAAATTGCATTCCATATACTCTATTTTAATCTGATTGGTTTTAAAACTTTTAGATTGTAAATCATCCCACCATAGTTCCAGCTTTGTGTTTACCCCCTCCTTTGTCTCGTCAATCCAAACTCTGTGATCTGTAAACAACGTATACCGTGGGATCTCGTCTTGTAAATGCCTCATTAACTTCTCCATAAATAATCCAAAAAGATAAGCGCTCTATGCTGACCCCTTGCGTAATTCTATAGTAATTAGAAACTCACTTATCTCTCTGCTAGCTGTCTTTACATTTATTACTGCTCCCTCGTACATATCCTTAATCATGTCAGTATATCTTCTTGTAAGTCCTTTCTTTCCCAACACCCACTAGATTCTCTAGGGACCTATTGAATGCTTTCTCTATATCACTAATGACCATGTGAAGATTGTTGGGGGACCACAGAAGCACACAAAGATGAATCAAGCAAAGTACTTCAATCGCTTAACCAAGTTCAAACACAAACAAACCGAATTGAACATGGAAAAACCCTTGTGGGAAAAAAGCCACGGCACAAAGCGATAGTAATGCACTATGAAAGCATAAAATTACAAGAGAGAGAGATTACCCGATTCGAATAAGCCTCGAATCTCCCTTACAAGCCAAGCTATGCTCTTGAAACCCTAGGAACGAATTAGAAAGACCACTTGTTGCCTCCACATCCCAATTATACCCATATCTATAGCCTCTATGAGAATCACAATCAAAATCAGAAATAAATCCCGCATTTACGCAATTACACGCGCGCGCTCGATAGCACCTTCGATGGGACTTCGATGGCATCGAGAAAACACCAAAACGTTCCAGCAACAAAACATGAATTTTCTGATGGCATCGAGCCTCCTTCGATTGCATTGAAGTTTGCTCGATGGCATCAAATGGTCTGTCGATGGCATTGGCAGACCTTGTTGTATACAAATTTGAGACATCAACAACAAAGATCCTTCATCTTGTTTTCTCCATCAGCGATCTAAGTAGGAAAATAACCTCAATGGTTGACCTTCTTGGCATAAATCCCAACTGATTTTTTGATACACGTCTCTTTTGTTTTGTGAAAGTTCTATATTTGTTTGAGCTCGAATTGGTTTCTAATATCTGTTGAAATTTCTATTCCCTTGTGTAGAGGGTTTTCCGAAACTATGATCCAAACTTACGTCCCCAAGAAAAGGCCACTGAATATGTTCGTGCCCTTAATGCTGCAAAGTTGGATAAGGTAATCTTCCCCCCTCCCAACATAAAATTGAGGCATTTCATATTTATGTTGTTATTATGCCTTATCATTTTTTTGGTTCATTAGATATTTGCAAAACCTTTCATTGGAGCAATGGATGGGCACATTGATGCTGTCTCTTGTATGGCAAAGAACCCAAATCACTTGAAAGGAATATTCTCGGGTTCAATGGATGGAGGTACCTTTTCATTTATGAGTTTTTTATTTTTATTTTTGGCTTTACCGTTCACTGCTTGCCTTGTGATGTCCTCTGTGACAAAATGCTATTTAATGATGCCTTTAGCCATCTTACAAATTTTTATTTTTTAGCGTTCACCTAGATAGTGGTATCATCAATCCTTTAAAAAAGCCCTAGGTAATGGAATTCATGATACTCTATTTTTATATTACCAGAAATTTGTTGATTTCTTATCAGTCTTGTTCAGAACCATATCGAGAAAACATTGAGTTCATTCTCATTTTGTAATGGAAAGAGAGACCTGTATATTCCTTTGCAGTAACCAGTTCCAGTGTTACAAAGGAGTAGAATGTGATGGCTCAGTCTCTTGCAAAAGAGGGAGTGACGAGAGGGTCACTCATTGTCAGCTCATCATTTCCTTTTTCCTAGATGCTTGTTGCTTGTTTTCTTGCATGGTTTTTCTAATATTCAGTTATCCTTCAAAAAAGACCTTTGTATCAGTTACATCATGCCTTGGGGTTGCATTTTATAAAAAAAGACCCTTATATCAGTAAGATCATGCCTCAGGGTTGCATGTTTCATGATCACCTTTGCAAAATCTGCCTTGGATCGGTAGGATCAATTTTGCAATTTCTCCTATTGGAATGAATATCTTAGTTGAGCATGTGCCTTGGTTATGGGCCTTATGGCTCGTGTGCGCGCCCGTGCACAAGCACATGTGTGTGTCTCTTATTTGGAGTTACACACTGTTATTGGGTTTCTCAAAAACAGTTTTTCCATTTCATCATTTTCGTGTCTTCCCACTTGTCAATGTCTTTCAAGTCCACAAGGAATAGTGGAATTATGATCCTTGCCCATCTATGCCACAACTGATGATACTTTAGTACGACAATGATATTAACTTTGTTTTTCTTCTGTATCCTTTAAAAAAAAAAAAAAGATCTTGGCTTTCCTTCCACTGTGTTTACTTATTTCCTCCAATCAATATATGATTTCTTGTGGGACATTGACAAATTAATGCAGAAGATTCTGGTGGCTACATGTTGCCTTAACCAACCTTTCACTTATAAATTTTGTTCATGGTAGAGGACTTGTTCTCATATCTCAATGTGGCATGTACTAGTGAAATAAACTGTAAGATGAATGGTTGGTATCTTCATGCACATATTCCTATGATGTAGGACGTTGCCACTAAACATTTGCCAAGATGTGCAAAATTGTAAGTGTTTTGATGTTTTTTTGTTCTTTTGGCAGATATTCGTCTCTGGGATATAGCATCCAGGTACCCATCACACAGCTCTGGGTTGGATTAATTTGCTCTATTAAAGAACTTTGCTAAGCCCACACATGTGCAATAAAGCCCATGTACACTCCACACATGTGCGAATATTGTACAGTAGATCGGATATCCAATCCATCCATCAGATTGATCCACGGTCAGGTGGGCCATCACGAGACAAATGTACAGCTCTGGAAAACTTGGGCTGGAGTTTTCTAACCCATCCACTCATTTCCAATATTTGGGTATGTGCCTTGCTGGCACGTGCATGGCATGTACCTGACCTTTATTGCACACGGGTGTGCACTTAGCAAAGCTTTCTATCAAAATCAATCAATATTTGGACCTGGTATTTCAGTTGGAATATGGCCTGATGTCTATGTTGTGCATGATATGTGTCTACTGGAAGTGGAATGGCCTGCCCGTAGTACTTATTTCTCTCACCGTTGAATGGGTTGAGTCAGATTTTTTTTGGATTCCTTTTCTGAGGTTATGGTGTGTAACTTAGGATTGCAGTTATGCTATTGAATGGGTTGAGTCAGATTTTTTTGGATTCCTTTTCCGAGGTTATGGTGTGTACCTTAGGATTGCAGTTATGCTATTGAATGGGTTGAGTCATTTTTTTTTTCTTTGGGTTATGGTGAATATCTTAGGGGTTGTTTGTCAATAGGGATTTTAGTGCATTCTGAATCCAACAGTCGTTTGGCAACATGGATTCAATGGTATTTGGAATCGGAGGTATTTGAAATACACAGTTTTGCTGTGTTTTGAAATCTCTCCCTTCTGTTGTGATTTGGAATCAGGCAAGAGAGTCGCACGTGTAAGAAATGCGTCTCTAGGCTACTAATCCATTGGACACATGGTACGTTGATGATACCCCAAAACAATCAAATTATTAGCTGCATCACTAAAATTACATCAACAGAATAATCCAAATGGTCCAAACATTGGCCATGTAAATTGATTGTTAAAAAATGTTGGCGGGTCGCTCGTTTGTGATCCTATGTTTGTGGCCCACCCGAGGCTTGGAATTTCATCATTTTTTGGGTAAAGTATATATTTCAATGGGCTTATTACAATCTTCTGTCAAATACCACATATGTGCACTAATTTGGGATATTAAAGTTGATTTAGGAATTAAATTCAAATGTCTGTAAATATACTACAGAATTTCAATGCATTCCTATTTTTGGATTCCATTGCATTGGGAATACATACTGCCAAACACAACTGAGGATTCGGAATCACCCTGAGTGGATTCCAATCATTCTGTCAAATACCACATATGTACACTAATTTGGGATATTAAAGTTGATTTAGTAATTAAATTCAAATGTCTGTAAATATACTGCAGAATTTCAATGCATTCTTATTTTTGGATTCCAGTGCATTGAGAATACATACTGCCAAACACAACCGAGGATTCGGAATTGCCTTGAGTGGATTCCAATGCATTCTAACTACAAGCTCCCTAGGATTGCAGTTGTGCCTGACAAAATGCCATCCCAAGTATTATCATTTCCTGTAACATGTGTGATGGATGTTTGATCTGAAAAATAAACAGGCGGACAGTTTGCCAGTTCCCAGGCCACCAAGGTGCTGTTCGAGGTTTGGCAGCATCTACAGATGGACGTGTTCTCGTATCCTGTGGAAGTGATTGCACGTAAGGACAGCCCAGCTGTATCATCTCTGTAGCCATTTTGAAATATTATTACCTAGTCATTTATATTGTGATATAAATTTGTGTTTCTGCATTCTCTCAGATGTTCATGGAAACAGACATCTGGAACATTTTCTTTTCTTGAGGTTTTTCTTCCTGTGTCAGTGTCAGGCTTTGGAATGTTCCTGTTGCGAATACTCTGGGGTCAGATGATTCATCTGATAATTCATCAGAGGTCAGTAGTTCATCCATTTGAGCCATATCTTGTGCAATGCATGTGTCTTCTATTTGGTTTCTATCTTCTTTATTTTCATGTTTTGTACTTTTCAGCCACTGGCAGTTTATGTTTGGAAGAATGCTTTCTGGTGAGAGTTTCAAAGTTGTATTTCTGATCAATCTGATTATGGATCTTTTTTTTAATAATAATAATAATAAGGGATTGCTCTGATATTGAGATAGATCAGTATCTGTATGTTATCTATCCAAGTTTCTAATATTTTAACTATATTTTCAGGGCTGTAGATCACCAGTGGGATGGTGATCTCTTTGCAACAGCTGGTGCTCAGGTTGATATATGGGACCACAACAGGTTTGGATTTAAGTTGCCTTACCTTTTTTTTCCATAATGACATGGATTATGACATTTTTAATGACAAAGTTAAGCTCTTGCAAAAAGGTCACAGCCAGTGAACAGTTTTGAATGGGGGAAGGACACTGTTATTTCTGTTCGATTTAATCCAGCAGAACCAGACGTCTTAGCAACATCAGCTAGGTATGTATAATGGGTTCCTTTTTCCAAATAGCATATTCTTTTGCATATGAGACTGGTAACATTACCTCCCACACCATCTTGGAAAAAAAAATCTCTCCCATAGTGTCTATTTTAAGGAATGAAACATTTGACAAATAAACTAGAACATATAGCTGTGTAGTCCTATATTAGTAATAAATAAAGCAATAATTGACAAGTTTCTTTTCATTTCAGTCTTTGCCTCTGTGTGTGTGTGTGTGTGTTTTTTTTTTTTGTAACTCCTGAATCAATGAAGCATCATAGTCCCTGGATCCCCACATCAGACTCTTGCTTAATATTTCTGCACCTATATTGGTGAAGCCTCATTTTACTTCTGTCTTTTGCCCCCTGATGTATGTATTATCTAAAGTACGTCACTTGTTAAGTACAGGCCCACATATGAAATTTGTTGGTACAATAGCTTAAATATAGGCTGTCAGTTCTCTTAGTAGCCTACTGTGTGGTTTGCATAATTGCAGTTTGTTTTTCCACCGTGAAAAGCATGCTTTATTGCACATTCTATTCATTCTAATCTCTTAGCTGTGAATGACTACTGCTTGATATGTGTGTAGTTTTAAAGTATGCCATTTAAACAGTCTTTAGTGTATAATGTATGTTGTGGCATGTAGAGGGAATGTAACTCTATATTTCTGGTTTTGCAGTGACCGCAGCATAACACTATATGATCTGCGTATGTCATCACCGGCAAGGAAGCTTATCATGAAGGTAGAATGGCATGTTGTTATTGTAAATTCAAACACATTCAGCTGTCTGCTGATCATGGATTTGGTTTGCAGTAGTTTCTTTTCACTTATTTACTGTGTCATTCTTTGTCAATATTGTGAGCCTCAAATGTCTACTCCTGTCTTCCACTGTAATGGAGTTTGCTCAGACGGATCATAGTAGAGACTGTTGATGTTTTACAAGAAGATGGTCTTTGAAGATAACAGGTTGCACAAGGCATCTCAGATTTTTATTTATTAATTATTATTATTATTATTATTATTTTGGAGAGAGAGAGAGAGAGAATGGTAAAACACCTTCGGATTTAGGATGTTATGTTTGACTTAATAAATGGTTTATTATTATTATTTTTTCGGGGTGGGTGGGTGGGTAAGCTACTTTTTGACAAACCAGTGAAGGAAGCATGAGGAACGGTTCTGGGTTGTTTAGTGGAACAAGAGATCAATTATTTAAGTTACATAAATTCTTTAGGCAGTACAGAGGCCATTTCAGCAGAGGAAAATCTCCAAATTTAATCTCTCCTGCCAAGTATGTGTTGAATGTCTATTATAAATGTTGTCAACTGGTTTCACAAACCAGAGAAGCAAGCATGAGGAACGGTTTTGGGTTGTTTAGTGGAAGAAGAGATCAATTATTTAAGTTACATAAATTCTTTAGGCAGTACAAAGGCCATTTCAGCAGAGGAAAATCTCCAAATTAATCTCTCCTGCCAAGTATGTGTTGAATGTGCTATTATAAATGTTGTCAACTGGAGAAACACAATTATCAGTATACCTAAAAGATTTACTTTCATGGATATCATTGCCTGATTCTGGAATTTGGCTCAGCTGCTCTCTTGCAGATGACTACAAACTGTGTTGATATCATTCGTTTATGAACTAATGTAATTTTATCCAAAAAAAAAAATTCTTAGTTATTGCCATATGCTAGTACGGTCATAATTCGAGTTGTGTGCTTGGCTCTTTCATCAATTACTAGTTTTGTGGTGATCTGTATCATTTTGTAAGAGCATCCTTCACTATCAATTTGATTCGTTTCTGTGGTTTGTTTTTGCACTGAAGCACATTTTTTTGTTTCTAATAAGTTGTAATATCTCTTCTGATATTGTTAAAAAAATATTATGATGATCCTGTTGAGCTGTAATGATGTCACTTCCCTTCTTGCATTTGTTTGTGTCAATATTTTCCATATCCAAAATATAAGCTTGAGGTTTATGAAAGGTTTGCCAGATTCAAGCACTAGTTTTTTGAATATCACTTACAGTAAAATCTCAAGGCAACTGAGCTACAGAGTCTAGGTTGTGAGAGGGTCTGAGTTTCTATCCTATGATTCGTGTTTATTTTATCAGAGATTTCCTAAACGCACATTCATCCATACATTTGTTTTGCAAACTGTGGCCCACCTGGTCATTGGATCAACCTGATTCTTGGGATAGGGCATCAAGACAATGGTGCTGTTCTCATGGGTGGATTGGATCTCGTCTATCGTGCCATGCTTGCACATTGTGACGTGTACATAAGGTTTATGGTACTCCCATCTGTGCTTAGCAAACCTCTATTCTATCATATGATTTACTCAATTAGGTGCGTTATTCATCTCTCTTCAGTGATGATTTTCCTTGTCCATCCATTTGCATCTGGACAATCTAATCTAAACGCTGATCAACGCTTGTTATTTATAATTGCTTCTGAGAGAAACTGACCCATATTTGCTTGTAACAGACAAAAACTAATGCTATTTCTTGGAACCCAAGGGAGCCGATGAATTTTACAGCGGTAAGCACATCTAAGGAAGCTGATTTTGTGTAAATGAAATATTTCTGATGAGAACTGGGTGCAGCCTTTCAGCACATTGTACATTGGAAGAATAACAAAAACTTCTCTCCCTTTGATTGCGGCGCTTTTTAGGATTTTAGGTTTTAGAATTATTAGCTTGACATTTGTGGCAGGGTTTAGGATATTAGAAGTTTTACCAAGAGATGTACATATCCCATTGAACTCATGAGATCCAGTAGTGCTATTCCTCCTCTCTTAAGTTGCTATTATTGATGTCAATGCAGGCAAATGAAGATTGCAACTGCTATAGCTACGACTCGAGAAAACTAAACGAAGCCAAGTGTGTGCACCAAGATCATGTTTCTGCAGTGTGAGTGGCATGGTTAAGAAAATTTTAACCTTTAAAAAATGCCTGTATCTTTCAAAATTGATATCCTTCTCTGCCTGAGCCTTTAGAAGTGACCTTCATCAGCACTATGTTTTATTTCAGGTTGGATATTGATTACTCTCCAACTGGCCAGGAATTTGTAACTGGCTCTTATGATAGGACGGTGAGTTCTCTTCCCCATTGTTAAATTTCATTCAGTTCTTGCATTTCTTTGTCACAGAAAGAAGCCATCCATATTATCATGGCTCCCTGTTGTCATTTGTGAGTCTATCCCATTGCAATATGTCCCATTTGGCCTCTGACATTCAATTTTTGCAGGTGAGAATCTTCAAATACAATGGTGGCCACAGCAGAGAAATTTACCACACCAAGAGGATGCAAAGGTTTTTTCTTGTTTTAGAATTTCTTCTGAGTCTTGTGTTTATTTGCCCTCATTAGTGCAACCCTTTTTTAAGAAATTAATCTAAGTTCAATTTGAGGAAATGGGTTTTATATTTGATTTTTGCATGTATAATTGATAATTGACCACATGATTTTCATTGCCATCTTTTGTTCACAAACCATTTTCACTGGTTATATTTGTTTATGGAAGTATCTGAGTTTCTGACAAGTTCCTCTTATCCATGTAGGGTATTTTGTGCAAAGTTTAGCTGTGATGCCTCTTATGTTATTTCTGGGAGTGATGACACCAACCTACGGCTATGGAAAGCCAAGGCATCAGAATAATTGGGGGTTGTAAGTATCTTGTTTTCCGCACCTGCTTTGCTGTTGTGATTTGGATAGATTGGCAGGTTAGTGATTCACCATTATTTCTGAGAACAGTCAAGATCAATGGAAATCTTGAAATTTACCAAAATAATTGCATCATGCGGAAGTCCCTCATTGTTCACACTGTTGCTGATTTTGATAGCCATCACAAAATAACTTGACCAGCTGGTTTGTTTCTGGTTTTACAGCCTTAAATTTCCAGTGCAATGTGATTTGAAGTAACTTTGCTTTTTCTTTACATTTTCTTCATCACGTGCATCTAAAATGATTTTCTTCCAAAATTTGTGGTCGGATGTGATATCGAGGCACATTTCAGGGCCCTAGAGGAGCATCACAAGGAATTTTGCTTAAGCCATATATGGTTGTGTTTTGTTTTTGCTTTCCCAATGCTTCGAGGAAATCTTTATTCACTTGAATGCTTCTTTATGAATGACTGGTCTGAGAGTAGTAATTCAGACAGTTTCATTGTCACAATTAACTGGTAGAAATTAAAAATGTTTACGTTTGCTATTTATTAGAGAGTTCAGATCACGTCATCTCCTAGATACTTAACAATCTTAGCTATTTCCGTGCAGCTTCTTCCTAGGGAGTGGAAAAAGCAAAATTATCTCAAGGCCGTCAAGGAGCGTTACAAGCACCTTCCTGAGGTCAAGCGCATCGTTAGGTATGTTCTGTTTATTCTGGACATCTTTGGAGGGAGGGAGAAGAAGCACATGATTATCGATTAAAAATAGAAGTACATCAATATGAGAGAGGGAGGGAAGCCGGCAGTGGCGAATCCGTTTTCATCCTAGTGAGGATCAACAGTTAAAACAGACATTGTGTCTCAAGTTGAAAGTAACTTCAGGATCTTGGTTTTGCAGGCATAGACACTTACCTAAGCCGATATACAAGGCAGCCTCCCTCAGGCGTACCATGGTTGAAGCAGAAAGGAGGAAAGAGGAGAGGAGGAGAGCTCACAGCGCTCCAGGCAGCATGCCCAGGAACCATTCCGGAAGAAAAGAATCCTTACAGAGGTTGAGTGATGGTTATGTCCGAGTGGAAATGCATGGGTTGTGCATGCATGCATCCCAAAAGAAGTTTTGGAAGCAGTGGCATCAAATGAATATTATGCATGCTTTCTTAGCTCAAGATTTTGAAGCCTTGGGTCTGCGGTTTCTTACTTTCAAAGTTTTGATCGCTTTCCTGAGCTCTGCCAGGATTTTGACTGAAAAGGTGGTAATTGGCTCAAGATGCTTTCTGTATGTAACACAGTTTTGGTAGGTTTTATCTAAGTTACAAACTGCATGCTATGAAGTTGAATAAACATTTCTTTTTGAAAGGCAGTTATTTTATTGATATCAACGCCAAAGCCTAAAGGGAAAAGAAAAAAAAAAAAAAAATCTAAGATACAAACTGCATGCTATGATGTTCAATAAACATTTCTTTTTGAAAGGCAGTTATTTTATTGATATCAATGCCAAAGCCTAAAAAAAAAAATGATTCCACCTTCTCAAAATTTGAAGCAACTACTATTCCTCTCCTCAAAGAAACAATAGACCTGCCAATAGAGCCATTCTCCACAAACACGCAAAGAAGAAAGATTCAATTGATTCTGTCATCATCTTTTTTTTTTTTTTTACACGCACACACACCCCCACACACTCATGCCGTAGTGGAATTTCACCACCTATGGGTACTCGAACCCTTGACTGCGTGTTGAAACTCTTGTGAGTCTACCACCGGAGCAAGTGTGAGGACCTGATTCTGGCATCATCTAAGACGACCCAAAGATATGCAGAAAACCATAGTAAATACCTCTTGTAAAAGGGCATACTAGGGATGATTGACTTGATATCTTGAAAATACATGATACAAACATTAGGGAGATTCATTCCTTGCACAAGGTGTCCACTGTGAAAGTGCCTTTTTTTTTTCTCCTACTAGAACTACTGACTAAGCGTAGGTTGCATGCCTATCATTGCAATAAGTGCGCATGTAGCACATAAGTGTCCACGTAAGTAATGAGCCCCTCGGGATTATTACCGTGTGCATGTGCATTAGTTATTACCTTACATGTGTATGTGTACGTGCGGAAGCAAGCCAGGGCCTCTCAGCTGTGAACCGCCAAAAATTCTGTTTCAGGCAAAATTTTGACTCGGGTCACAATAGTGCCCTACGCTGAGTTAGGATGCCCATACTGTAAACTTTGGAGGAGCGATAAAACTAAAAACAGGAGCTGTATGATCAGTACGAACCCCTAATTTTTCTTTCCTCACTAACCCATTCCTCGCATCCAGCTACCCAAATACTTTAGGAATGTGCTAACCAAGCTAAATAAGCATATTCCCTATTGGAATCTTTTTTACCTAGGATTTTTAGCGGGGCCATCTACCAACAGTTCATCCAGCTAGAATGGATTTTAGTCACAAGATCTGCATGGGTATGCAATCAGCTGTGCTTTATGGCTGAGCTTGACCTTAGGCCCTATAGTTGATCTCAAAGGCTCCCCTAGGCAACGTTTTTTTTTTTTTTTTTTTTAAAGGTTAGCTTGTTAGTAGCTTGTTAGTAACACACCCATGTGTGTACACACACTCCACTGTTAGCCACCCCCACTAGGGATCGAAACCAAGACCTCAAGTGTTGAAACGAGGTATCTCCACTCAGTCTTCCAGTTGAGCTATGGATCAGGGTGTCCCCTAGCCAACGTTTGGCTTGGACTGATGTGTCAGAATACTATTGGCTCTTAGAGGCTGTTTGGATGCATGCAAAATCGTGGACAATACACGCTCTCCTGCACATGCTATTCAGGTCATGCAATACTGTAACCGTTTGTCAAGTATTTGAGATATGGAGTGGAGGAACATGTAGAGATCGTAACTCATATAACGTTATGACGAATTGCAGATTGCTTGACACATGGTGCATGTGAGGTGCTTGAAGATGAATGCTAACACACATGGAGAGGCACACATGTGGAACATTTGGCATGTGTGATCCTATGTTCATGAAACATTATATTCTTGTATATTCTGACCTTTAAAGCAAGGATAGTCTATCGTGCGCAAAAGGGCTGCTGTACACATTGTTTACATCAAAAGAGGCCCTTATTTAGTGAAAAAGGCTTGGACATGATGGCCGATACATATCCAGAGTCTGGGGACTTTCCAGTTGAATGAGCTGTGCTGTGTCACACTTCATAATTGTTCAGTTTGTAGGCCACACGCCATCAACTATCGTCCTAATGAGATTATAAGGTAACACAAATAGGCAATCCCACACGTCAAACTGGTGGTTTTAAATGGATGGACAAAAGAGCAAGTCAATGGTTGTGGCAAATAGCAAGGGAAAGTGTTATCTAGGATTTTCAGGCCTCTCATTTTACAACCATGTCCATCCAAGGAAGAGCCTGCTAGGTGGACAGTTCAGATCCACGTCTTCCCCCGCCATGTGGCCTTTACTGTACTCTTTTCAATTCAACCATTCATCGACAGAAGACTGTCTGATCCCACGAACATTTATGTTCGAAATTACGGAATAACCAATGTTTATCAGATCACATTGCATATTCCTATTCCATCTTGTGCAAAAAAGACCACTAAATATTCAAGAGCATATCTATAGATAGTGTGAACAGTAAAAAAGCACAACAAACAATGGGGAGTTGGTTAACGCCGCCGCCTTCGATAATCACCATCGTCGTCGTCATCAGAGTCACCACTCTCACGGAAACGTGGATTCTTCTCCTGCAGCAAAAAAACAAAGGGCATTCAAGTTATCACATCTACAAATTATAAACATACACTGCTTCAACAAAACAATGGTTTACCGGTCTGGATTCCGGGTCAGATGTTCTCCTATATTCATGGTCAGAGCTTCTCTTTGACATCTCAGAAGCATATCGGTCATCATCACGGTGCCGCTTGCGATGGTAATCTGTTTGGTAGTTAAAACACAAATCATACAAACCAAAATAATCTCCTCAGAAGGGAAAAAAAAAAAAAAACGAAGCGTCGTATCAAGAAGAACAATTTAACATCATTAGCTTATTTTCTTTTTACACGCACTCACACCCCACACACTCACGCACTCACACCACAATGGGTGCTCGAACCCATGACCTCGTTGAAACTCTTATGAGTCTACCACCAAGGCATGGGTAAGGATAGGGCCGTACATCGAGCCGAGTCGAGTTGAGATGGGTCAAGGTTGGCTTGACTCGTCCGTGCTCTCCTCAAGCTCGCCCTTGAGCTTACCATTGGAGCTTAGCTTGTTTGTCAAACCTTTCGAGGCGAGCTTACCTCGAGTCGAGTCGAGCCTGCTCCCACCTCAACCAACACCCAACCCAACCCAACCCAACCCATCTGCCAGCACCCGCCCACCCCGACCCAACCCAATGGCCAGCACCCACCCAACTAACCCAACAACTACAACCGATCCAACCCCCAAATCAAATATTCAATTATATATATTATTAGATAGAGGAACCTTGTTGTGGGTGCTGAGAGAGAGAGAGAGAGAGAGAGAGAGAGAGAGATTGACTGTGAAGCTTGAGCGTTAGAGAGAGGGAGGAGCTCAGGCGCAGCGGGATGAGTAAGGAAGGGAAAAAGGGTAAGAAAGGGACGAACAGGTAGAGTAGGGTTTTAACTTTTAACTTTTAACTTTTATTATTTTTAAATATTATATATATAATATATTCGAGTCGAGCCAAGCTCAAGCTTCGATCCAAGCTGAGTTTGAGTTGAGCCGAGTCAAGCTCAACTATACTCGACCTTGGCTCGTTTTCAAAACGAGTTGGGTCATATGAAACTTGGCTCACCTTGAGTCATTGTTAAAGCTGAGTCAAGCCGAGCGAGCTTTTCAAGCTAGCTTGGCTCATGTACAGCTCTAGGTAAGGACCCAAAGCCGACACAAACATGTACAAGGCAAGAGGCATTCCGAGAAATGAACTCATTTAACATCATTAGCTTAAATATAAAGCATTTGTACATAAAAATGGCATGAATAACTCAATTTCCATCACCAGCACTCATCAAGATATCTATTTAAAAGAAGGGAAAAAAAAAAAAAAAAAAACAGTTGTCTGGAAGGGGATATGAAAACCTCACTAAACACATACCTCTGCCCTGTCTATGAGATCCACCATGTCCGTGGGCTCCGCCTTGTCTACCATCTGCAGAAATCACTGGTGTTAAAATGGGTGACATGGATGTTTATTTTTAAAACCGAAATGGGCCCCAAGCATATGTTAATGAATTAGCCACAAAGGTTATTGTATTTAAAACTTGGCACAAGAAGAAGAAATGAAGGAAACAAAAAGAAGTGCCAAATTACAATCAATGAAACAGCAGGAAACTGCACAATGCACGAGCGCACAACATGTGCAATCAATTGTAGAAAGTTTGTTAAGATCCTAATTATTTAACATGTGTACCTAATATGGATTGGCCCAAGAATCAACCAATATTGGACATCAGGTGGGCGCTGGTCTTAGACATGTATTGGGTTGACATGTGTGGCCATGGTTAGAATACCATTCTTTGAGTAATCCATTGGATTACCCAAACTCCAAGGGTTTTTTTTTCTTAGAGAAACCTGGAAGACATTTGAGGGTACTAAAAAAAAAAAAAAAAAAAAGGAGAAAATTGGAAAAAGTTGTGGAGAAGGCACAAAAGCACCCTTTTGTCCGAAAATCCCGTCTTTTATTACATTACAGTGGATTCTACCATATAATCAAGCAAATAAAAACATTAAAAAAAAAACACCTATAAAGAAACTGAACAGAAGCACACAAAAAATTTCCCATGAACGAGTACCAACAAGGAGATAAGAGGTGTGATATGCAAGTCTTAAACATAAGATTTGGTACTCCTGAGTCTTCTGAGCATATGATGATTGAGGAAAAAGAAAAAACACAGATTTGTTTTTTTTAAGGATAGAAATTATAATTATAGAGCTTTTGAGATTTCATATTGTAAATGGTGACAGTAATGTATTGCTTCATAATGTCTTTATCCAAAGATTAGATGGTGGCTCGATATTATCAAGCCATGCAGGCATTCATTGAGACTATTCCCAATTATTTTCAACGCATGGCACTTAACATATAGTATAGACATTGATTAGAGTTAAATTTCTGTTAACTTGCAAAACTAATGAAAGAAAGCATGACAGATGAAAGTAGATCCATTCTGCCACAGCAATACAAGAGCAATAAGATAACCTGCTTCCAAATTGTCAATGATAATTCAGATCGCATTTGGATGCACAAGTAAATTGGATTGAGAAAATTCAGCCTAATAAGAGGAAATGACAAAAACTAACGATGTTTCATGTACTCATAATGATGCCCCGAGGCCGTAGTTACATTCCTTACAACTTGAAAACAAAATAAATAGAATCTAGGCCATTCGTCAATGCGAAATATGAATGCTAAAATACTTAAAAATCTGGTTATTTCCACTTTACTAGACTGAGGAAGCAGCCCTGAGATTATGTTTACACTCCTCTCAAGTCCAGCTTGAAAGCAACATAAATGAAATTTGTAGCCCATCCGTCAAAATGAAATATGAATGCTGAAAAAATTACAATTTGGTTATTTCCAATTTATTAGACTAATTATTTAAATTAAACTCAATAGTGCATTCAACCGCACCCTTAATGACAACCTCCACCATTAGTATCAAATAACTCTCTAGCAATATGTTGATTAAGAATTGGGGATGTACAAAAGATTTGCTTCCAGAACTTACAATTGGATGGAATAATTGCCTGGAAAGAATCCAAAGATCCTGCACCATAATCCACTAACTGCCGTTGTGCTTCCAGTTCTCTCTGCACCAATTTCCCATAACCACCTCTGCATGTAATTTGTTAAGAAGATAAACGGTGACAGATTGCACTCTGAATATTAGGCAGTCTTCAGGGAATTAAAGGAATGACACATTAACTTAGTTCCTACATGGAAATCTCAAGAACCCCTCCATACTTGGAAAAAATTACACATGCACACACACATGCATACACACATGGAGGGAGGGAGGAAGAGGGAGGGGTGGGTGTATTTAACAAATGGTATTTTGTCCCTGTAACCTATTAAGACTGGCACAGCATGTTGATTTAAATGTGGGCCAACCAACTGATAAGTGACATCGATGGGTCGATGGCCGAAAATCATACCAATAGCGTGTTTCTAACCATTCTATTTACAGACTCTTTTATTTTCTTTTCTTTTTTTCCTTTTTTGTTGTTGTTCCTTGGACAGTTGGTCTAGAAACTTTGACTATCCAAGGACAGGCCATGGATTGAATAGTATGATTTTTGTTTGTGGCTCTTCCAAGTGGTAGCCCACCAATTACATGCATGGATCAATCCAACATATCACAGGCCGATATCATTTACTGAGGGTAGCAGAAGTGCAACCAACTTCTAAACCTAACAATGAGTGCAGAGAGAGTAACATAAATGTTCTAAGATTAAACGTATGGAGCATATCTTGGAAAAAACTCCATTGATTAACTATGGAGTGCCATGGTTATTTACTTATACAAGCAAAAAGAGCATCTCTTGATCCCATAGTTTAAAATGAATATGGAGAAGATGGGATGCCATGAGAAAGAAACAGTTAAACTATTTGAAATGCCAAACAGTAGCACTAGTTATCGATGTCTAGCAAACTTGAAACATCCACCATCAATGACTTATTACTATTACAGGCCAATAGGATGAATTAATCCGGAACCATTTACGACTACCAAGTTGTTCCGACATGAAGACTCTTTGAAAATTGACACCATTGAAAACTTTCCAGATGCATGGATATAATTTCTAATATCTCAATTACTTTAACAGGTATGGTATTCAACCATTGAACGGTGCCATTAATTTATCCAGTTGTCCCCCAAGACATGTGCGCACATGTATATAAGTCCATGCACAACTCCAACTGCCAAAACCAAGTTTCAACATGCCACTATATCACCAAGGTGCCAACCCTCTTCTTAGAGCCCAAGCAAAACCAGCCGAGAACTATGAGACCAAAACAAGAGAAAGCCAAAATGTGCACTAGCTAGTAAAGAAATTCTAGAAGAATTGATTGCATGTTTGCAAAGGATATCAGGATCATAGTCAGTGCGATACTCATCCCGCACCTATGCCACAGGAGAAAAATAACATCAGAATAAGCAGAATGTAACATGATAAAACCAACAGGGTATGAAAAAGAAAAGAAATAGTGGCCAATGCAACAGCAGTTTAACCTGTCCACCACTTCGACCCCGTCCCCACTGCCTTCCTTCTTGGAACCCCCAGTCAAAATCAACACGAATTGGGCGATCATCAAGAATAGTCCCACTTATGTATTTTACTGAATCCTCAGCATCCCCTCTAGAATAATATCTGATAAAAACACCATCATACGATGGTCAGACAACAATAAGAGAACAATAAAAACAATATTTTGAAGGCAAGTAAATTGCTGCACATGATTAGATATAATCTGGTCACCATGAGACAGTAATACTTCTGATCGGGATATCAAAAAACAGCAGACAAACCAACCACCTGACCCATTTAAAATAGATGACGGCAACCGCTTAAAAAAGAAGAAGAAGAAGAAGAAGAAGAAGAAGAAGAAAGAAAAATTGCAAGGTAATGGTCCAAATGTAGTACAACAATAATTGTCATAATTGTGAGTGATCCCGATGTATTTCCCCTTATTAAGTTAAAATAGATTTATTGATGATATGTTGTGTATATGTTTTAACATTGTTATCATGATCTCTTATTACATTAATTATGTAATTTATTCAATATGCTAGTATAGCCAATGATCTAATGTACTATGTTGGTAAACTTATGATCTAATTTTCTATATGATTGCAACTAGTGATATGATTTGCGGAATTGATATAACTATAAATTGATGGTTGTGATGATGTTATCAGTTAGCATGAAAACTACATTGATTCAAATATGAGAATGGGAATGATCATATGATATATCATTTACGACTACTTAATATGCTTGTGCATCCATTATTTGCATGCACGATACGTGCTAAATTCCTGGGGGACCTCCCTGGATGGTATACCTAGTAGAATTGTTATCAGAAGCCCACTATACTAGTGGAAGCCTACTCAAGGAGTAGAAGCAGGCCTTGCCTATGCCTAGCAAATGGTAGAAGTATGCCAAGGGGTAGATGTGGGTTGATGGGTTTCCAACTCAAGCAAGTGGACGGATTCTCACTTGATGCATTCATGCATTCACGCATTGCTTAACATTTGTATTTTCTTTCTGAACTTATATTGTATATGATTGCTGTTATTATATTCTAATTTGATGTGAAGAACCATGTTAGGACTTCTCACTAGGCCTGGCCAGCTTACCCTGTATTGATGTAACACTGTACATATATGATTGAGGATAAGCCAAATGGTCAAGAACATGAGTACGTGGTCGAGCCAGAAAAGGACCCAAGGGACACGTAGCCCTACTTAACACAGAGGAAGAAGTTGTTGCCCTAGACCAGTCATGATTATTATTTTAATTCCATTTGATGTTCTTGGATTATTATTTCTTTCTTTCAAGTTTGTTAGACAAGATTTATTTTATTGCATAAGACGCCGAATAGGATGGTCCTTAGTTATGTTAATAACTGATGGTTAATTTCTCATTCATGAGATGTGGCCAAATATAAATGAAATTTAGATCTATGGTATTACTACTAGCTAGGCAAATTTTGTGTAAGCATATCAAATAATTTAAGTACACTTAGTGCACAAGTCATGATGTGGATCTCGGGTCCGAATTATACACCAAGTACCAGAAATTTGGGTCGTGATAGGTTCTCTCCTTGCAGGTCTCAACTAAAGGCGAAATAACAATGCCAGCTTGCCTATGTTTGGAGTATGGTTGATATATATTATCATCACTCCTCCACCTCTATCAAAAGAATAAGAAAATTTATGCCTTACATGTTACTTTTTTTTTAGCATAACGAGATAAATTTGCAAATGGTGTACATAACCAGAATGGCTATGGTTGAAGACCAGCATGCGTTAAACTAATAAGATATCATTGCATCATTGAAAGGACTTGGGTCCAAAGGAATAAAATATCAATTGTAGCATTGAAAGGCCACATGTCCAATCCTGGCGTACCCACATTGTTAACAGATCCCAAATGTACTTCAGCAACAAGCAAGCATATTTTAGAGCACTCTCCAACAACAAGTATGCATACAGGACTGTGAGAAAACAAAGACACACATATAGGGATAAATACTGCCAACAAAATGTTTGATTGTGAACGACGCTATATCTACTCTCCAAGTGAAATACAATCAATTAGCATCTTTAAACTATTACAAAATTTGCACGTGTGTGAAAGTGTACAAAGCAGGTAAGAACCTTACATGACAAAACAAAAGCCACATGGAGTTTTAGTATTCTTATCCAAACCCATAATAATCTTCTTAATCTCTCCAGCTCGAGAGAATAGCTCATAAACTTGCTCTTCAGTCGTGTAGAAGGACATATTCCCAATATAAACAGTTGTTGAGGCTAGGAGTGCATGTTCAAATTCTTCCTGTGTTCCAGGAAATCTTCTATCCCGATATGCTGAAAGCTTGTTTGGATCCTAATATTGAAGCAGGGTAAGTTACCAAAGAAAGCGAACATTAGATCTAAACACAGGGAATGGGAGCAGAAACAAGTGCAATTAGCATAACCAGTTGGACAATAGTCTTTGTGGCCACCAACAGTATACTCAAACATCAAATGAAAAATACAGAAAAATATTAGATTGCATATAATAGAAAATATTATTAGAAGGTTCGAAGGGCAGCTTGACTTAAATATCTCAAATGTGAACACAATGAGATCCAATTTGGAATAATGTATATAAATTGGAGGCTAAAAGAAAGAATGAGATGTCACCTATAACTAGTGTTTGAAATATCGATACTATAGGCTGATATTGTCGTTATCGCACCACTGCGAGACGAAACACTCGCGATAACCCCCGGAAGATACCAAAAAATCCAAAATCCAGATATCGGCCGATATATCGTCGATATCACACCAAAAAACCCAAAAATTTGAATTAGAAAAATAATAAAAATAATAAAAAAATTGGATAGTATCTGGCTGTAGCGGTGATCAGAGGTGGGCCATTCGACAGGTAAGTACGATTTTCTTGCCATTTTCTTCAACTTCCCTCTTTCTCGGAGATTCCAGCGAGGAATCAGGCCAGATCGACGAACCATTCCTTCCGGAACGAGATTTGAGGGGTTGCGTGCGTGAAAGACGGATCGGACTGCGTGGATGGGGGTAAAAATGGAGAGGGAAAGTGAAAGAAGGGCACGGATGAGAAATCTATCGTACTGAGTAAACTCTGTAGGGCCCACTGTGAATTCATGTGGTTTATCCACATCGTCCATACGTTTTTCCAGATCATTTTAGGGGTTGAGCCCAAAAATAAAGTATATCAAAATCTCAAGTAGACCATACCAAAGGAAACAGTCGGAATATTGATTTCCACCGTTGAAATATTTATAAGGCCCCCGATGATGTTTATTTGTCATCCAAACTGTAATGGAAAAAACAAATATCATCTTGATCTAAAACTTCTGTGGGCCCCCAAGAACTTTTCAACGGTAGACTTCAATTCAAACTGTTTCAGGTGGTGTGGTCCACTTGAGCTTTGGATATGATTAATTTTTCGTTTAAAGCCCTGAAATTATATTATAAAACGGATGGACGGATTTGATAAAATGCATGAATGACAGTGGACCCACAGAGTTTACTCAATACACAGTGTGCAATCCGCTTCGGCGGATGGGGTAAAGGCTTGTCATGGTGCGTTACTCAGTACGCTCTTATCGTACTCGGTAAACTCACTTGGGCCCACCTTTAATGTATGTGGTCCATCCGCACCGTCCATCCGCTTTTCCATCTAATTTAAGGGTTGATCCCAAATTTTAGAGAAATATAAGATCGTACCACAAGAAACAGTTGTGATACTGATTTCCACCGTTGAAACCTTTCTCCACTATTTTCTATGGTGGGGTCCACTCGAGCTCTGGATCTGACCCATTTTTTGGTTCATGCTATAAAATGATCTCTTCAAATGTATGGACGGTGTAGATAGAAAAAATACATCATGGTGGGACCCACGTGACTTGGTGACGTCTTGTGCGACGGGCGTTCATATGAGATTGCGTACTCAGTACACTCTTATCTTACTGAGTAAACTCTGTTGGGCCCACCGTGATTACACGTGGTTTATCCACGCCGTCCATTCATTTTTACTGACCATTTTAGGTGTTGAGCCCAAAATTGAACCATATCCACAACTCAAGTGGACCACATTACAGGAAACAGTGTTTAATGAACGTTGACCATTAAAAACGTTTTGGGAGCCGTAAAAGCTTTGGATCAACCTGATATTTATTTTTTCCCTTCATCTGGGTCTTTAGGACCCAATAACAGATTGGATGTCAAATAAACAGTACAGTGGGCCTTAGGAGGATTTTAAAGGTGGATATCCAATCATTATTGTTTTCCTTTGGTGTGGTCCACCTGCGATTTATATCCCTATGATTTTTTATATCAATCCCTAAAATGATCCGTAGAAATGGATGAACGGAATGGATGAAACAAATACATTATGGTGGGGCCCACAGAGCACCGACCACTAGCCATGAGGCCGATGTCAGGGGGAGTAGCCAATCCGTCTCCCGCACGCCGCGCGCGGAAGAGCCTGATGGGTTGCGTAGCCAGACCGGCTACTGAAGTGACGCACCAAGTTCTGTGGGGCCCACCATGATGTATGTGTTGTATCTACACCGTCCATACATTTAGGTTTATCATTTTAAGGCATGAGACAAAGAATGAGTCAGATCCAAATCTGGAGTGGATCCCACCACAGAAAACAGTAGGGAGAGGGACGCCCACCGTTGAAACCTTCCTAAGGTCCACTATGATGTTTATCTGAGATCCAACCTGTTTATAGTTTATAAGTTCAAACAGACATGAAAGAAAGGAAAAAAAACAAATTTCAGCTTGATCGAAAACTTTCGTGGCCCTTACAAATTTTTAATGGTTGGTGTCACTCTCTCCACTGTTTTCTGTGGTGGGGTCCACTCGAGCTTTGGATCTGACTCATTCTTTTTCTCATGGCCTAAAATGATATCTCTAAATGGATGGACGGTGTGGATACAACACATACATCATGGTGGGCCCCACAGAACTTGGTGCGTCACTTCAGGGTCCACCATATCATTTACTTTCCATCCGACTTGTTGATATGTTCATATACACACACCTGTATGAAGTGAAAACATGCTGGGAATAAAACAGTCACAGCTCTGTAGGGTAAAACATGCTGTAAATGTAATATCTACTGTTCATCTGATGATCCGTACATACAGAATATAAGCCTGATTAAAAAACTATTGTGGGCCACACCAATGGGAACGATGTAAAACTTCTTCCAAATTGATAAATTTACGTTGTGAGGCCCACCTGAGTTTCTTTTATCAGAATGAATTTTGTACCTTTTCTTTATTTTAATGAGTTACACCTGATTAACGGCTTTGATTGAAGGTCCACATCATGGTGGCTCCTAATTACTAAACTATTATTGGCATCAAATCTCATTGTTTCATGAGGTGTGGCCCATCTGAGTGGTGGATCTATCTGATATTGATATATTTATAAATATCATGCATTCAATTTAAATATAATTGCGTTAGTTCAATTAAACATCACATAGCTTAGGACCATAGATTTATTATGTGCATCTTTTTTTTGAGATGTTATGATTTAAAAGTGTGTATTAAGGGCCTTTTTAACAATCCCCATAGTTTCATTAAAAAATTCAACCATTTTCCCAATGTTTCCCCATGTTTCCCAAAAAGTGCGATAAACTACGCGATACAAACGATATATCCTGTGCGATAACCGATATGTATCTGTATCCCAAGGGTGCGATACATTGTGCAATACCGATATTTCGAACACTGCCTATAACCAAGGTATTCTACGGCCACTGCTGTTAGCATCTCAATACGACTGGCCGTAACGGCCTCTTTTTTCTTTTTTCCTTTTTTGAAAAAAAAAAAAAATCAATATTGGCCCATAATGGCCCATTATAGGCCATTTTGTTCATAACAGCCGTTATGGCCCCGCAACGTATAACAGTGCCCACGTTCGGTTACATAACTGATTTTGCATACGTTGCCTATAACCATAGTTTTTAAAGGTGGGTGTCTCAAGAGTCGTAATACCTCAAGGTTGTTCTTGATGCTTAATAGCATGAAGTACAAACCGAGCATAGGCAAGACTTAAACCTCAGCCTCAAGGCATATGGATCGTGTGTTTGGGTAAAAAAATCGCCCCTCATTTATTTTTCTTTGAACTTTTTGGACAACTTTTCTCTCAGTTTCATGTATAGGTGGCCATCCTATCCTTTTTGGACAACTTTTCTCAGAGTTCCATGTATAGGTGGCACAAAAAAATTGGTGCCAAAGACTGTTTATCGAAATAGGTCCAATCACCAAAATGAACTATCCATGACCCCCAATGATGCGGACATCAGGCCATTCAAAGTATATCAACGCAGGAGGCGTGTGTTACCCGTGTCAATGTGGTTAGATGATTGATACGAGTGGGGTCTCTAGAGGTTGAAGACCTTACACATGTGTTTGTTACATGTGTAAGTCGCTTAAAGGAGACATTTGGACCATTGGATCGAGAGGATGGTGTGAAAGGACCGTTGGATCGTCACGGCCCACCTTCATTATGCCACCTTCACGGTGCTATCATCGAGGCCCATCGGGCATCTTAAATTTGAATTTAGTTTAAGAACATTTGGTTTATTTAAGTTTTGAGACAGTTTGCGCACAATTTTTGTGCGAATTTCTTTTTTTTTTTTTAAGATTTTTTTAGTAGGGGTATTTGGTAATTTCATGTAATTACGAATTTATAAAGGTTGCCCTAAGCCTAAAGCATGTTATGTAATGTTTATGAAAGAAAAAAAGAAAGCTTTTTGCTTCTGAAAATTTCGTCTTCGACTTCTAGTGATTGGAAGAGGGCGTGAGGCCCAGGGAAGTGATTTCTCATCCTCTACTTCCTTCTTCTTCTCTCTTTTCTCAAGATACTCTTTTCTTTAACCTCATTCTCTTACTTTTCTCTTAGAATCTTTAGATTTAGAAGCCAAATCTTGTTTCTTTTTTATCCAAATCATTAGATCTCAAAAGATTTTCTTCCCCACATAAAACCCATCACCCAAATCTAAATTTAAAGAACTACCAATTCTTTTCTGAATTTCCCAGATTTTCCAATCCAGGAAATTCCTATTTTTCTGAATTAGAAAATCCACTAGGATCGTTAGACGGACCTATTGCAATATGAAAGTCCCATCTTTCGCCGGATCCAACTAAACTCAGATTTTAAGATTCAATACTTCATGTTTGTGATGGATGGAAATAATCAATACTATATTAACCTTATTTCTTTCTTGTTTTATGATGTATAAGGCTGATATTTTATTTGTTTTTTAAGATTGCATAAATCTGCCCCTTTCATATACCATGCTCATTTAAGGTTGGATTAGGTCGTCTTACATCAATTTTTGGTATTAAAACTTAGGTTTCTTGCATTGGGTCGTCTTAGATCGAGTTATCAAGAGTCTAGATTTTTATTTTTTTCTAGGGTTTCATGCATCGCATATAGAGTCTAGATCTGAAAATTTCAGATTTGAATAACAAAAAAAAAAAAAAAGTCTAGATCTGAATTTTTCCACATTTGCATCATTCTAAAAGTTAGGATCGTCGATGTCCATAGTCTTGTGTCAAAACAATCTCCTAGCATTGTATTTTAGGAAACCTAAGTTGAGTCTTAGTGTATATGCCCACTCGGACTGATAGAGGATTTGGTCTACACCCAATTTTCAATATGGAACAGTTGACTGAGATGATGAACACGATCAACCAACGTTTGGCCACCATTGATGCGCAATCTAGGAACACGAATACCTGTATGGATCAGATAAAAGCATCCCTAAGAGAAATCTCCGACATTGGAGGAGATGAACAGTCTCACGTAGGGGGAGTAGTTGAGGAACGGGTAGAAAATCGTGGTAGAGGTCGTGGAGCACGTGGCCGAGTAGGACGTGGAGGGGCGCGAAATCCGCAACCCGTTGTCAAGTATCAAGATCGTTATGATGTCGATGAGATAAAGAGTGTTAAAGTAGATGCTCCTAGTTTTGATGGGCGTCTTGACCCAAAAGCATTCCTTGATTGGTTAGCGGACATGGACCACTATTTCGAATGGTATGAGATGTCTAAGAACCGACAGGTGCGGTTTGCGAAAATGAAACTTGTGGGTCAAGTTAAATTATTTTGGACAAATACGGAGCGTAGGATCAAGAGATCAAGAGGTGTCCCAGTCGCGCATTGGGTAGAGATGGAGTTATTAAAGGAAAAATATATTCCTCTCTCTTACCGTCAAAAGCTCCTAGATCAATGGCAAGCATTACACCAAGGATATATGTCGGTTGCAGATTACATCGCAAAATTTGATGAGTATATGATGCGGTGCGATATTCAGGAGGATCCTTTAGTGATGCTGGCGCGTTTCAAGGTGGCTCTTCGCATGGATCTGCAGCGTGAGCTTATGACTCATGCAGTGAGTGACTTGGATCAGGCTTACCAAGTTATACAGGAGTTAGAGCTTTACTTAAAGTCTCCTGTCACGAGACGCTTTGAGTCCCGAGACTCTACTGTTAGATCTGGTTTTTAGGGAACCAAACCTAACATTGGAAGTCAGCCTAGGGCACAGGCTAGTGCACCGCCTAAGCCTAAGGATGATAAGGGCAAAGGTGTCCTTGGTGTCAATCCTGGCAGTGGTAGTCACTTGAGATGTTATGAGTGCGGAGGTACAGGTCATTTCACATACCAGTGCACGACAAAGGCTCGCGGGAAAGCCTTAGTCATAGACGAGTCAAATGAAGATGCAGATGACATGGGTTATTATGAAGTTGAGGAATATCACCCAGAGATAGGTGCTAGTGATTATGAAGAAGAAGAACCAGAGACTGCACCACTAGCTGTAGTTAGATGTGCTTTGGCACAGGCCAAGGAGAGTGATGATTGGCGCAGAAGCACAATTTTCTACACGTTTATCAAGAGCGGTGACAAAAATTGCAAAGTCATCGTGGATAGTGGTAGTTGCACCAACGTGGTCTTAGCTAGCACAGTCACTCGTTTGGGTTTGAAGCCCATCCCTCACCCTCAACCATATAAGGTTTCTTGGGTTGACACGTCTTCTATGCCTGTGTCCTAGCAGTGTTTAGTCTCCATCCAAATCAGTTCATATAAAGACATGTGGTGTGATGTTTTACCTATGGATGTAGGTCACATCATTCTAGGGTGGTCGTGGTTATACGATAGAGATGTCACGATTTTTTGTCGCTCGAACATGTGTACATTCACGCATGAGGGCAAGAAAATCAAGATTAATCCGTTGCCACCCAAGTGCCACACGGATAAAGCTAGGGATGTGAAAATGAGTGAGTCAAGGAAGGATGTGAGGACATATATTCTGAAGTATCTACATATCATAAATACAAAAGAGTTTGAGAAAGAGACAGCAGATGATTCGACAGTATACGCCCTAATGGATAGGGAAGTTACACCCGAGGTTCATGTAGAGTTACCCCCCGAGGTGACTTCGGTTCTTGAGGAGTACAATGATGTATTCCTTCTCGAATACGGAATTTGATGTTTACATTTTTGCAAGATTCAATATCAAGTGCAGTGCTTATTCACTTGATCTTATTGAGAATTTTTTCGCCAATGATTTCATTGAGTGTAATTGTCATAGTCTGATCCAAAAAACTGATAAGCTTAATCTGAGTCTGACCCCGTCTTTTGAAGTGGGTTTTGTTGGTCGCCTGTGGGTTAACCCAACCCCAGCCATCCTTATTGAGCTGGAAACAAGGCAGGAATCCAATTTGTGTTTTTCACCAAGTACTACATTATGGCAACTCAATCTGTTGAACTTGGACATGCGCTCATACCAGTCCGATCCAGACCATCCAAATATTGGCCCCATCATGGATTGATCATTGCTCAGAATTCACACCGATCAGATTACCCTGTCTGGTTGGTGACCATGAAATAGATGATTTATTGGGAAATGGATGCCATCCAAGTTCAATTGGCAAAATCAGATGGTTAAGATTAGTCATTCAATTTTTTAAATTTATTTGTTTATTATTATTTAAAAAAAAAAAAAAAAAACTGGAAGAATGAAGGAAAAACGTTAGAAAAAAGGGGAAAATGAGATACTTAAAATCTATCCTTTCTTTTTTGTATTTTGGACTGAATATAATGGTTTATTAGACTATTCTTTGATAAGAATGTTGTTTGTTGGCTTGACCTGTTGAGAGTCAACCAAATGGGTCCTAAGTGAACACAAATCAAGCATGATTTAGTGAATTATGCCTATCATATTGAAATACAACAAAAGGAAGATAAAAACATGAAAAAAAAAAAAAAAAGGGTGAAGGTTTACCCTTTTTTGGCCATTTCATTGAAATATAACAAAAGGAAGAAAAAAGAAGAAGAAAAAAAGTGAAGATTTACCCAATTTTCTAATTTTTCCCATAATGGTCCACTCTCTCTTTGATTCATTGTATCCCACACAAATATTTTATTTTGATCATTAGAATAGGTAGATCTAGTTTAAAGTGACTTTCTAAGCTTCCTCCATTGAGAAAATGAGGAAAAATAATGCAGGGGCATTTTCACACCGGGCTCGAGTGGGGTGACCTGTGGGATGCAGGGGCACACTCAAGGTGGGCGGCCCGTGTAAGGTAGGTGGCTTGTGTGATGTGGGGCCCACAAGGGGGGTTCGGCCGATGTCCTAACCCATGTAATGTGGGGCCTGGGCTATGAGATAAATAGATTAATTTGGCATGCTCTATCAGTTCGAGCTTTTAGAACAAGTGATTAATTGTTCTGCATCAAATTGGTATCAGAGTGGGAGGTCTCGTGTTCGAGACTCCTCAGGCGGGCCCCACCTGTGTGGTGGGGCCCACGAGGGGGGTTCGGCTTATGTCCTAACCCATGGGATGTGGGGCTTAGGATATGGAATAAAAGGATTAATTTGTCATGCTCTATCAGTTCGAGCTTTTAGAACAAGTGGTTAATTGTCCAACATAAAAAAAAAAATCAGTGAAAAATCAAGAAAAAAAAAAAAAATCATATATGGACCTTTATGGGTGTATCGACTCATGTTGGTGCTGATGCACCTTGTATTGGCCAATACAACTTTCCCCCTTTTTTTTATAAGGTGGGCCATTTCAACCCCATATCACATATCGTATCAGGCTGATATGGATACAACATCAACCGATGCAATACCGATATTCAAAATCATGACATTACCTTCTTGGGTTCTCTATCATATGCTTTCTCCTATCTCAATAATTTTCCATTAGTTGCCCAAGTATAAAAAGAGCTTCAATTGTTGATCTCTTCGGCATGTAGGCATATTGCTTTTCCGATATCCTTGTTTCTTGTCTTAATTTTTGTTCCACCACCCTCTTTGAGAGCTAATAGTGTGACTCATTAAGTTTGAGACTCTAATTGTTGGTCCACCTTTGCACATCTCCTTTGTTCCTAACTTCCTGTAAGTGGGTAACATGACGCTTCCCATTCATATGAATTTTCTTCGTTTGCAAAATTTTATTGAAAAGGCTAGTTAACCAAATTAATCTGATTCCTGCCGGTATCTTCCACACCTTCTCATGTGAAGCCCCTATCACCACAGCTTATAAGGATGGACTCCATCAGCTGTGTGCTATAATTGAATTAAAGCTATTTTTACTTCCCCTCCTTGAATTTCAAAGATGACTATGGCCTTATAATGAACAGAAAATGTAGAAAATAGATTACTTCTTGCATGCAACAATACCAAAGTAGTTATTGCAAATATCGTAATCTCAAGATATTGAGGTGCCGGTCTCAAATCAAGTTCAATGGCATACTTCAATTCTCTATTTTGTGCTCTTTCTCATTGTTTCTTGGTCTATCTGACATCCACCATCAATGACTTATTACTATTACAGGCCAATAGGATGAATTAATCCGGAACCATTTACGACTACCAAGTTGTTCCAACGTGAAGACTCTTTGAAAATTGACACCATTGAAAACTTTCCAGATGCATGGATATAATTTCTAATATCTCAATTACTTTAACAGGTATGGTATTCAACCATTGAACGGTGCCATTAATTTATCCAGTTGTCCCCCAAGACGTGTGCGTGCATGTATAGAAGTCCATGCACAACTCCAACTGCCAAAACCAAGTTTTAACATGCCACTATATCACCAAGGTGCCAACCCTCTTCTTAGAGCCAAAGCAAAACCAGCCGAGAACTATGAGACCAAAACAAGAGAAAGCCAAAATGTGCACTAGTAAAGAAATTCTGGAAGAATTCATTGCATGTTTGCAAAGGATATCAGGATCATAGTCAGTGCGATACTCATCCCGCACCTATGCCACAGGAGAAAAATAACATCAGAATAAGCAGAATGTAACATGATAAAACCAACAGGGTATGAAAAAGAAAAGAAATAGCTGCCAATGCAACAGCAGTTTAACCTGTCCACCACTTCGACCCCGTCCCCACTGCCTTCCTTCTTGGAACCCCCAGTCAAAATCAACACGAATTGGGCGATCATCAAGAATAGTCCCACTTATGTATTTTACTGAATCCTCAGCATCCCCTCTAGAATAATATCTGATAAAAACACCATCATACGATGGTCAGACAACAATAAGAAAACAATAAAAACAATATTTTGAAGGCAAGTAAATTGCTGCACATGATTAGATATAATCTGGTCACCATGAGACAGTAATACTTCTGATCGGGATATCATAAAACAGCAGACAAACCAACCACCTGACCCATTTAAAATAGATGACAGCGACCGCTCAAAAAAGAAGAAGAAGAAGAAGAAGAAAGAAAAATTGCAAGGTCATGGTCCAAATGTAGTACAACAATAATTGCCATAATTGTGAGTGATCCCGATGTATTTCCCCTTATTAAGTTAAAATATATTTATTGATGATATGTTGTGTATATGTTTTAACATTGTTATCATGATCTCTTATTACATTAATTATGTAATTTATTTAATATGCTAGTATAGCCAATGATCTAATGTACTATGTTGGTAAACTTATGATCTAATTTTCTATATGATTGCAACTAGTGATCTAATTTGCGGAATTGATATAACTATAAATTGATGGTTGTGATGATGTTATCAGGTAGCATGAAAACTACATTGATTCAAATATGAGAATGAGAATGATCATATGATATATCATTTACGACTACTTAATATGCTTGTGCATCCATTATTTGCATGCACGATACGTGCTAAATTCCTGGGGGACCTTCCTGGATGGTATACCTAGTAGAATTGTTATCAAAAGCCCACTATACTAGTGGAAGCCTACTCAAGGATTAGAAGCAGGCCTTGCCTATGCCTAGTAAATGGTAGAAGTATGCCAAGGGGTAGATGTGGATTGATGGGTTTCCAACTCAAGCAAGTGGACGGATTCTCACTTAATGCATTCATGCATTCACGCATTACTTAACATTTGTATTTTCTTTCTGAACTTATATTGTATATGATTGCTGTTATTATATTCTAATTTGATGTGAAGAACCATGTTAGGACTTCTCACTAGGCCTGGCCAGCTTACCCTGTATTGATGTAACACTGTACATATATGATTGAGGATAAGCCAAATGGTCAAGAACATGAGTACGTGGTCGAGCCAGAAAAGGACCCAAGGGACACGTAGCCCTACTTGACACAGAGGAAGAAGTTGTTGCCCTAGACCAGTCATGATTATCATTTTAATTCCATTTGATGTTCTTGGATTATTATTTCTTTCTTTCAAGTTTGTTAGACAAGATTTATTTTATTGCATAAGACCCCGAATAGGATGGTCCTTAGTTATGTTAATAACTGATGGTTAATTTCTCATTCATGAGATGTGGCCAAATATAAATGAAATTTAGATCTATGGTACTACTACTAGCTAGGCAAATTTTGTGTAAGCATATCAAATAATTTAAGTACACTTAGTGCACAAGTCATGATGTGGATCTTGGGTCCGAATTATACACCAAGTACCACAAATTTGGGTCGTGATAGGTTCTCTCCTTGCAGGTCTCAACTAAAGGTGAAATAACAATGCCAACTTGCCTATGTTTGGAGTATGGTTGATATATATTATCATCACTCCTCCACCTCTATCAAAAGAATAAGAAAATTTATGCCTTACATGTTACTTTTTTTTAGCATAACGAGAGAAATTTGCAAATGGTGTACATAACCAGAATGGCTATGGTTGAAGACCAGCATGCGTTAACCGAATAAGATATCATTGCATCATTGAAAGGACTTGGGTCCAAAGGAATAAAATATCAATTGTAGCATTGAAAGGCCACATGTCCAATCCTGGCGTACCCACATTGTTAACAGATCCCAAATGTACTTCAGCAACAAGCAAGCATATTTTAGAGCACTCTCCAACAACAAGTATGCATACAGGACTGTAAGAAAACAAAGACACACATATAGGGATAAATACTGCCAACAAAATGTTTGATTGTGAACGACGCTATATCTACTCTCCAAGTGAAATACAATCAATTAGCATCTTTAAACTATTACAAAATTTGTACGTGTGTGAAAGTGTACAAAGCAGGTAAGAACCTTACATGACAAAACAAAAGCCACATGGAGTTTTAGTATTCTTATCCAAACCCATAATAATCTTCTTAATCTCTCCAGCTCGAGAGAATAGCTCATAAACTTGCTCTTCAGTCGTGTAGAAGGACATATTCCCAATATATACAGTTGTTGAGGCTAGGAGTGCATGTTCAAATTCTTCCTGTGTTCCAGGAAATCTTCTATCCCGATATGCTGAAAGCTTGTTTGGATCCTAATATTGAAGCAGGGTAAGTTACCAAAGAAAGCGAACATTAGATCTAAACACAGGGAATGGGAGCAGAAACAAGTGCAATTAGCATAACCAGTTGGACAATAGTCTTTGTGGCCACCAACAGTATACTCAAACATCAAATGAAAAATACAGAAAAATATTAGATTGCATGTAATAGAAAATATTATTAGAAGGTTCGAAGGGCAGCTTGACTTAAATATCTCAAATGTGAACACAATGAGATCCAATTTGGAATAATGTATATAAATTGGAGGCTAAAAGAAAGAATGAGATGTCACCTATAACTAGTGTTTGAAATATCGATACTATAGGCCGATATTGTCGTTATCGCACCACTGCGAGACGATACACTCGCGATAACCCCCGGAAGATACTAAAAAATCCAAAATCCAGATATCGGCCGATATATCATCGATATCACATCAAAAAACCCAAAAATTTGAATCAGAAAAATAATAAAAATAATAAAAAATCGGATAGTATCTGGCTGTAGCGGTGATCAGAGGTGGGCCATTCGACAGGTAAGTACGATTTTCTTGCCATTTTCTTCAACTTCCCTCTTTCTCGGAGATTCCAGCGAGGAATCAGACCAGATCGACGAACCGTTCCTTCCGGAACGAGATTTGAGGAGTTGCATGCGTGAAAGACGGATCGGACTGCGTGGATGGGGGTAAAAATGGAGAGGGAAAGTGAAAGAAGGGCAGGATGAGAAATCTATCGTACTGAGTAAACTCTGTAGGGCCCACTGTGAATTCATGTGGTTTATCCACACCGTCCATACGTTTTTCCAGATCATTTTAGGGGTTGAGCCCAAAAATAAAGTATATCAAAATCTCAAGTAGACCATATCAAAGGAAACAGTCGGAATATTGATTTCCACCGTTGAAATATTTATAAGGCCCCCGATGATGTTTATTTGTCATCCAAACTGTAATGGAAAAAACAAATATCATCTTGATCTAAAACTTCTGTGGGCCCCCAAGAACTTTTCAACGGTAGACTTCAATTCAAACTGTTTCAGGTGGTGTGGTCCACTTGAGCTTTGGATATGATTAATTTTTCGTTTAAAGCCCTGAAATTATATTATAAAACGGATGGACGGATTTGATAAAATGCATGAATGACAGTGGACCCACAGAGTTTACTCAATACACAGTGTGCAATCCGCTTCGGCGGATGGGGTAAAGGCTTGTCATGGTGCGTTACTCAGTACGCTCTTATCGTACTCAGTAAACTCACTTGGGCCCACCTTTAATGTATGTGGTCCATCCGCACCGTCCATCCGCTTTTCCATCTAATTTAAGGGTTGATCCCAAATTTTAGAGAAATATAAGATCGTACCACAAGAAACAATTGTGATACTGATTTCCACCGTTGAAACCTTTCTCCACTATTTTCTATGGTGGGGTCCACTCGAGCTCTGGATCTGACCCATTTTTTGGCTCATGCTATAAAATGATCTCTTCAAATGTATGGACGGTGTAGATAGAAAAAATACATCATGGTGGGACCCACGTGACTTGGTGACGTCTTGTGCGATGGGCGTTCATATGAGATTGCGTACTCAGTACACTCTTATCTTACTGAGTAAACTCTGTTGGGCCCACCGTGATTACACGTGGTTTATCCACACCGTCCATCCGTTTTTACTGACCATTTTAAGTGTTGAGCCCAAAATTGAACCATATCCACAACTCAAGTGGACCACATTACAGGAAACAGTGTTTAATGAACGTTGACCATTAAAAACGTTTTGGGAGCCATAAAAGCTTTGGATCAACCTGATATTTATTTTTTCCCTTCATCTGGGTCTTTAGGACCCAATCAACAGATTGGATGTCAAATAAATAGTACAGTGGGCCTTAGGAGGATTTTAAAGGTGGATATCCAATCATTATTGTTTTCCTTTGGTGTGGTCCACCTGCAATTTATATCCCTATGATTTTTTATATAAATCCCTAAAATGATCTGTAGAAATGGATGAACGGAATGGATGAAACAAATACATTATGGTGGGGCCCATAGAGCACCGACCACCAGCCATGAGGCCGATGTCAGGGGGAGTAGCCAATCCATCTCCCGCACGTCGCGCGCGGAAGATCCTGACGGGTTGCGTAGCCAGACCGGCTACTGAAGTGACGCACCAAGTTCTGTGGGGCCCACCATGATATATGTGTTGTATCTACACCGTCCATACATTTAGGTTTATCATTTTAAGGCATGAGACAAAGAATGAGTCAGATCCAAATCTGGAGTGGATCCCACCACAGAAAACAGTAGGGAGAGGGACGCCCACCGTTGAAACCTTCCTAAGGTCCACTATGATGTTTATCTGAGATCCAACCTGTTTATAGTTTATAAGTTCAAACAGACATGAAAGAAAGGAAAAAAACAAATTTCAGCTTGATCGAAAACTTTCGTGGCCCTTACAAATTTTTAATGGTTGGCGTCACTCTCTCCACTGTTTTCTGTGGTGGGGTCCACTCGAGCTTTGGATCTGACTCATTCTTTTTCTCATGGCCTAAAATGATATCTCTAAATGGATGGACGGTGTGGATACAACACATACATCATGGTGGGCCCCACAGAACTTGGTGCGTCACTTCAGGGTCCACCATATCATTTACTTTCCATCCGACTTGTTGATATGTTCATATACACACACCTGTATGAAGTGAAAACATGGTGGGAATAAAACAGTCACAGCTCTGTAGGGTAAAACATGCTGTAAATGTAATATCTACTGTTCATCTGATGATCCGTACATACAGAATATAAGCCTGATTAAAAAACTATTGTGGGCCACACCAATGGGAACGATGTAAAACTTCTTCCAAATTGATAAATTTACGTTGTGAGGCCCACCTGAGTTTCTTTTATCAGGATGAATTTTGTACCTTTTCTTTATTTTAATGAGTTACACCTAATTAACGGCTTTGATTGAAGGTCCACATCATGGTGGCTCCTAATTACTAAACTATTGTTGGCATCAAATCTCATTGTTTCATGAGGTGTGGCCCATCTGAGTGGTGGATCTATCTGATTTTGATATATTTATAAATATCATGCATTCAATTTAAATATAATTGCGTTAGTTCAATTAAACATCACATAGCTTAGGACCATAGATTTATTATGTGCATCTTTTTTTTGAGATGTTATGATTTAAAAGTGTGTATTAAGGGCCTTTTTAACAATCCCCATAGTTTCATTAAAAAATTCAACCATTTTCCCAATGTTTCCCCATGTTTCCCAAAAAGTGCGATAAACTACGCGATACAAACGATATATCCTGTGCGATAACCGATATGTATCTGTATCCCAAGGGTGCGATACATTGTGCAATACCGATATTTCGAACACTGCCTATAACCAAGGTATTCTACGGCCACTGCTGTTAGCATCTCAATACGACTGGCCGTAACGGCCTCTTTTTTCTTTTTTCCTTTTTTGAAAAAAAAAAAAATCAATATTGGCCCATAATGGCCCATTATAGGCCATTTTGTTCATAACAGCCGTTATGGCCCCGCAACGTATAACAGTGCCCACGTTCGGTTACATAACTGATTTTGCATACGTTGCCTATAACCATAGTTTTTAAAGGTGGGTGTCTCAAGAGTCGTAATACCTCAAGGTTGTTCTTGATGCTTAATAGCATGAAGTACAAACCGAGCATAGGCAAGACTTAAACCTCAGCCTCAAGGCATATGGATCGTGTGTTTGGGTAAAAAAATCGCCCCTCATTTATTTTTCTTTGAACTTTTTGGACAACTTTTCTCTCAGTTTCATGTATAGGTGGCCATCCTATCCTTTTTGGACAACTTTTCTCAGAGTTCCATGTATAGGTGGCACAAAAAAATTGGTGCCAAAGACTGTTTATGGAAATAGGTCCAATCACCAAAATGAACTATCCATGACCCCCAATGATGCGGACATCAGGCCATTCAAAGTATATCAACGCAGGAGGCGTGTGTTACCCGTGTCAATGTGGTTAGATGATTGATACGAGTAGGGTCTCTAGAGGTTGAAGACCTTACACATGTGTTTGTGACATGTGTAAGTCGCTTAAAGGAGACATTTGGACCATTGGATCGAGAGGATGGTGTGAAAGGACCGTTGGATCGTCACGGCCCACCTTCATTATGCCACCTTCACGGCGCTATCATCGAGGCCCATCGGGCATCTTAAATTTGAATTTAGTTTAAGAACATTTGGTTTATTTAAATTTTGAGACAGTTTGCACACAATTTTTGTGCGAATTTCTTTTTTTTTTTTTAAGATTTTTTTAGTAGGGGTATTTGGTAATTTCATGTAATTACGAATTTATAAAGGTTGCCCTAAGCCTAAAGCATGTTATGTGATGTTTATGAAAGAAAAAAGAAAGCTTTTTGCTTCTGAAGATTTCGTCTTCGACTTCCAGTGATTGGAAGAGGGCGTGAGGCCCAGGGAAGTGATTTCTCATCCTCTACTTCCTTCTTCTTCTCTCTTTTCTCAAGATATTCTTTTCTTTAACCTCATTCTCTTACTTTTCTCCTAGAATCTTTAGATTTAGAAGCCAAATCTTGTTTCTTTTTTATCTAAATCATTAGATCTCAAAAGATTTTCTTCCCCACATAAAACCCATCACCCAAATTTAAATTTGAAGAACTACCAATTCTTTTCTGAATTTTCCAGATTTCCCAATCCAGGAAATTCCTATTTTTCTGAATTAGAAAATCCACTAGGATCGTTAGACGGACCTATTGCAATATGAAAGTCCTATCTTTCGCCGGATCCAACTAAACTCAGATTTTAAGATTCAATAATTCATGTTTGTGATGGATGGAAATAATCAATACTATATTAACCTTATTTCTTTCTTGTTTTATGATGTATAAGGCTGATATTTTATTTGTTTTTTAAGATTGCATAAATCTGCCCCTTTCATATACCATGCTCATTTAAGGTTGGATTAGGTCGTCCTACATCAATTTTTGGTATTAAAGCTTAGGTTTCTTGCATTGGGTCGTCTTAGATCGAGTTATCAAGAGTCTAGATTTTTATTTTTTTCTAGGGTTTCATGCATCGCATATAGAGTCTAGATCTGAAAATTTCAGATTTGCATAACAAAAAAAAAAAAAAAGTCTAGATCTGAATTTTTCCACATTTGCATCATTCTAAAAGTTAGGATCGTCGATGTCCATAGTCTTGTGTCAAAACAATCTCCTAGCATTGTGTTTTAGGAAACCTAAGTTGAGTCTTATTGTGTATGCCCACTCGGACTGGTAGAGGATTTGGTCTATACCTGATTTTCAATATGGAACAGTTGACTGAGATGATGAACACGATCAACCAACGTTTGGCCACCATTGATGCGCAATCTAGGAACACGAATACCTGTATGGATCAGATAAAAGCATCCCTAAGAGAAATCTCCGACATTGGAGGAGATGAACAGTCTCACGTAGGGGGAGTAGTTGAGGAACGGGTAGAAAATCGTGGTAGAGGTCGTGGAGCACGTGGCCGAGTAGGACGTGGAGGGGCGCGAAATCCGCAACCCGTTGTCAAGTATCAAGATCGTTATGATGTCGATGAGATAAAGAGTGTTAAAGTAGATGCTCCTAGTTTTGATGGGCGTCTTGACCCAAAAGCATTCCTTGATTGGTTAGCGGACATGGACCACTATTTCGAATGGTATGAGATGTCTAAGAACCGACAGGTGCGGTTTGCGAAAATGAAACTTGTGGGTCAAGCTAAATTATTTTGGACAAATACGGAGCGTAGAATCAAGAGATCAGGAGGTGTCCCAGTCGCGCATTGGGTAGAGATGGAGTTATTAAAGGAAAAATATATTCCTCTCTCTTACCGTCAAAAGCTCCTAGATCAATGACAAGCATTACGCCAAGGATCTATGTCGATTGCAGATTACATCGCAAAATTTGAGGAGTATATGATGCAGTGTGATATTCAGGAGGATCCTTTAGTGACGCTGGCGCGTTTCAAGGTGGCTTTTCGCATGGATCTGCAGCGTGAGCTTATGACTCATGCAGTGAGTGACTTGGATCAGGCTTACCAAGTTGTACAGGAGTTAGAGCTTTACTTAAAGTCTCTTGTCACGAGACGCTTTGAGTCCCAAGACTCTACTGTTAGATATGGTTTTTAGGGAACCAAACCTAACATTGGAAGTCAGCCTAGGGTACAGGCTAGTGCACCGCCTAAGCCTAAGGATGATAAGGGCAAAGGTGTCATTGGTGTCAATCCTGGCAGTGGTAGTCACTTGAGATGTTATGAGTGCGGAGGTACAGGTCATTTCACATACCAGTGCACGGCAAAGGCTCGCGGGAAAGCCTTAGTCATAGACGAGTCAAATGAAGATGCAGATGACATGGGTTATTATGAAGTTGAGGAATATCACCCAGAGATAGGTGCTAGTGATTATGAAGAAGAAGAACCAGAGACTGCACCACTAGCTGTAGTTAGATGTGCTTTGGCGCAAGCCAAGGAGAGTGATGATTGGCGCAGAAGCACAATTTTCTACATGTTTATCAAGAGCGGTGACAAAAATTGTAAAGTCGTCGTGGATAGTGGTAGTTGCACCAACGTGGTCTTAGTTAGCACAGTCACTCGTTTGGGTTTGAAGCCCATCCCTCACCCTCAACCATATAAGGTTTCTTGGGTTGACACGTCTTCTATGCCTGTGTCTTAGCAGTGTTTAGTCTCCATCCAAATCAGTTCATATAAAGATATGTTGTGGTGTGATGTTTTACCTATGGATGTAGGTCACATCATTCTAGGGAGGCCGTGGTTATACGATAGAGATGTCACGATTTTTTGCCGCTCGAACATGTGTACATTCACGCATGAGGGCAAGAAAATCAAGATTAATCCGTTGCCACCCAAGTGCCACACGGATAAGGCTAGGGATGTGAAAACGAGTGAGTCAAGGAAGGATGTGAGGACATATATTCTGAAGTATCTACATATCATAAATACAAAAGAGTTTGAGAAAGAGACAGCAGATGATTCGACAGTACACGCCCTAATGGCTAGGGAAGTTACACCCGAGGTTCATGTAGAGTTACCCCCCGAGGTGACTTCGGTTCTTGAGGAGTACAATGATGTATTCCTTCTCGAATACGGAATTTGATGTTTACATTTTTGCAAGATTCAATATCAAGTGCGGTGCTTATTCACTTGATCTTATTGAGAATTTTTTCGCCAATGATTTCATTGAGTGTACGTGATTGTCATAGTCTGATCCAAAAACCTGATAAGCTTAATCTGAGTCTGAGCCCGTCTTTTGAAGCGGGTTTTGTTGGTCGCCTGTGGGTTAACCCAACCCCAGCCATCCTTATTGAGCTGGAAACAAGGCAGGAATCCAATGTGTGTTTTTCACCAATTACTACATTATGGCAACTCAATCTGTTGAACTTGGACATGCGCTCATACCAGTCCGGTCTAGACCATCCAAATATTGGCCCCATCATGGATTGATCATTGCTCAGAATTCACACCGATCAGATTACCCTGTCTGGTTGGTGACCATGAAATAGATGATTTATTGGGAAATGGATGCCATCCAAGTTCAATTGGCAAAATCAAATGGTTAAGATTAGTCATTCAATTTTTTAAATTTATTTATTTTTTATTATTAAAAAAAAAAAAAAACCCTGGAAGAATGAAGGAAAAACGTTAGAAAAAAGGGGAAAATGCGATACTTAAAATCTATCCTTTCTTTTTTGTATTTTGGACTGAATATAATGGTTTATTAGACTATTCTTTGATAAGAATGTTGTTTGTTGGCTTGACCTGTTGAGAGTCAACCAAATGGGTCCTAAGTGAACACAAATCAAGCATGATTTAGTGAATTATGCCTATTATATTGAAAAACAACAAAAGGAAGATAAAAACATGCAAAAAAAAAAAAAAAAAAAAGGTGAAGGTTTACCCTTTTTTGGCCATTTCATTGAAATACAACAAAAGGAAGAAAAAAGAAGAAGAAAAAAATAAAGATTTACCCAATTTTCTAATTTTTCCCATAATGGTCCACTCTCTCTTTGATTCATTGTATCCCACACAAATATTTTATTTTGATCATTAGAATAGGTAGATCTAGTTTAAAGTGACTTTCTAAGCTTCCTCCATTGAGAAAATGAGGAAAAATAATGCAGGGGCATTTTCACACCGGGCTCGAGTGGGGTGACCTGTGGGATGCAGGGGCACACTCAAGGTGGGCGGCCCGTGTGAGGTAGGTGGCTTGTGTGATGTGGGGCCCACAAGGGGGGTTCGGCCGATGTCCTAACCCATGTAATGTGAGGCCTGGGCTATGAGATAAATGGATTATTTGGCATGCTCTATCAGTTCGACTTTTAGAACAAGTGATTAATTGTTCTGCATCAAATTGGTATCAGAGTGGGAGGTCTCGTGTTCGAGACTCCTCAGGCGGGCCCCACCTGTGTGGTGGGGCCCACGAGGGGGGTTCGGCTTATGTCCTAACCCATGGGATGTGGGGCTTAGGATATGGAATAAAAGGATTAATTTGTCATGCTCTATCAGTTCGAGCTTTTAGAACAAGTGGTTAATTGTCCAACATAAAAAAAAAAATCAGTGAAAAATCAAGAAAAAAAAAAAAAATCATATATGGACCTTTATGGGTGTATCGACTCATGTTGGTGCTGATGCACCTTGTATTGGCCAATACAACTTTCCCCCTTTTTTTTATAAGGTGGGCCATTTCAACCCCATATCACATATCGTATCAGGCTGATATGGATACAACATCAACCGATGCAATACCGATATTCAAAATCATGACATTACCTTCTTGGGTTCTCTATCATATGCTTTCTCCTATCTCAATAATTTTCCATTAGTTGCCCAAGTATAAAAAGAGCTTCAATTGTTGATCTCTTCGGCATGTAGGCATATTGCTTTTCCGATATCCTTGTTTCTTGTCTTAATTTTTGTTCCACCACCCTCTTTGAGAGCTAATAGTGTGACTCATTAAGTTTGAGACTCTAATTGTTGGTCCACCTTTGCACATCTCCTTTGTTCCTAACTTCCTGTAAGTGGGTAACATGACGCTTCCCATTCATATGAATTTTCTTCGTTTGCAAAATTTTATTGAAAAGGCTAGTTAACCAAATTAATCTGATTCCTGCCGGTATCTTCCACACCTTCTCATGTGAAGCCCCTATCACCACAGCTTATAAGGATGGACTCCATCAGCTGTGTGCTATAATTGAATTAAAGCTATTTTTACTTCCCCTCCTTGAATTTCAAAGATGACTATGGCCTTATAATGAACAGAAAATGTAGAAAATAAGATTACTTCTTGCATGCAACAATACCAAAGTAGTTATTGCAAATATCGTAATCTCAAGATATTGAGGTGCCGGTCTCAAATCAAGTTCAATGGCATACTTCAATTCTCTATTTTGTGCTCTTTCTCATTGTTTCTTGGTCT